>OW052221.1:175756979-176356979 GCA_932526605.1 Nephrotoma flavescens | reverse complement strand
TATAGTTCAGTATTTCATAGTCAATGAAACAACATATTAGTTATGAAGTCTGGTTCCCGCCGTTGGGTTGTTGGACATTGATTTATCGTAACTAACACCAGACTCATTAGGTTACACCGCTACAAATGACTTACAAATTCCATCCTTCGTCGGCCTATACAAATAGTACCTAAATATACAAGGAACCCGAATGGGGTCACGGATAATAAGATGTGCAGTGTACTAATGTAAACATGGGAATGTAAAAATGTACCGTGAATTTGGTAGTTGGTATAATACTGGTGAATTGAATAGTGAGAAGAACACTACTGGTCAACTAGATCTCATAAATGGAGTGATAGGTTTATTTATTCAAGTTGTAGAAAATGGTAATGAACTAGTCACAAAGTCATTTGCTATGAGTTAGCAAGTCATGGTGATCTTACAAATAATTCATCGCTCTTAACAATGAGTTAGGTTAGGTTTCAGTGGTTGCTATCGCACACTTAGGCCAATTATAGGCCCATTGTGATACCACAGGATCCAACATCATAAACTCCCTAAACCCATTTAGTACTATTAATTTAGCGTAAAAGATCTGTCACATTACAGCTTTCGAGATCACAGAGGCTGTCAATAGTGTATTTGTCCAAGTGAGCATGTCTTCAGCAGTGTGATTAAGGTCTTGGAGTGATTCAAGTTCAGCTCAGGCCATACTTGTTTCGCTACTCTGCCAGTTGAACTGGCGATCCACCTAGCATTTGCCATGGCAACTGCTGCCCTATGGCTTGCTGCTTTCAGCGCAGACATAGGCCTTCCTACACATTCTCTCCCTGGATCCAGTTGGAGAGTCGTACCGTACCTTGCTAACTCGTCTGCCCTGCAATTTCCCTCAACGTCAGAATGGCCCGGAACCCAGACCAACTGGATATTGAAATGTTCACACGTCTCATTAAGAGATGTGTGGCAATCCAACGCCACCCTAGACGCCAGGGAAACTGAATCCAGCGAAAGAATGGCCGCCCGACTGTCCACATAGAAAGTGATGTCAGTTAACAATATCACATTATGCTTCAACCAGTTCATGACCTCTTCAATCGCTATCATTCAGCCTGGTGCACACTGCAGTAGTCAGGCAGACGAAAAGATAAACTTACATTTAATTCCCCACAGAATACACAAGCTCCCACTCTACCATCGAGCTTGGAGCCGTCGGTGAAGAAATTAACTGTCCCGGTCTCCATTATGAGACCACTATTCCAATCCAGAGGGGACAATCACATTAAAAAGCTTGTCAAAGCACAACAGGGGTGTTATATAGTCTAACTTACTATAGTTGAGTGTCCTTTTTGCAGGCACTTCCACACCAAAGTCGCTGAAAGCCGATGACAATGAGTTCCTAACAACAAATTTTGGTTAAGGCTCTATGGTACTGAAATTGTGAAAAACGATGTGCACTAAAAATCAAATTTTGAACACAAAAAATTACTGTTCACCTACTTCGTTCTTTAGGATGAAGTTAAAAATATAATTGAGGTATTACTCGTAATACTTGATTATGGAAATAAAATTGTAGTTTGACAGTAGGATTAGGTTTCAAAGTTTATCGTTTTTTAAGCGTGCAAATCAATTTTCACAATATTTTAAAACCTCTAAACTATGTACTATACAATTTTTGCATGAAGGTCTTAAGAAACATAAAATCGCGATACGATTATCAAGATTACTTTGAAATGAAGTAGAAAATTTAAAATTAATTTTAAAAATATTAAAAATTTGGATTACGAGAAATTACGTCAAACGATAAGTCGATAAGTTTGATGTTGATGTTTTTATTTTACGCAATGACGAGTTTAAAGTGGAAGTTTTACTCCCCTAGATGGCAAATTACATAATAATAAATATGTGCAAGATAAGGGGTCATTATTTTATTAGAATATGCAATGTTTAGATCAGAAATAATGAAAATTAAACATTTATTAATTAATTTTGCGCAAATAGATAATATAAGTAAGTTTATTAAGCAAATTATACAAAATTGTAGTACTCAAATTTATCAAAGAAACAAACAGTTTGCATACATTTAGGGGCATTTAAATATCGATACTAACGAAATACTAATCAAATTTATTTTGTTCAATATTTTTTTTTTACCTCCATCGAGGTGTTGAGGAACAAAAAATCGAGGTATTAATATACAGCTTAGTCTTGAAATAACAAAAATTTAAACTTAGTTTAAAAATATTAAACATTTCGGCTAAATGATAAGTTTTGTTAGCTTTACGGAAAATTAAACTCCAAAATTGTGCGATCAATTGAACGAAGCTGACCCGGTTAATTTAAGAATTTCCAGAATGTTTTCTCCATTCTGCCCGTCAGGTACATAGACGGTAATCTTAATCAATGTTTCTAATCAATTTGGATTCGCAGAGTTAGTGTTATAAACCAATTTTCTTCAAATATCATAAGCAATGGTAAATTATCCTTATTGTGATAAATTTTAATTAGTTGGGAAAATATTCGGTATGAATATGGGCCCACTAATTTGACGTGCTGCACATTTTTAAAGTTTGGAGGATCAGGCAAGCCCGATATGTAAATGAACAGGTGTTAAAACCGAAAATTACATGCGCGATAGATCAACATGTAAATTAAAATTTGCTTAGATTCAATAGATGAAGCCTATAGCCAAGCACATGAACGATTTATATGCTCAGATTTTATTAACATTAAGATAGAAACAAAAGTATGTAATAGCCGTTTGAGTTGACTTATTTCAACTCATCCGACTATTTTAATGTTAATACATTAAACCAGAGAATTTCTAAGAATTAGAAATTCTTTGTTTAAACATTACATTTTTCATTTACTAAAAATTTAGGAAACTAAACTAAATTATGTAGTACCGAATTCTCGACCACTAAGTTTATCTCAGCGGCTTCAACTACAAAATTTTGTCACAATAATTTCTCTTATTCTTATCAGGATTTCGTGATAGTATTGCCTTTTAAGTAATATTGGAAGCCGAAAATGAATTAGTTTACGCATGTCGCGCTCGAATACTAGCTCTACCACTAAATCACAGACCGAAAAATTGTAGATAGGTATTACTATAAAGCAAAATATACATAAAAGGCAAAATATACATCTGTATAAGCCTAACAAGAACAATGAACTATAAAATAACTATGCCAATATGTTTATAAAATACGCAAAATATATGGATTAAATATAGAAAAAAAATTAAATTTGTGAATATAAATATATCAAAACTATAAAATAAGATTAACCTCGGAGAAATTGGCTTATAAAATTTGCACTACTTGATTTCTTTTATATATTTATTGCTCGATGGAATCACAAATTTACTATAATGTATAATATTATTGATAATTATGTACATTTTCGTTGTGCAATCATCAGCATTAAAATTATTCGGAATTTCCCTTTTTTAACTATAGCTTGGCTCTGAATTAGTAGCCACTTTCCCCGATTTCAAAATTAGTATTATTTTTTTTACCCATTTATCTTTCACATATTTATTTTCATACTGTTATTCATTCTTATAAATGCATCCAACCCCTTATACAGATTTTCTCCCATTCGTAAAAGTTCATTTCCATTTGTTATAACGTATACTTTTTCATTTCATCTGGCTCTTTTGCACAAACTCCTTCCTCTACTTTTCCCACAGATTCACCTGAAATATACGAGTGCATTTCTTGCATCTATAACATCACACTAATTTACCTCAACAAGCAAACAACAAGCATTCTCTACAGTCATCAACTTTTTAAACCCGACTTTTGACCCATTTAACGCAATTTAGGATGACACTCTAGCGCCTTTCGGGACATAACAGTCACATAAGGATGAGCTTATCGGCTAATTTATCCATATGCACTCTAAAATTCAATCGCTTATCAATCCAGATTCCTAAATAAATAGTCAAATTTACACACTCTATTCTCTCAATATACCCATCTACCATACGATTTGTTCGAAAAGTCTTACTACAACATTTCCTCCACGAATTTACACCCAAATTCAATTCAGTCAAACATCCTGTTACTTGATTTACACATTCTTGAGCCCGACTGAAGGCCTCCTAAATGTTCCTTCCCTTGCCCATCAGGACAGTCATCTGCAAATTGCAAAATGACTTTGTCCGAGGAGTTAAACCTATGTACCGAGCTGATGTACAGGTTGAAGAGATTCGGTGAGATTTTACTGCATTTTTAGGAAAATATTTTAGTTCGAAACTAAGATATTTCAAATGTTTAAAATGAGAAATAAACATTAATTTATTTGTACCTTCGATAGCTCAGTTGGTAGAGCGGTGGACTGTAGAATGATTAAAATGTAGTAATCCATAGGTCGCTGGTTCAAATCCGGCTCGAAGGAAATTTTTGTTTTGGTGAAGTGTTTCAATTTAAACTATTAAAATTTTATATTCATTTTCCATATTCAAATTAATTGCTCTAAAAAGAAAAGGTTTATTGACTTAAAATTAAAAGTAAAACACGAGTATAAAAATGTATTATGCGTCCATCTATGGACAGATAATACAACTAAAACGTCGATAATGTAGATCAATTCCGAATTTAAAACAAACCACAATCCACATACATTCCAAATAAATTTACTCGATTTTGTCTTGTACATGTGTGTGTGTGTGTGTGTGTGTACATGTGTGCGCTTCTTCAAACTTTCTCTCACGATGGTTTTTTTGTTGTTTTTGAGTCTTCTCCGCTCGTCGTATGACGTTGACAGTTGTTAAATAAGAAAATATTTTGTTTTGTTCAATCTGTCAAAATTGGAAAGGAAAATTGTGAAAGAAATTTTTCATTTATTAGTTTATATTATTATTTAATCTTTAATTTTCATTTTAACAATAGAAGTTTCGTTAATTTGTGTGTGATACCGAAAAATTTAGTCTTTTTAATTTGTCCGTCCAGCGATCTAATAAGAAACAACAAAAATTTACAAATACATTCTGTGTCGTGTGTTGTTGTGTAAACATTTGCAAAGACACAGTGGAATGGTATAGTTTTGTTATTATTAAATTGTAAAGTGGTTGATGCTGTGTGCTTCGGTCGTGTGATAGTAATGATAATTAATTTGTGATAACAGTAAATTGTATTTAATTATGTTGTTGTGTGCTATTATTTATTCCGGTGTGTTCTGTGTTTTGTGACTACATATTATATATTATGACTGTATGACGTTTGTGAGATTACGAACAGAATATTAAGGTCAACATCTCATAAAAATAATATTTCACCAATAAAAGAAATTTGTAGTTCCAAAACTGGTTGTGTTTAATTAAAATATGATAAGCGATATTTCAATATTATAGTAAAGTGCTTATAGTTTATGTACATATTACTTTTATTATCGAAATTGTTTAGTAAAATTGTATAAATTTTAACGTTATATTTTAGTTTGTGTTTCTATACGCGATAGTTGCATTACATTTCTATTCTGTGAGTGCATTCAGTTGTGATCTTTATTCGTCGCGATTCTTCATAATATTACATTTACATTTTCATAAATATTTTTTAAGTTAAAATGTCGATATCAAATGAAAGTAATAGTATTAATTTATGCAATAATAGTAAAAATAGTGTTATGAATGGAGATTTGGGGCCGTGTCCGCCGACCTCAACCGAAAACAAGGATGCCCTAAGAGAATGGTGAGTATCTTGAAACATTTTGTAACAATGCCCGTTGAACCTCTGCATACAAATCTTGTACAATTTTTTTACCCTATAATATAATTGAGTTTCTTAACCGACCTGTTGAACAGCCTTGCTCACTACTTTATATTTTCTGCGTGGAGTGATTTATAATAATAATATGTCAATTATTGCTATCTTAGAAACAATAAACATGACTTTCTATTTTGTTCAATCTTATCTTTTGATAATTTACTGTTTTTAATTAACACAGGTCAGATAAATCTATATGTTATATATGGGCCGGCCAGCTAGCCGAAGAGGCTTAGATAAATGTTGCGTTATATCTTTGTTGAATTACGTATTTGAAGACTGATAATTTTTGAATGTTAGGCTAAATAAGGCTAATAGTAAGATTTGTGTGAAAACTCAAAATTACATTACAAAATATTTTATCTGTAAAGTTAAAATATACTGTCATATAATATATTGCCGCCCCAATGGCAAAGTGGTCAGCATGCTTGCTCCAGCGACCGGAGGTCCCGGGTTCAATTGCCGGTGGTGACAAGGAAAAAATCTTCACGGCTGGCTTAGGATCAATGAATTAATCGCTCATTATCCGAAATGAAAATATGATTATGAAACCTCATTTGAGGCGGCCAAATCCCTTGAGAGTAAGTCATATAATATACGGGAAGATATTGCTCTTTATCTCAAAATGACTTTAGATGGACAAGCACAAGAGCATGGTTTGCTTTCAATACACGCTTATTTATTTCAGAGCGGAACAGTAGCCACAATCACGAGCATAAATATTTCTCTCTCTCTCTAGCATTTACATCCCATGAAGGGATTTTGCCGCCCGCACTATGGTCCTCCATCCGTCTCGGTCCATCGCTCTCGTCCTCCAATTTCGACATCCTAATGCGAGTAGGTCTTGTTCGACGTCGTCACGCCAGCGCAGTCGGGGTCTTCCTCTGCGACGTACACCGGCTGGGTGTTGATGGAACACTTTGTAAATCATTCGTTGTTGTGGAGATCTTGCAACGCGGCCGAGCCATCTAACTCGATTAGATTTGATGAACCCGATAATATCGCTACCTCCGAGAAGTTGCTTTATTTCGTGGTTCATGCGAATCCGATATTCATTGTTCGCAACTTTAACAGGACCAAAAATTGAAGGGATGACCTTCCTTTCGAAGGTAGATAATAATCTACAGTCGTTAGAGGTCATGGTCCAGCTCTCGCTTCCGAAAGTCAGCACAGGTCTTATTAGTGCTTTATAAAGTGTGAGCTTGCACGACTGCGAAAGATGTTTAGATCGCAATAATTTTGATTGGGCGTAGAAAACTCGTTGTCCGGCAGCGATTCGGGCCTTTATTTCTGCCTGCATGTCATTCAAGGAGGTTATAAGTGACCCGAGGCATTTAAAGTTTTCGACGCTATCAAAGTTATGGTCACCAACTTCGAGATTTGCCATGGAGATGTTCCTGGGTGTTGTTAAAAATTTCGTTTTGGTACTGTTCACCTCCAAACCAAGTCTACTTGCGCAGCGATTGAGCGGGATGAAACTGTCCTTGATGTCGCTAGGTCTTCGGCCAAGAAGCACGATATCATCTGCATATCCAAGAATTTGGCCTGATTTATTGAATATACAGCGCGAAGTTTCAATGTTGCTTTTCCTCACTACGTACTCAAGCGCAAAATTGAACAGCACAGGCGCGAGTGCATCTTCCTGTCGAACACCAGATGTTATTTGAAAGGAGTCTGATACAGTTCCTTCAATTACAATTCTACATACAGATCCAGATGTTGTTAATTTACACAGAGAAACAAGTTTCTCTGGAATACCTAGGCATATGAGCGCGGACCATAGGTTGTCGCGGCTTATACTGTCATATGTCTGCCGGAAGTCTATATATAGTTGATGAATGGTTATGTTGTACTCCCAACATTTTTCCAAGATCATCCTCATGGTAAAACATTGGTCAGTGGTCGATCGGTTGGTACGAAAGCCACATTGATAGTCGCCAATGATGTTTTCGGCGAAAGGGATGAGTCTGGCAAGTACAATATTAGCCAACACTTTGTAAACAGCGTTCAATAGAGCTATGCCATGATAGTTTTCACATTTAAGACGGTCGCCTTTTTTATGCAACGGACATATGAGTGCGGTCTTCCAATTTTCAGGCAGTTCTTCTTGGTCCCAAATAGACACGATGAGATCGTAAAGATTTGTTGCAAGAGTAGCGCCTCCGAGTTTAATTAATTCTGCGGGGATTCCATCGAGACCGGGTGCCTTTCCATTTTTCAATCTACTAATAGATGCGTCTACTTCCTCTACTGTGGGATATTCGGCAAGGACCGCTTCACCTGGAGGAGCTGTTGCTCTAATAGGGGTCACGTCGTCGTTCCGATTTAGCAGATTTTGAAAGTAGGTTTGCCATACTGAGAGAACATCAGCCACGTTTGTTCTCAACTCTCCATTCCCGTCTTTGATTGCTGTACTTCTTGGGTGGAAGTCTTTAGTAAGATTCCTGGCATTGGAAAAACAGTCCCTTGAGTTTCCTATTTCCGCTTGGATGCTGATGTTTTCAATGCATATTTCATATGTTCACGTTTCTTTTGTCGAAGAAATTTAATCGTGGTAGGAAGGCGCGTATATATTCTGCTTGAGTGCTTCTTGTGTTGCGAGCCAACCATTTTTCACGAAGCTTTCGTTTATTTTCGACGACCAGGGGGGCTATTTGGGAATTCGATTCGATAACGAGAGTACAAGATTCATATTTGATTTTAAATAAGAATCGTTCGAACCACATTCAGATCAAATAACAATCTTATACTTTCGTTATCGAATCGAATTCCCAAATAGCCCCCCAGGCGGCATTGATCATCGAACCAATCATTGCGGGATCTCGGAGGTCTTCTTCCGATAGTGTTTTGCGCCGCGGTGGTTATGGCTGACTGTATAGCGTGCCACTGCTCCTCGATGTTAGAGGGAGCTTCTTCGTTGTTGCTGGGCCGCTCTAAATAGTTAGTGACAGCTGATTGGTAACTCTGCAATGACGCTTGGTCTTTTAGAGCATTGATATTCCATCGAACGGTCTTTTGTGCTTGTCTGTTAAACGTAGATGACAGTTTGCACTTATATTTAAATATGACAAGCACATGATCGCTGTCCATATCTGCACCTCTGTAAGATCTGACGTCAGATATGCTGGTAAAGTGTCTCTTAGACACCATGGCGTGATCGATTTGGTTTTCCGTTCTTCCATCATTCGATCTCCACGTTACTTTGTGGATTCTCTTATGTAAGAAAAACGTACTTGATACAACTAAGTTGTACGTTATTGCCAGGTCGGTGACTCGTTGGCCGTTGTTATTACTAGTTAGGTGCAGGCTGTTAAGACCGATGTGCGATGTATTTTCTGCACTCCTACCGATTTTTGCATTAAAGTCGCCCACGATGATTTTTATGTCGTGGTGCGGTATGTTATTGATAACTTCCTCCAGCTCGACAAAGAATATATCTTTGATGTCATCTGATTTATCTTCGGTGGGTGCATGTACATTAACGATCGTGATGTTAAATTTCTTAGTGCGAAGTCTGACCGTGCATATCCGCATGTTGATAGGGCGGAAATCGATGATATGATGCCTCACGCGCCAATAGATGAGGAAGCCAACTCCAAATTGTCCTCCGTTCTGATGGCCGCTGTAATGAAGAGTGTAACCATTGGTGGTGTAATGGATCCCACTCCCAGAGCATCTGAGCTCTTGTAGTGCAAGTACGTCTAATGTGTAACTTTTTGCTTGGTTTGAAAGGTTCTGGAGATCTCCAGGTCTTAAGAGACTCAGCACGTTCCATGTTCCCATTTTTAAAGCGTTGTCCGTGTACAATTTCCGAGGTCGATTTTGTGATGAATCCGATATGGTTATCCGCCTTTGATTAGGGTTCATAACTTGATAGTTTTTATGAGGGCAGGTTGTTGGCCTGCCGCTCAACCCGCTTGTTACGTGTGTGGGTCACGTACTGGTGAGAATCTTAAGGCATCCAGTCCTACCTTGAACACATTTATATAGCGAGCCGCTTGATACAAGACAGACGCCCGCTTCAGCCGCACCTAACCTGGAGAACAGACGCTGATTTGGTATTGGTTTTGAGGCGCCAATAACTCGCCCTGACATATAGTGTCCATGACTATAAACAGGATTTAGCTGCTCGTCTCCACTACACCGCCTGATTCATTTAGAGTTACCCAGAGAGCACCGCGACTTCGCCCCCCATAAACATTTAACATATTTAATTATTTATTATTATTTATGCGGAACGGCGAAATAACATCGTCCGGGCTAACGAATTTTTCAGTTTCGATATCATGTGCATTTACTTAAAATTTTCAAGACTCTCATCAGACGTACAAATAAAAATCTCTTTAAAAAAGTAAAAAAAACAGTTTTATTTTGTTCAGTGTTTTTTTATATTTTAAACTGTCTTTTTAAAACTGTCAAAAATGTTTTACGGATTACGCTAATTATTTTTTTTATTGAAAACTATGCGATCTGTTTTGGGGCTCAAGGCTCACCCTGTTCTTGCGCGGTTATGCTTTTTACGTTCTTACTTTACGGCTTCCGGCCAACTCGAGGACGTACGGCTATAGGACCGATTTAAGACCATCTGCACATTGCAAGCTCCATGCCAGCCTATACTGGCTGGAAATAAAAATCAATGTAAAAGAATCAGATTCAAATTTAAGCTATTGTACAAATACGATATTATTGTGTATAAAACACAATTTAACCTGTTGCCGCACACTTTTAAATGTCATTTATATGTTTGAAAGTGAAAATTATCACATTTTCTAACAGGTTTTCCATGAAAACCCTCGAAGGTCATAGCCGTCTTTTTTCTCTGGTGGAAATATATCGAATCGTTAAACATGAAAAATCAAAACAGCAAAATGCAATTGATATGTTATCTGGAATGTTACATCATGGTTTTCTTCGATGTACTTATTACCTAGTAATTAACAAATAAATGCATTAGTACACTTCGGTCGAATGATGTTCCTTTTTTTATTAATTAAAATATGCAGTGGGCCTGTTTCTGTACACGAATACGTACAAAATATGGACGAATTCGTGTGATTAGTATTTTCGTATACGAATACGTACAGTTCCTATACGAATTCGAGCAAGCTAGATACAACTTTCACTTTCTCGATTCGACTTTTTTCGAATTCTATTCGAAGTGATGGTACAACATACCGCCCCTGTTTTTATACTTTTATGAAAATAATATTATATTTATTTGTAATATTATTTTTAAACATAAATACCCTAAAGATTCTAGAAAGTAATTTAAAATCGTACAAACAAAAATATGTTTTAGATGATTATATAGATTTAATTTAAGAATTGGTTACATTCACATGTATAATTTATTAATCTACACGTTCAATATAGCTATGTATTTATGTTTTATTATTATTGTGTATGTATTTTAGGGCAAAAATTACTACTGTTAAACAGTTTGAATTGTTGATCTCTTTTATGGACGAGCATCCCGCATTAGCCAAAGGGTATAATGCGACCGTTGATGCCCGCAATTCATCCAAAGCATTATGTTGGAAACACATGTGCATAATTCTGCATGCATCAAAATTAGAATACCCTAGTGTATATAGGTTAAAATACATGTACGACACATGCCATGCAGAATTCTGCACGTCGTCTCTATTTCTAATTTGACTGCGCATCCGTCGGTGTTGGCAACATGAAAAAAAAATAAAACTAAAAACCGTCGGCAACTTCATGCGACATTGTTTGATATTTTCCCCTTTTCACACTAAATTTTGTCAAGATGGAAAAGAAAATTACAGAATTTATAAAAAAAAACAATTTTAATACGATACAAGACATTTCAATTGCAAAAATATTTATCTGTGTGACAAAAAGTTGATAGCTTGCTTTAACTCTAAATAAAAAATGCGGCACACAAGTATTCAAAAAATTATGCTCATGTGTTTTACGTGCAGATCTGCATGCGGTGCTGCATGCAGAAAATCTGCACATCTGTTTTCAGCATTATAGAGTGTAATTAGCAATCGGCTAAGCTCCAATGGACCGCCAATTCGAAGTCCAGACCTCTGGAAAAAAGTGTGGTCGAACTTCAAATTTAATATTTAAAAGAGACTGAAATTAAATAAAATAAGTATGTCCAAGACGGGGGGAGGCAAGTCAAAAAATTTTACGTTTTCGCTTCTAGAAGAAGCTGTAATCAGGCTGATAGATTTAAATAGAGCCATTGAATGAACAGCTGGTACTCGGGATCTTGGTGACAGCAACTTAGATCTGCCAAATACTAATATTGATTCACCTCCAACTTTACCAATAGGCAATAATGTTCAAGAACATCGACGTTTCTGTTACCAATATAGAGGCACCCACTCCCAGAACAATAAGAAACTCTAAGGACAATTTATTAGCGGCACAAATCAAATTGCAAGAGGCGTTTCATCAAAATATTGCCAACAAATTAGAGTCCCTCATCAATACCGTAGCTGACTCATGCAAGTCATTGAAGCGACTAGTTCGATTAGAAGAAAAATCAATCGAATTAAAGAAACACGAAATAAAATTGAAAGAGCGGGAACTTTGTAAATCAGGATTTGAAAGAAAAGGAGACTAAATTAAGAGAAAGAGGCAGTTTGGATAAACATAAATTGAAATTAGATGATCTTGAAATAAAAAGGCGTAAATTAGATATTCAAGAATTGAATATTTGAAGAGGCAGCTAGCCGAATTATAAGTTTTATGTAAATAATAAACATTTTTCATTTAGAAGTAAATACGCAACCAAAATGTGATTAAAATCTACGATACATTAATAACGAAAACATAATCAAATAAGTAGGAATATATTTTATAAATAATTTTATTTTGAAATTGAAGTCTGATATGAAATGAATTTAAATAAAAATTTATATTATTGAATTTAAAACGTTTTGCCGTATTCTCCTTGCTACAGTATTATCAGGTTCGTTTAAGTCTTGATAATTTTCACCATGAGAATCGGCATCTACTGTTATGTCATTTTCTAAATCATTAACATTAATACAGGCACATATTGTGGAGCATGGCGCACACGTTGATTATCTGAGCCGCTTTTTCGGAGTATAATGTAATTCACGGGCACCTAGTAGACACCGAAACCGAGCTTTTAATAAGCCGATGCACTTTTCAATAATATTTCTTGTTCTTGAATGGACACTATTAAATGTGTAACTATTAATTCCCTGCATCCTTCGGCGGTTGCTCTGAATGGAGTTATGAGCCAGGGTTCTAAGGGATACCCTGAGTCACCTAATAATGAAAATAATAATAGTGAGAAAGTATAAAATATTGTAGCAAAATGTTTGTGTTTACCAAGAAGCCAGTGATTAGAATTATCAGTGTGTCGTCGTTGTAAATGATGTCGGTAACTACTTAAACTCCAAACTAACGAGTCATATGAAGCTCCCCCGTATCTTGCATCAACCGCCATTATGCGCATTTTGTGGTCACATGCCTAGATTGAACGAAAATGTTGCATTAATATATTATGGAACACGAACATGGGCTGTAAAACTAACAATTATTGTATTTACACTGTGCTTGCCTTTCCGATTGAAATACAGATGTCAACGCAGCCAATAACACCAGGAAATCCGGTTTTAGCAAAAAAAAAATCTGCCTCCAATTGTTTGTCACCATCGGATTGGCGGAATGATATCCACTTGGCGCATATCCGATTTTCAATTGCTGTTATCGTTTTGGATACAGTGGACTGCGACTTACCGATTAAAAAATCTTTCCCTACACTTTGTTGGTGACTACCCTGAGCTACAAATCTGAGCATAGCTGCGATCTTAATTACATTTGGAATTGATGTTGCCTTCCCCGTTTTGGTAAAGCATCATCAAGCTCCTTCAATAAATAATTCACTGCAGCTTTCGGTAATCGAAATAAACCCAAAAATCTTAAATGATTCATATAACTTTTCTTTGTTAACAGACAAATTGTTTATCTACTTACATTCTATCAGGAAGTTGAAAAATATTCGATTTATCTCGAAGTTGCTGATATCTAATGGCAGCTGAATTATCCTCCTCATCATTTCTTGATAAGTAAAATCCTATCGAATCGATTTACGATTTGTAAATTAATTTCTTTCTAAATTAATTAAACAATTAAATCAAGTTGCCGAATTTATTTTTTTTAATGAAAAATAAACGAATTTATACACAAAAATTAAATGTCAGTTGACATTTATTTTGATTACACTGTAATTTAAGGTTATTTGACGTAAAAATAAATTTCCCTATATCTACACTACAAAAATTAAAATATATCTTACGTTCGTATACAGAAATACCAAAGTATTTTCGTATCGAATTGGAGTTTCGTTTCGTCCACAGATTCGTATCGAATACAGAAAAAGGCCCGCTGGACGGCTATAGCCGTCATTTGCGTACATATCACCAAAAATTCGACGGCTATTATAGCCCTTAATTCACTGAAATAGATCTTTGACCAAGGCTCAATAAATGTTTGTACATATGTATATTAAAACTGATATCGATTTTAAAGTTTTTATTTATTGAACATTTTTTAATTTGCTATATATATATATCAAGTATTTACTAATCGTTAAAACTATAATCCACATATATTAAATTATAAAAAATAAAATAAAATATGTCTTCTAGATAAATCAAAAGTATATAAAATATCTGCTTTAACATAATCATCAAACCTAACCTGATATCTAAGCATATACACACTTTTTAATACACTTTTCAGTCAGTTGTTTTCACAGCTTGTAAAATGTAATGCTCTAAATCAGAGCTGTCCAACGGGTGGCCCGCGGGCCACATCCGGCCCGCGCCTCGATTTATTTTGGCCCCTTACTATTGAGAACAAATTTCGTTAAAAAAAATTTCGTTTTATTTATAAATTTAGTAATGTAAATACTGTGGATGCAGATTTTAACTCTTTTAAGGAGCTATTGAAACTCGCGTCGCCTCACGAGAATACGAAAGGCGAAGACATTTCCAAAGAACTCAAAAGTGCAGTAACGAAAGTCACTAAGTTTAAGAAATGTACACCCATTGTGACTGATGGTGCCAAATCTATGACCGGCCAAAATATTGGGCTCAAATGATTGATGAAAGCAGATGGTACTAATTGTCGAATGCATCACTGTGTTATTATTCAAGAAAGTTTGTATGGGTCTACAATGGGAATGAGCAATATAATGGAGACGGTTACGAATATAACCAACAAAGTAAGAGATGGAAATCGTACACTTACCCATCGAAAGTTTAAAATATTTTTAGAAGAACTAGATACCAAATATGGTGATCTATTACTACACAGCAACGTTCGATGGTTGAGTTCAGGTAAATGTTTAAATCGATTTTTCCAACTCAGAAAGGAAATTCATTTCTTCTTTACAGAACAAGGTGAATCAGATTTGTCCAGTGAACTCATTTCAATTCAATTTCTTATGTCGCTTGCATTTTTAACTGATGTTACTCAATATTTAAATAATTTAAATAAGTCTTAGCAAGGGAAAGATCAAAATATCAGCGATCTTTTTAGTCACGTAACTGGATTCAGAAACAAACTGCGTTTCTTAACATCTAATTTAGAAAACAATAATTTATCATATTTCGAGGCATGTCAACAACTATTTGATAGATGAAAGTACTTAACGAAAACTGAAATTTCCAAAAGTTTGTTCGAATGTTAGATATCTTGATTGAAATTTTTTCGAAACGATTTTCAGATTTTAATTCGTTAAAAGTCAGCTTAGCGATGTTTAATAATCCAATGTCTATTAACGTCGAAGACAGAGATATTCAGTATCACATGGAATTGTGTGAATTACAAGCCGATCAATTTATTTTTATCTAGAAAAGAAAATGGAATTTAGTACTTTAAGTTGTTACCTAAAGACAAATATCAAAATCTCCGCAATTTTGGATTACAAATAATATCTATTTTTGGAAGCACCTATATACTGTACATATGTGAAAAGGGATTTTCTGATCTGAAATACATTAAATCGAAATATCGGAATTCAATCAATGATAGTAAATCAGAAGAAATAATACGAATTTCAATAATAAACATCGAAATAGATATTATAATTTTTTTATCACAACAGCGTCATTTGCAGTTATCACATTGAAACTTTTTATATTTTAAGTATAATTTTATGAATAAATGATGAATATATACTGAATTTTTATGTAAAAAAAATATTATTATATGTAGAAAAGTTATTATCTAGTTATTGCATTAAATAAAGTATATGTTGGCCCGGTTAAGTCTTTAAAAATATTATTTGGCCCGCAATCATTGGAAAATTGGACAGCGCTGCTCTAAATGGATTCAGTTTTGCATCAAATTTCATAAACGTAGTATTATTATGAAATTTATTCAAACATTAAATTCAATAAAATCCATGGTCTTTTCTCTCTCGCTTATAGTAAGGGTTGATTTTCGGACTTAAAAGATAGGCGGCGAATTGAGCGTTTGTTAGCGCTTCATTATATATCTTTTGATATAATGTTTTAATTATTGTTCCATTTGTACCGCCTCCGCCAATTTGCAGCTAATTGGCTTCAATAAAGCAACCATATTCTCCATCGATGTTTCATCTTTACAGTAATAACTTTGTTTGCTGAAAACAACCATAAAAATATACTTACACTAAGTATAATAAATCAAGTTATAAAATATGTTATAGATTTTTTTAATAAATCGCAGTATGAACTCCACTGGACGCCTACGGGTAAGATTAAAGTTTTACCACCGGCTTCCAGAAACCAAGCCCTAGGAAAAAGGTGATTTTTAAAATATTTTACTATCTTAGTGGTATGTTGTTGGACATTGTTGAAGTTGAGTGCTTTGGTCATATCTTTTGCCAAAAGATTTAGGGCGTGAGCGGAACTCCATAAGAAATGATATCTTTATCTAAATTACTTTCAATGTTTCGCCTCATATTTGTCCAAATTAGCTGAGTTGTTGTTACGAAAGTTTTAATACCACAATTAAATTGCTCTGGATTCTTGAATTACACGGGTCCGCCACGTTGATTAATTTTTGCGGTGAATGTTGCATCCCAGTAGTATCTATACAAACGATTTCATCTTGTAGTTGTTGCTTTCCTTCCTTGTTGTAGAGCCAATTACGTGCCGATCGGGTGGCTTATAGCCAGGGCGCAACATTTCATAGAATTTTTGAAACTCTGCGTTATTTGCCAAACGAAAAGGCGAGTTTGTGGCAAAAATGAACTGTAAATCTAAAGCTTCGTCCTGTTTTGTTGTTTTAATGACAAATTTGTCAATGTTTCCAAAACAGGTTATTTTTCTTGTAATATTTTTTATATGCAGAGACTGCACTGGTTGTTTGAAAATATTTCTAATTCAGTTGACGAATCATCGCTGTTAGCAATGGGATTGTCTTCAAGAGCTTCTGAACCAAGTTTGCATTGTGCATGATGAGCCTTCATTCGTTTCAGCCCGAATATGAAAAATGCAAAAATTTCCTTCACTATAAAATTTTTGAATTTGTTAACGATTATAAAGCACTTGATTTACTTTTATTAATAACTGTTTCTAGAAACATAAAAGAGTGGATGTATAGAAATTGCTCTAAACTAAAGACAGCAATAGGTAAATTGGTTAAATATGCATACATTAATTATACGTGGAAGGAAAAACACACGTGAAATGAATTTAAACGAAGTCAGAAAGGGGACAATGAAATAGCTATAGCAATAATTGTTACGACAGCCTTAGGATTTTCTAAATTTTGTAAAAGTACTACGTACATATTAAGTGTCATTCCGATAGATTAAAGTTTATGCAGAAAGGGCACAACGCACAAATATATGTTAGACAATATACATAGTACTTTTTTCGGTACTTTAGCTGCATAACTTACCGGACAAGTGGTGCAGTGGTTAAAGCTTCGGCACTTGGACCGGGAGGTACTGGGTTCGAATCCCATCAGAGGCTAGATGCAAATCGAATTTTCATCATCGATTACAATCGGTGATGTTAATAAACACAACTAAGACCCTCTGATGGAGTGCAGAATTCAACGCCGACCCACCTTCCATATCAATGTACAGGTTGACATGGAGCTTGCAATGTGCAGGTGGTATACTGTAATTGTGTGAGTAGGTGAATAGGTGAATGGGTTAATGATGTGGCGTGAATGCGTGGTATCACAATGGGCCAAAAATGGCCTAAGTGTCAACCACTGAAACCTAAACCTAGCTGCATGACTTCGATACTTTCGAGCAATTTTTAGTGCTTCTGAGAAAATTTCAACAATTATCACTCGCAATACGACTATGAGACAAATTTTGTAGAAGAAAATTTTAATCCGTTTTATGATTAAAAAATCCAACGTAGCTTAATATTTTGAGGCAAGTCGTTTATTAGTTTAAAACTGATAAGTCTAAAATTCAAATAATAAATTTAAAATTGTATTTTATTAATTCTCAGCATTGCTTCTCGAGTAATTTCGTAATTTTATTTTATTAATTTAATTAATTAAAACACTTGTAATGCTGATAAAATCACACTAGAGTAGTCCTTAAGTGGTCTGATTTTTTTTTGCTGGCGCAACATCACATGTAGTGACTGGGCCACCTCAATGAGGTTACATTATCAAATTTATTTTCAGATTAATGGTTGATAAGTTCATTGAATCCTAGTCAGGTCCCAGGGATACTGAAAGGGGCATATTGCTCCTGGATGAGGTATACCTGCATGCCGGGGGGAGGATGATCTGGTTTTTTCCTTCCATTTTACAGTTTTCTTTTATGCTGTTCCCATGCGATCAGTGAAAGTTGTACTAAGTTGCAACATATTATCTCTCCCTCCTACGCGACCCCACCACTGTACCTTGGTCTGAACGATCACTAAATTTAGTAACGATCCAATAAAATTGTTACTATGCATGCGATTGTTGATCTTGTTGTTATCCATCTGCTCTAGCCACAAAATATTATGTTTAAGCAGTTCATTGTTTTATTATTACGTTATTATTCTACCACGGAAGGATTAGTTACCAAATGAGAAATGCAACAGCAAACGCTGCTGATTAAACTATTGCAGACCGGAAAACCGAAAAATGTAGTTTAATTCCTCAAGTAAAATCGAATGCTTCGATTGACGGAGTTTTAACGCTTCTTTTGAAACTTTTCAATAACAGCACCAGGAGCACATATAGAATCTAATCGGCGTGCGACTATTAATATTGATTTAGCGTGATTGCCTAACCTCTGCAGCGTGCAAGAATCCAGTAATAAAAATTGCGACTTTGCAACTGCAAAATGCTATTCTGATGAGAGTCCCATCAGGATAGGATGTACCTTGTAATTTGCCTATAAGGTGACTGAAGTATTGGTGGAGTCGGTAAATGTGCAAAAAGTAATGTGCAGTTTTCGTTCTCTAAAGCCCATGTACTTGTAGTAATATTGGATTAATGTTCGAACTTCATTTTTATCGCGCATTTATGAAATGTGCTATTTTGACTGTGTTGAGTTCAGCAAATTTTCTCTGAGAATGGATGATATCAAACAAAGCGCAGATACACACACACACATCCATCACACACGCATACTCACACACACGCACGAATCTATTTAAAAACTTGTTTTCGGAGTTCGTTGATTCGAGATTTTTATAGCACTTTTGCTGCATCGGAAAAGTCTCGAGGTGAAAAATGTTCATGGTTATACTGTTTACTAGCATATACGGTACTAGCGTTTTAAACCACAATCTATGGTTGTACACATTTATGGTGGATTATTTTAAGATGGTTTTTAGAACATAATCTGAAAGAGAATATTAACGAGAAGCTTCCGTAAATCAATTTTCACCAAATCTTATTTGACAATAACTTAATATTTAAGTTAAGTTTCATCCCAATGTGATAATTCGTCAGATCTACAACATTCCACTTAAATAAGAAATTTCTTTGTAATTACATTCATACCCCGTTTTACGGACCTGATCCATTCACGAAAAGCTGGCCGTAAACCAAAATTCCGTTTATTGAATCAACATTTTTCATATAAATTCGTACAAATTATAAACAATCCGTTCCCAAGATGGTACAATAAATATACATAAATGACAAACAAAATTCATTATAATTATGGGTGTATTAAAAGTAGAACTTCTTTTTTAGAGGGATCCGAATTCCAAATCCAACGGCGTTAAATTTTATGACCTTCGCGGGCAAATTCACATTACCAAAATGAGAAATAATACCACCGGACAAGTTTTCATGAAAGATATGCAAGTGTTACATCCGATGCGTGGAAGTCACAGCGTGCTTTTTCTTGTTGGAGCCACATGTGTGGTCCACCCACATCAATATCTTCATTTTTGTACAAAAAATAATTGGGTATTATTCGTCTGTGGCGGTCATCATTGACTGATACAGCTCGATCTCTTTCGTTTTCAAAAATAAGGCCACTAGACTACACTATAATGCTCGCCAAAGAGGCATCTTTGGGCTGGTATTGTATCTTGTAACATCTCATAAGGGGTTTCCCATCCCTTATTCAGCAATTATGCTTATTATTGTACCTCTCTGTAAAATGTGCCTCATCAAAAAACAAAAAGACCATAGACAATTTTTAACGTGTTAAGCGATCCATTTCGTAATTTTTTTGCTGCAAACTAACAGGTGGCACTTTGGAAACACTTGTTTATCGGCAACTGTT
The DNA here is from genome assembly GCA_932526605.1 of Nephrotoma flavescens. Taxonomy (NCBI): domain Eukaryota; kingdom Metazoa; phylum Arthropoda; class Insecta; order Diptera; family Tipulidae; genus Nephrotoma; species Nephrotoma flavescens. Next base: position 176,336,522 of record OW052221.1, on the reverse strand, counting down.
GATTAACGGCGTTGGTAATAGTGGAAGCTCAAATTGTATCACCGGTTATTAAAGATAGAACAGCTCTACTTTGCTTCAGTGGTAATCGAAATTGTATAATTATTTTAAATTTATAGAGTTTTCTTAATTGTATAAGATTAAGTTGCGTAAGTAGCCTCCCTCCTTATCTTTGTGGTCATTTGACGAGATACATAATCCATAACCTCAGTATTCCGTTCTCATGTGCTGCTCCTTACTTACTCAAACTGTTAACGGAAATTAGGAATGGAAATGGTGGAAATTTAAAAGAAAACACCGAACACTGGAGTACGTAGTATAACGGTAGTTTGCTCCAGTCCTATCAAATCGTTATTTCATACATTTATAAAACCTGGCAAAGTCAGTATACTCAGTTCGGTCACCGAATAGTACATTTTTTAGTTATTTATATATATAATTTGGAGATATAGCAATAACATGCGGCGTACTTGGACTCATTTGTTTCTTCACCAAAAGAAATGTTTAAAAAACGGGCGTGTATTTAATAAATCATTTGGGGTGTGGTATAGAGAACACATACTTTCACCTCAAACACGCAATTCCCCATTTCAGCAGGATAATGCGCCTTTACACGTTGCAAAGTGCACTTTTTTCTGCCACGAAATATACCAGTATTGCAGTGGTCTGATATTAGTCCGAACTTAAATCCAATTGAAAATCTGTAGAGCATTCTTAGTCAGGGAGCCTACAAAAATGAACGTCAATTTACGCTATATACGACGATGTAGGTACAATGAAAACTAGCCGAATTGAAATCTATATGCAATCTACATTGCCAAATATCCTGATGTTTCATTTGCTACCACAAATACTTTGTTTATAAAAAAAAAACAAAAAAACGTAACTGTCCCATATAGCTATTTCGCGCAGTGTATTATTCTTATGGTTCTTACAATTGCAAAATAATCGCATTTCCTCAGGCATAAATGAGATTGGGTTAGAAAACAAGATTAGGCCTTTCCTCTCATAAACACGTTTATTTCTTACTGTTGAACTTAAGTTTAATTTTAAAATGTTATTCATATGAGATTATTAAGAATGCTATTAATCACTATCCCTTAACGCTATAATAAACTTTTTATTTTTCTGATTCTTAGCAATTCCGTTGTAGTCTTATAGATGTTCAAGAATATTTTATGTCTAAATACAATCACCTTCAAATGTTTGTTTCTATATAATATTCGTCTTTTGTTTTTATTTAATGTCAAAAGTTCAAAGGTTGGTGATGATTTGATGAATATAGCAGTTTATTTTTGTGAGTTTGGCTTCAGATCTATGTAAAGGCTATTCAACTTTAAGACTGCGTACATGACATAGGAAGTTAGTTCGGAAAAAATACCATGGTATCACCCAAAATGTATTAAAACAACAACAAAGATGAAAATATTTCAACTCGAGTATATGGAACTAGTAGGAGGGGCATAAAGCATTTCACGAAATTTGATTGGTTTTGAGTTCGGGAGCCAGTATGATGCTTATTATTTCCTATGTCATCTATTGGAACTAAATATCATGATACTCGTTCTCGAACTCAAAACAAATCAAATTTCGTGAAATGCTTTATGCCTGCCTACTAGTTCCATACTCGAACTGAAATATTTTTTATTTTGTACTAACACTAACTTCATGTCCAATACTATGGTATTTTTTCTGAACTAACTAGTAGTTCTCCGATTTAAGAGTACGTAAGTTAAAAACACAAGTACAGCCTCTAATCCTCATTGTATAGTTGGAACTATGTAGACCGATCAAGAACATCCAAAACTTAATTATATTAATTTTTTATTTATTTAAAATTTTCGATTATTTTCGTAAAATATTTACTTCAAATGTAAAAAAGATCAAACCAAGCATCAAGTGTGGCGTAAATATTTACTATTCAATAATTTGTTTATAGTTTGGATAGTTTATGACAAATTCTTTCTTTATTTGTATTTGTAACTCTGAATACAAAATAACGTATATCAATTTCCGATTACATAAATAACCGAGAATCACGTATACGTACGTTAATTATGGTGACTTTCGAAAGAGTTATTTCCTACATGATTTGTAATGTTAAATATAACTTATGGAGCAGGCCACAGGGTGGTATGAGCAATTTGTTTGAAACTTTGAATGATTAATTTTTTACGATGTTTCTTAAAGTGTCTGCAAAATCGTGAGCTTCGTAAATATTCATTGTTACATAATACATAATTTACATAAATTTTTCGAATATCCTTATCCCCAAATTCCGAACACTCCATTTGAACCAAAATTGAGACATTGAACTGAAGGAGTGCTCATCGCACACTATCTAACATATTTTAAAAACACCCAAAATAATGATATACGTTGGTAAATTTGTATCGCGTTTTTAGTGCGTTCATATCCGCTTTAAAATTTATCTATAATTTTATTATACTCTTACCACAATTTGCGGCATTTATTGTGATAATTTGTAAACCTCGGCTCGAGATAAAGTTATTCGTAAAGTATGAGCATAATAAAAATAATTATGGCCTTTTATATTTCATTCCTTAATTAAATAATAAACCGGTATTTTCGATCTATTGTAAAACATCAATGGGGCGATATTTGTGTAAATAAAAAACTACAATATGGTTCATTGCGACTATATGGTTTTTGGTATAGGTTAGTTTAATAACAAAAAGCTTCATTCCGGGATTATTGGTGTGTTGTTTTGATGGTTAAACTCAATCGAGTATACATTTGCCTTTTGACGCATGCAAAACTATCAGCAGTCGTATTTGTTTGATTAACCCTCAACCTCAATTAGTTATACCGTAGACTCACTAATATACAGGGCATACCACAGATTAAGTAATACTTTCCTTCAAGGAACCTCTTCTTCTCATAAACTGACGTATCCCCAATACTTATCTATCGTTGATTTAATCTGTAATTGGAGAATGGCCGATGACATTCTTACATCTGACCACAGATGCACCACTTTTAATATCTTCCTTAAAACACCTCTAATTAAACAATATAATATAGATACGTTCTGAGCCTGTGTTACATTTTCGATTGCTCCTCAACGCTCGTTCTAGCTAGATCAAATTATATTAATCCTAAGGCATTCCAGTTTATTAGTCTATCATCTACCTTCCTTAAAGCTCTGGAGAAGATACACCCAGCTGGTACACTTGATGTACCTGTTCTTTATGATTAAAAAAAACTTATTCTAGGTTTGGCATTAACGATACTGTAATTGAGATAGAATCGATCGAGTTTATGCTTAAATTTCGCATGGTTGAGACTAACATTGAATGGCCGTACAGCTTTTGATTGAATGGTTCAGCGCAGTGCTTATTCGTTTCAAGTGGCTGTTAGGTTAAGATAAATTTGTATGTGAAATCTTCTAAAACCAGTTTACTGGTTTTCATGATACATATAAATACTTGTCAATTGTCGGTCCCATCTTTGTATGGTAACTACCTACAAGATCAGACTTTGTCAAACTTCTTGGTGTAACTATAGACAGCAAACTTTTTAGAAATTTCATTTTGAAAAGAGATAATCAAAGCTTCTACCGTATTTTGGCAACTCTTAATGGCTGAAGTGAACGCCTCTATCGTCTTGGGACTTGCTGTTAAATTAAAGTGAATCCTCAGTTACGAAATTCAACAGTCTTCATGCTATTGCTTACAGAATTATTACTAGAGCTATAAACTTTAGTTCTTTTTCTCTAAGTCAAATGGCTTCTCTGTCCTTGGTTCAAGCTGATTCAGGTTGCTACGTTCTCAGATCGCATATGCGCTTTATGACATAATAATTCATACTATGGGGCCAGTATGATATTAGGTGTGAGACCCTGTTGCACTCCAGTCAATTGTTTTAATAATAATAATATGCTTTAAATTCAGTAATTAACATTAAGTATTGGTTGAATATTTAAAATTGATATAAATATGTACCTTCATTATAAAAGATAATTGTTATGGGTTAGTAATCAACCGAAATCAAAAAGGGGTTTCTATTTTGCTCTCTTCTTATTAACTGCCAATTTTGTTGACATTAGTTTTATAATTCAAGGAGGCTTGATTCACTTGTTCTTTATAATAATTAATTAGTAAATTAAAAGCTACTAACTAAAGAGTTAATAAATAAAACTATGACCCCGTTTTGGAGTGCAGAACTTAGCGCTATGCATCTTGCATGTCAGCTTAAAGGTTGAACTGTAATTCTTTGAGTAAATGAACGGTTGGTGTTTGTATGAATGAACAACTCAGAACCAAATAAGTGCAATCTAGTACCAGCTGTTTCATTTGTGAATGAACATGATGTCCCCGCCAAAAATTTAGAAGGGAACATCACCTAATGAATTATTTAATTGAGAAAATAACATACTCAGAGAGAATAAGAAGTATTTGCAAATAAAATAATTATTTATTTTATGCATACGAAATTCTAACTAATTTAATAATTTTAATAATCTGGAAAATAGCAAAAGTTCTACCGACTGCAAACTGATGAGTTGTTTCACCTAATACTCTCTTTTGTCGGATCGGCGATACGCTTTGTTCCTTGTGCCGTCGACTCTTGATTTAATGAATTATTTCACGGAGCTATGAAACGTACTCTTCAGTATAATGAAGCTTAGGTTGAAATATTCAATATTTCAATCGTTTTCAATTTTGTGTGTGTAAAAAATTTGCTAGACAAGGATCTTGTAGACCCGCCCTGTCCTGACAAAGAATAAAACAACCGCCCACATAATGAATACTGCTATCAATATCAATGTCTTCTAAACATAATATTCAGGTGTTTTTAAAGCTCTTGGACTGTTTCCAACAATCATTGACTCTTTCGTGTTCGTATTGTCCTCTTTATTTCCTAGAAGATCTGGTGTGCCGCTTTCGCCTAATAATTCTTCTATAATTAACTATACATCTATTGTGGAACCGTTACTCGATTCGAGTATGATTTTGTTAGCTTTCGGAGTTGAATTGGCCTAGTCATTTCCATTCTCTTGTACTTCTAGATCGATAAGTGTGACATTTTCTAACCAATCGATGCTACTCGTAAATGTTTCGGTACAAAAAATTGCCTTCAATGTGGAATTACCAAATTCGATTGATTTTGTTCTTATATTCTCGGTATTATTATCCAAATCAGTTTTAACGCTTTTCCAGAAGTAATATAAATTATCATCTCTTATAACTATCTCCTACCCATTCATCAAAACAATTCAAAAATGTATTTAATTTGACATTGCCTAATCTTTTATCTAATAAGTTTGCAAATTCGTATAAAATTCCCATGGTTTAATGGTCGTCGCCCATAGTTATCTGCATTAGTGGAAGCGTTAGCAACCGAACCTTCGTTTACCGTAGACTTTAAAATACTAGCATTATCTAGCGTGTTTGTGTTGAACGGAAATAATCCACATGAACGAAATCTATTTTGAATTATTTCCGGTTTGAGTTTTGATTCAATACAACCTTCAAGTAGTGGGCCAAACTCTTCACGCTTTAAACAACGTCCATCGTTTTCCATTCATCAAAAATTTACTATTTTCTCCAAGAACTCTTGACACTATGGAAAACAGCTACATCCATGGGCTGCAATAGGTGGGTCGAATTTGGTATTAAAGCTGTTAAAATATTTCCGTTATCTCTACACAAATCACTCAAAGATAAAGATAAATGAGACGAATGAATGGCCGTCCAAAACTAAATATATTGGTTTCTTGGTATTTTCTTTTATCAGGAATGGGTGAAAAACATTTGTGACATATTCGTAAAACGATTGACGTGTCATCCATACTATCGGACCTACCGATTGCCCATTTTTCTGCGGGAACTCCGTTAACATAGGAAAATGAATGAAATGCATTAAAAGGACGAGAACAAATTCTAATTTGTTTCCTGTTATTTTCCTTTGGTTTTCTTTTTTTTTTATATGTTAACGATCGATTTATATTATTAGGTAAGTAATTCCCCGATTAACAAATAATTTAGTAGTTCACCATAACGTCAAAATGGTCCAAAATTATACGATAGAACGTAATAACTTACATATAGAATTCCATAATTACGGTCCGTCCATAGCACGCAATTACAGATGAGGCAATTACACAGAACGCAATTCCGTGCTAGCTAAATATAGTTCAAAAATATTATATTTATAGAAATTGCCGTTTTGTAAACGGAGAGAATCAAGAAAATGCTCTCACTTTTAACTAACATTTTATTGAGTTTAATGATTTTCGACCGACTATTAATTTCTTCACGGAATTTCCATCATGACTATCAGAAGCATTACTTAAATATTTCTTATAAACCTTCTATGCCGTTATCTCAGTCGACTTGTTTTTTTAGGTTTCTTGTTCAGCTTACCTTAGTGTTTTATAACATCAGAACGCCAAAATTGTTGGGATCGAATTCTGAGACTTTTGGTAGTATGTTAATAAGAAGACATAATAATTCGTAACGTATACTGATGCTTTTCGTCTTCAATATTTATTATTATCATCCTTAAGAAAACATTCTTTATTAAAGGACCCCCCCCCCCTTTATTAAGAACAACATTAAACGAATCCAAATTTTACCAAATTACCAAATTTTTAACGCAGTCGGATAATTTTTTTATAAATGGATAGTAAATTAAAATCCAACACGGTTTACCATCACTATAATTATCACCTTACTTGTTTGATAAATGTTCACAGATGCATATTGAAATGCAAACTGTTGAAATTGTGGGTATTCCATATTCTTAATATCTGATCACTAGAATAGAGTGAAAATTAATGTGGGCATAACGAAAATTGGTTGAACTACTAAGTCTAAAAATAAAGTTTTTATTATGTTACATGTTATAAAAATTTTATTGTGTGTCGTCGTGAATCTACATTTTATGCCTGCATTCAAGTTACAATAAAACAATATTTTCAGTTTCATAACGATACACTAATTTGTAATCTTATCTCACAAATTGATCTTTTGCCTTTTGCCACGAAAATTATTTTTTATGTCAAGATCATTAATTGGTGCAATTTTGTTTATTTTTTGCTAAAGAGGTGGTTGATTAATATCGCGTGTTGAACTGATCAATATTATCTGATTGAAGATAAAAAATGGTAAAAAATATTTTATACGAAAATGAAAATGAATGTATTACAGTGATATGCTGTATATGTAAATACTTTCTTTTTCTATTTGATCATCTCTGTATAGGTAGATGTATCCACAGTACCGACTCAAAGTATTAAACCATAGATTTAAATACCATGGTTAAAAACGCAAAATAAGTTCTTATTTGTATTTTAAATTCGTTATCGTAGCATAAATTTACATTATAGCACTAAGTACTGTAATATTCACATACGAGGGATTGCGCGATTAAATTTTTATGAATTATATATCTTATTAAATTCAATTTTTTTTTTATCAAACATGGCGTATTGCACAGCAAAGGTTAAACGAATGATAAAATGATTTTAGAGTGGTTTTTATGCTTATATACGCACATAATACTTATGTATTTGTAATTAAACCAAATTTTAGCGTTGTCCATGTCCCATATATTTAAGTTTTGTTTAAAATATTAATGCAAAAAGTAATTTAATCTTATTGAGTCGAAAGGATAATCTTGCAAGTTCCTATGGACGGCAGATTTATTAAAATAGAACTAAAATAAAAGAACTCTGCAGCAAACTATTATTACACAACTAATTACTATATTGATATACTTACAGCTTAGAAATTTATTTCTAATTCGATGCTAATTATTGCTTTCTCACCTTGAAGATGAGAAATGTGTCTCGATCAATTTGCGAAATTCGGTTTACAAATTTAAATTGCTCTGGGGCAAATTTAATTCCAGTTTGGATATTATTTTTCAGAAAAAACTATTATGGTTATTTGGTATAAATACTTGAGCAAATTAGAAGTAAATGATATCGTTTTGTAACACTGTCTTTCTTACAACATTTTATCCACTTTTTAAATCGTTTTTCTTAATAATTAAATTTATCGGTTTTCTAATGTAAAATGTTCACTCCATTACTGTGCGAAGAATGCAAGGATTTGCTTTCATTTTTATGCTTTCTTAATTTTCCTTTAAAGTGATGAGGTAAAAAATTAAGGGCAAGGCCGGGCTCTACCGTGCACTCTTTTTACATTTAACGAGACCGAAGGATATCAAAGAAGATTTAGTTATGACAGACCTGGCCCGGTTCCACCGTACACTCTTTTTACACATAAAATCAAAGGATTGGTTAGGTTAATTAGTTGGGACAGAATCGGCCCGGTTGCAGACGCCCTAGGTATAGCTGATAGTTAATAACGCATTGACAACACAATTCTAATCTACTTAATCAGCGATTAAAAATCTATCGTCCCATGACTGGCACCCTACCTGTAGTAACAAAATTTCAAAATTAGCTTTTATTTTCATATAATAAAGCAAGATATGAATTTAATGAATTTACAGTTAGTAGTTTCACTTTCATTAAATTAAAGTTAGTGTACGCTCATACTAAATGTGTTTTGCTGCAATATTAATTATTTTGCATCAATCGCTCTATGCAAAACTATAATTTCTCCTCCTAATTTACATAATTAATAACTAAATATAACTATAAACAAAACAAGTTTTAAATAGAGAAAAATCGCTACTAAATAGGTAACGATAGAGCATATGTTTTCCCCTACCACAGAATTCGACCTATTACTAATAATGAATGAAAACCTGTAAAATTATCCTAGTAGTTACACCATATTCTTGCTGCCACTTAATATGTTAAGTATTATTCATGAAAATGCAATTCAGTTCTCTGCATCATAGAGAATATGTGTATCCAATTATTCATTTGTTCCTTTCCCGATCGCTCAAAATATGTATATGTATATCAAACAAATCTATCCATCTCATTTGTACCAAACAACATTTACGAAAACAAACTGACGAAAATGAGTCAATTCAGATAAAAAAAATACACAGAAATACTTTTAAAAACATCAGTCCCTAGCCTCTGAGCAGGGTTGCAATGTTTTAAACAAAACGTTTTAAGCTTGATTTAAAAAAAAGTTTTATTTATTTAACTTAACTTTAGTAAAAATCTTAAAAAAAATATATAAAACCTATTACTTCAAAAACATACAATAAAATAAATAAATATTATTTGCCACAAAACCCAAACTTATCAGTCAGATTCAGTTAGTATCATTTATACAAAATTTATTGGCTTCAGTTTTCGGTTTAGTTTTTGTGGTTCAATGATTTAAAGTGTCTAACTTGGCAGCCTTTTCGTTTCCCAATCGATTGCACTAAAAATTTTATGATTATTTAAATTTGAAATGTTGGTTAACTAATATTTAAACAATTATGTTTGACAATCAGAAGATTACATTCAAGTCTCGCTTGCCGTAGTGTAAGCCATTTCTGATTTGCAATAAATTCGTTTAGCTATTTAGTTTGTAATATGAGATTTTACGAGTTTCTCCAGTGAAACAATAATGTCGTTTAGCAATTTCGCTGCATAAAGGATGAAACACACCAAGAGCAGCGCAACATACTCCAAGCAATCCACACTAACGGCTGCTTATGTGCGTGCACACCAAGCAGCGCAACAGATTGTTTTGTTTTAAGGATGAAACACACCAAGCAATCCACACTAACGGCTGCTTATGAGCGTGCACACCAAGCAGCGCAGCAGATTGTTTTGTTTTAGTAGTAAAATTGAATTGTGCAAATTTTATCGAGGTTATGAGTCTATGTCCTTTAATGGAAATACCTATATTTATACGCAAACTATGATTTTGTATCATTACATAAGCGAATAAGCCAAAATTTAAATTTGCTGCTCGCTGCTGCTGCTTGGTGTGTTTCATCCTTAAATCATATTTAGAAAATAACATTTTTAATTTATATGTAATATCCTTACGTGATGTGTCATGCTCATGGTCAGTGTCTTCAACTATTTTGAAATCATTAGAAACTTCCTCAATCAGAACACAATTTGCTTTAGAATTCTCTACATTATTCAAGTTTGCTAATATTTGTGTCAATACTAAAGGAATAATTCCGAATTGATTTACCCAGTCGAATTTTTTTCCTTAGTAGTGGCAAAAAATATATAAAGAAATTTTATAAAATAAGCAAAGTTTACACTGCTAAAAATTAAATAATATGGAGAATTCCAAAGCAGTCTATATTTCGATTGGGGAAACTTCTACCGATTTCTAGAACCAGGCTCCAGATAGTCCCTTTTTTCAGTTTTTGCATTTCACACGTTTATACTGTATGCCTGAAATCGATTTCCTTGTCCCAATTTGCGGCCAACCAAATTGATTATTACTTCAAACCACTCGTTTACAGGCACTAAACAAAAACATCATAATAGGGGTATTAAAATTTGCTATAATTGATAAATCTTAACTAAGTTTTCGTAAATTTTTAGTTTTAGTTGTAAATTTCAGGCATATTTTGGTTATGAACCTTAGCTAAGGTCTAAACATCTATCAATAGTATGAACAAACCATCAATTTAGTTAAGCGGAAATTCGGAAAAAAGATTGGCGTTTACCGTACAAAATTTATCGCGATTTTTCTTTACCTAGATTGAAAATTAAAAGATAATAATCGTGATAAACAAATTGTGATGATAGACAGAAACCCATCCGCTTTTTGCGAGTGTGCCTAATTTATCGGGAACAATTGTATTTATCTAGTTATGAAAACTTAATGATTTTGTTTTGAAAAAATCGTGTACAGACAGACAGACAGAAATAACTTAGTAATCTAAATAACGAAGTAATCTAGTTTGTGTCTGTTGTCTACGGTATCTGGGTATAGATTCCGGTTTGGTGAGAAGGAATGGAACTAGATTGTTTTTTATATTTTCTTTCGAGCTTACTTTAATTTCCAATTTTTTTATTCTGTTTTACTACAAAATCTCGTTCCACTAACAATTTCACGTAACCGGAATCCACTTACAGGCACACAATTATTAGAACTAAATTTTTCTTTATTTTATTATTAAATTCAGTGAACTATTGCCAAATACTGTTTTTGTGCGACCAGTCATTATTGTAGTAAAACGAAAATAGAGAAAAACGATTTAAGTAATTCAAAATTGGTTTATACATGTAAATAACTACCTACATATATAAAATACAAATTAAATTGAATTAGTATTTTGTATAATTATGTATCTGGTAAACCAGAGCCATCTTCAACTATGGCCAGTGACAACATTGGTTTTTTGCTAATGACGTCATTAATGTCGACAACTTCTCTTTTACTATTTTTTTTAAATACAGCAACACAAATAAGTGATCGACTTTATTCGTTTTGAAAATGAAGCTTTAGTGTGCTGCAGAGAATTAATTAAAGAAGAGAAAAGTAAAATCCACGCCTAAAACAATTTACAAAGAAAATAAACGTGCTGCTATACTTCGATCAATTAAGGAACACTGAATTTTTTTAAACCGTTGATATAGCGTTATGTCATTGTTTTAGCTAATAGGCCCGTAATAAAGATCGCTTTGGGTAAACATGCTTCACGTTTAGACCTGTATTTCGTACGTTCGTCTAGTTCTCTTTTATTTTGTATTGAGAAATTACTTATAAGAAAACCGACAAAAAATTAAGTTACTTCGTAACGAAAATATGTTTAAAACATCGTTTAAAACATGTTTTAAACATATTTTATTTGTTTTGTTTTAAACAAAAAAAACATGTTTTAAATAAAAACAAAACGTGTTTTTGTTTTAAATTAAAAACAACAGTTATTTTTGCAACCCTGCCTCTGAGAGTCATAGGTACGTAAAATATTACATGCCAAGTTACAAATAGCAACAAACATCAAGAAAATTCTAAAATTCGAATGCCTCCGAAAAAAATAATTTCATCCTGACATTATATACAGCTCCTTTTCCCGTTTGCGTTGTTTTATAAATTATATGGAACCCTATAAATAAAGCAAGAAGTTTCACTAAATGTACCAAATTTTGCAGATTCAAAATATAATAAAAATGTAAATTTTTTTGTAAAAAACAATCAAAATAATTAAAATTGAAAGCAAAAACGAAATTTAAGAAACTACAAAAATTTCCACGTTACCTTACCACACTAAATTTACTCGATCGTACATATTATATTGCAAGACTATCACTCTTGAGAAATCATTTCCATTACAATAAAATTGATTTAAAAATTAAAACAAAAAAAAATTTAATAAAATACAAAAATTGTCACGTTCCACCGTATATCATCGAATATGTATTATAAAATACTTCAAAACCAAAAACCCACATGTTCGGAAATCTCTGGAATTTTTGTTGTTAGAGAAGAATATCAATGAGTAATACAAAATTCTAAACATTTGAAATTCTTTAACACTTCGGCCTTACGGATTAGTTAATAAATCCCCAAAAAAAACTTAACTCCAATAATTGAAATTTTTCTATTCAATATAGTAGTTGAAAATAACTAAGTAATTTTGTTTATTCTATATATAAAAATACATACTATTATTGAAAGTTGATTTTTTGTATATTTTTACTATATTAAGTAGGTACGTGATATTACCGGCCAGTGGTTACATTGAGCTTTTGCATTTGGATCGATGCAGAATTCATGGGCCGACCCCATCTTCCGTGCCTGTACTATAGATTGGCATTTAGCTATGCAATGTGCATATGGTTTTACGTTGGCAAACGACTGCGTAAGGTAGGACGTCAAAATCGAACCGCGAAAGAATTGGGAGTGCTTCAGCCTTAGAATAGATTGCAAAGAATACAAAATAAAAAAAAATAAAAATAAAGTACCTGATATTATTTTGACATAAACGTTTACTCCGCAAGGCATTCTCATCCGAGAGACATATTGCATAGTACATTTTACACACACTAGGTGTAAACATGACTTTTTTCAATTTACATATTTAACTATTTTTAATATTTACTTCGTCTTTATTTTTTTAATTCATGAGGTTATAAAATTATAAATTATTTACTAATTTTTTTTTTTTTCATTTCAGGTAAACATGGGGAAATTTTATATCGGATTCGGCATTCTAAATCACTTTGAAATATTTACAAATTCTTTATCATTATATTATGATATTAATAATATTATGACAAAACTCAACAATGGAGGGGTGAAATCAAATGCAGGGGTGCATATGTGGCCAACACCTGACTTTCTTTGGCCACGAATGTATACAATACATCATCTAAAGTGAAAAATTAAACTTAGCGGACTTTTGGTAAAACTATATCGTAAATCAAAAAACATTATCCCTGCTTAAATTTCCGAAAACCAACAAAATCAACCCATATTGGTGGAAAATTTAATCTTTAAATTTATTTAAATCTTTTATTTCTTTTCTCGTTTTTTTGTAAATGGTAATTTTTTCATCGTCATTACAAGAATTCGAAAAACTCTATTGAAACTGCCACTTTCGGTACACAGATTTCCCGCGAATTACGGAAGGATCTCCTAATTAATGGAAAAAGTTCAAGTATGAAGTTTTGAACAATGATATGAACTAATTTACCGTACAAGTGGCGCAGTGGTTAAAGCTTCGGCAATTGGACCGGGAGGTACTGGGTTCGAATCCCATCAGAGGCAGGATGTAAAGCAAATTTTCTTCATCGATTACGATCGGTGATGATAATAAACACAACTTAGACCCTCTGTTGGAGTGCAGAATTCAGCGCCGATCCACCGTTCTTGTCAGTGTGTAGTTGACATGGAGCTTGAAACGTGCAGGTGGTATACTGTAATGGTGTGAGTAGGTGAATGGGTGGATGTGTGCGTGAATGAAAAGGAGAGTATTAATCGACCTTAAAAGGACATTAAATCCACTGGTTGATTAATACTTTCTTTAAAAAAAAAAATGTTGCAAAATTTATTTACAATCTTTTAGTTGATGGTCGTTTTTCTCATAAATGATATACTTTTCAAAATATTTGCAAAAAACGAAAAAGCTCCTATGAAAGCTGTCACTTCATGCGGACCGATCGTCCATAAATAACTGGAACCTCTCAATTTATGGTAAACGCTTAAGTAAACAATTTTATCCCGTTAAATCAATCCGCCTAGGTAGGTTCTTCAGAGGTCGAATTTCATTTAAAAAAGAGTTTTATGTCAAAAATCGTCATTTCCGCTTAAATTTCGGAAAACTTATCTGGATCAATATCGTTGCAAAATTAATTTAGAATCTTTTAGTTCTTCATCGTTTCTCATGCAAATGATATACTTTTCAAAATATTTGCAAAAACGATAAATGTTCAATGGAGGCAGCCACTTTCGGCAAACCGGTTTTCACCATAAATCTTTGGAATCTGGACTGTAGAGAAGCTACAGACATTTAGTCTGCACGACATTTTCTTCTGCACGACACACAGACATTTTCTAAAAACCACGTTATTTGACTAAATCTGTAAAAATCTTGAGATCAAAATGTTTCATGATTATTGATTACTATATTTTATTTTACTACATAAAGAAAATACTAGAAATATTTTACTACATAAAGAAAAAGTAGGAGCCGGAGTCTTCTGTGAGAAGCTCAATGTTAATATTTCTGTTCGTCTCCCTGGCTACTGCAGCGTGTACCAGGCTGAAGTGGTGGCGATAGGGGAAGTCGTGACATGGTTGAAGCATTACGTGGTATCTGTTAGGGATATCGCATATTATGTGGACAGTCAAGCGGCACTCAGGTCACTAGAGGCGGTTTCTCTGAAGTCACGAGTGGCGCTGGATTGCCGATCATCTCTTAATGAGATGAGCGAGTATTTCAGTATCCAGATAATCTGGGTCCCTGGTCACTCGGACGTCACGGGAAACTGCAGGGCAGACGAACTAGCTAGGTACGGTACGACTCTCCAGATGCAACCGGAAAGGGCAGGTCTGGGGAGGCCTATAGCAGCGCTCAAATTGACGCTCAGTAAAAAGGCAATCGCCTTGACAGATGAGAGGTGGACCAACATTCTCACGTGCAGGGTAGCAAAACAGGTTTGGCCAAAACTGGACCTGCGGCGCTTCAAGGCACTTGTATCTCTGGGAAAACGAGATTTAGGACTGGTCGTAGGGATACTGACAGGACACTGCCTTTTTGTGGAACATACGAGAAGGCTGGGTCTAGAGACGAATGACTTTTGTAGAAGTTGTATGGACGAAGAGGAGGAAGAGACGTTAGTTCACTTCCTATGCTCGTGTCCAGCACTATCATACAAAAGACGTAAATACTTGGGTGTGTACAACATGGACAGCCTTTCTGAACTCGCGGACTTTGGGGTGCGAGATATTTTACGCTACATCAGTAGCTCTGGTTGGTTTCAGCGGGAGTAAGGGGAGATTGGATCCTGTGGTATCACAATGGGCCAATATTGGCCTAAGTGTGCGATAGCAGCAACTTTAACCTAACCTAAGAAAATACAACGAGTATCTATGGTGACCTGGCCGCGAATTATGCTAAACACATCGGCTACTAAAATTACACGAATCAAACATGGATGGATGGAATTTATAGATAGCAAAATTTTATGTTAGTTATGTTTTTAAAAGAAAGAAGAATCATAAATCTCAGAAACTCAAGGGCCAATAAATCATAAATTTGAGAGGGTTTATTTCTCGGGTTTCAATGTCCATTTGGTAAAAATGAAACATTTTGTTTATCTTTTCGCTTTATTATCTTTTTTTATCTATTTTCTCAATTGTTTTGCAAATAATAAATATTGTTGCTTCTCGTAAAAACTTAACTGGTCCCTAAAATTTTGGTGGGCTTCGGACTAGACTGTTCCTCGCGAGCAAGAACCTGAACAAGTTGAAACTTCTCAAAAAAAAAATAATGGATTTAGTACTTTTAAAATGTTTGGGTTTTGTTTTAAAATTCTATCATAAATAAATGTTTAAAATCAATATCTGATAAGTAAATTTTAAATATACACCATATCTGTTCTCATCAACCCGGTACAGTTTCAGCTCACGGACTAACACTGATCATTGAGAAGTCTTGCAATAATTTAATCAAAATAATTAAATTTTCTGGTGGGTGTGCATATAAATATCGCACTGAATGAAGTGGCGCTTTTAATTTGAGCTGTACTGTTTATAAATATGTACGAGGAAGGGAATCTAAAAATTATGACTCTTTAGTAGTATTATAAAAAAAAACAAATTAACTTCTTTTGATTACTATACAAGAATTCAGTAATCACGCGACTGCCTAACGATATAGACAGACAAATTTTTATTTCAACAATTTTTTTAATTACTTTTGTGCTGTGTAGTGGTTTTAAATGAGAAATTGATTGTATATATCTGCCGCAGTTTAATTGTGGTGGTCATCGCAAAATGTAGTAAATTTCGTGAGCCACAGTTTTTTTATTTTCGCGATTTCTAGTTTTTTTAAGTTGTGTGGCTTATTTCATGTGCTTAGCTTTAGAGTTTACGCTCAGTGATTATTTTTTTTTGTGAATTGTGTAGTAATTTTATAATAAATAAACAAATACGAGATGAAAGCTAAAAGTGTATGTGTGTTTAAATGGAAAATGTGAGAAAATTATATCCAATCTCATTTTTCTACAACAAAATAGTGGTAACACTCCACTATAAAATATATATTAGTAATAATCATATCAACATATAATATGTATAAAATTGTTTATAGTTTGAGTATATTATTTTTTATTTGGTATTTTACGAGGTTTGAAAATATAAAAGTGAATTTTATTTAATTAAGAACACGTAAAGTTGATTTCTTGTATGAAGTGTTGTTGTTGTTATTATTGATCATATGATTATTATGACCCATTGACATACTTCGCAATCTACAAAATTATAGGTTTTTATTTGTTTGCGTTGCTATAATGAAAAGTAAAACTACTAAAATTAAAATTATGTCCTTGTATTGAATTAAATTGTGAGCTTGATTGGGCAGAGTAAGGTGCACATTACTATCCAAAGAATCTTAACTAAATATAGTCAAAATCCTACTTAGAAATACGTTTTTTTGTTTACCTGCTTGGTATATTGTGTCACGGGTTCTTTAAAACGAGTTAGTGGTTCCGAATTACTCAGGTAATCTTTACGATTCCCTGTGCAAATGTGTATGTTGGTTTATAAAAGTTCACTGGTTAATTGGCGAAAAACTGATAAGATCCCAATAAAAAGAGGAAATATTTATTTTATTTGGTGCTTTGTTGATTTTAGCAGTTTGTTTATTATGTAAATATACATAGATTTGTTGTGTTGTATTCAAAGATGTTATTGCAATTATACAACAAATTAAGATACAAAGAACATAGATTCCAAATACTGTTAGTAAATTTCCCGTGACGTTGTTAGTCAATATTTTAAGTGACTGGGAAAATCTAAAACTACTCGTCAATTATTGTTAAGTTTATTTAGTCATTCTCTAAAATATTTGACATTGTTAAAAATTGTGAGTGATTGATTTTGGGAAAATAAAAGATCTATTGAAAATGAATTTTTAATTTGTTATTTTTAGACGAATCTTAAAATGTAAAATAAAAAATACAGTTAGGCTCAATGATTCTATTGAATTAGTTATCAATAATTTTTGTTATTTTTGTAGGTAACCGTATCTCAAATATAAGCGCAATTGAATCAAAAGTTTAAATATCTGAGAAATTAATTAAGTGTAGGTCGGCGATGATTAACTGACATCCCAATATCAGCGATTTGATTTTAATACCACCGACTAAAGTGAATGGTGTTATTTTGTCTGGATATATTATATCACAATTACTTTAAATACCGCCTTACATTTCTTAACTTATTAAAACCAATACATTTTGGTCTTTGAACCAATAATTGGGCGAATACATAGTAGCATTACACGTGAAAACTTGAATAACATACTTACGTTCTCAACTCTATGCGATTTAGTACGTATATGCCAACAGTTGTCTTCCACTAAATTAATAATAAGTACTTTTTAAATGTAGGCCATATAATAATCGATATCGACCCATCAATATCGATTCACGCACTTATGCAAATTCTTATAATCATCTACACACGGCTGTAGCAGCAAATACACTTGGGTGCAAAAAATTCGCGCAGTTGTACTTTTTTCTATTTATTTTAATTTTCTCGCGAATCGAAATGTATGTTTAAATCAAAGTATGTCCAAAAGTTAAAGATCATTTCGTCACTTATCCAATTATACCACGTGCGTACCCGTGTGTACTGCCTGTTCAAAACTAGGGCAATAACAAAGAACACAATAAACCGAAAACGCTCGTTCCAGGTAGCACCGATTGCGAGATTTCTGGCAGGTATAAAAAGGTATGTTTTAAGGAAATTATCATCATTCGCATATCAACGCTTAGCCTGAACGGTTTTCTATCGGTTACGTCTTCATCCGGAACAACAAAATGAATGCCACACCAGAGATAGCCGCTCAAGTGGTTGCACTAATTGATGCGGGGCAGAACTAAAGTGAAGTGGCTCGACTAAATTTGAGCTGATTCTCCGTTCGTTGAGTGTGGCAGAGATTTCAAGAATCTGGTGGCTTCAGAGGGTGACCAGAATGTGGCCGACCTCGTGTTACAACACACCGTGATGACCGTTTTCTTGTGGCGACTTCGTTGCGAAATCGTTGTTTGAATGCGATTCAACTGGGCCAGTGGCTCCAAGAAGTTCGTGAAGTCGAAGTCAGTCGGTGGACAGTTAGAAGTTGACTTCGACAAGGTGATCTAACTGCACAGTAAACGGACCGAAATTGATCCCAGCCCACCAACAAGCACGCCTTTAGTTCGCTTGCGTCTACAGAAGTTCAGGAGAGCGATTTGCGCAATGATGCATTGAAGAACGTGCATCTTATGGCTCTTTCTCTCTCTCTAGCTTCACATCCCATGAAGGAATTTTGCCTCGTATGGCGGTGGATCGTTAATGTTCTGGGGAGGCATCTTACTGGAGGCGGAGCTGCAACAAAGGAGCTGCAACAAACGATCGCAACAGAATGGAAGGCGATACCTCAAGATTTGGAGAAAACTTTAGTGAAATCAATGAATAATCGAAAGGACGCTGTCATTCGGGCTAGGGGAGGGAATACTTCTTATTAATACAAATATTTTTTTTTGCTGATTTCCATGTTTAATTTGATTTTTACCACTAATTTTCTTGCTGACAAATTCACAAAAAACGTGTACTTCAGATGTTGACCCAAACTTCACTTCTTCACTTTGTTGGCACGGTATAAGTACAAAAAGGTACCACTGGATGAAATGGTACCACAGGTGTTGAAATAGACTTTGAATCTGCAATGTGCGAATTCTTTGCACCCAAGTATATAATGAAGAATTTTGTAATAGCAACTTTTCAATTATTTATGTACAAAAACCATTCGATGGTATGATTCGAACCACTTCGAGAAATGTTTATATGCCTCATCTAGTAGTGTGTCTCTTCCAGGGGCTCTGATGCCTGGCTAGGATTCGCGTGATTAATCTGTAGATAATTTGTTTATTTAACCTCGATAATGAGGCTGCCATACCCCATAATAGGTGAATCGTACGTGCCAAAGAGATATATGTACTTACGAAGTTGAACGTTAAATTTTGTCAAGTTTTGGTTCTGATCTCGTTAAAGAAAGTGCTATATCATCTAAAGATATCTGTCATCTCATTCTACCGAGTTTGTGTGTGTTTGCCTGTGGGAGGTATATAACGGGTGATTTTTTCGTGGTTAGGATTTTCATGCATTAGTATTTGACAGATCACGCGGGATTTCAGACAAGGTGTCAAAGAGAAAGATGCTCAGTATGCTTTGACATTTCATAATGAATAGACTTACTAACGAGCAACGCTTGCAAATAATTGAATTATATTACAAAAATCAGTGTTCGGTTCGAAAAGTGTTTCGCGATTTACGTCCGATTTATGGTCTACATAATCGACCAAGTGAGCAAACAATTAATGCGATTGTGACCAAGTTTCGCACTCAGTTTACTTTATTGGACATTAAACCAACCACACGAATGCGTACAGTGCGTACCGTGAAATGTCGATTCGTCGCCGTTCGCAGCAATTGGGTTTGTGTTATTCGACGACATGGAAGATTTTACGCAAAGATCTTGGTGTAAAACCGTATAAAATACAGCTCCTGCAAGAACTGAAGCCGAACGATCTGCCACAACGTCGAATTTTCAGTGAATGGGCCCTAGAAAAGTTGGCAGAAAATCCGCTTTTTTATCGACAAATTTTGTTCAGCGATGAGGCTCATTTCTGGTTGAATGGCTACGTAAATAAGCAAAATTGCCGCATTTGGAGTGAAGAGCAACCAGAAGCCGTTCAAGAACTGCCCATGCATCCCGAAAAATGCACTGTTTGGTGTGGTTTGTACGCTGGTGGAATCATTGGACCGTATTTTTTCAAAGATGCTGTTGGACGCAACGTTACGGTGAATGGCGATCGCTATCGTTCGATGCTAACAAACTTTTTGTTGCCAAAAATGGAAGAACTGAACTTAGTTGACATGTGGTTTCAACAAGATGGCGCTACATGCCACACAGCTCGCGATTCTATGGCCATTTTGAGGGAAAACTTCGGAGAACAATTCATCTCAAGAAATGGCCCGGTAAGTTGGCCACCAAGATCATGCGATTTGACGCCTTTAGACATTTTTTTGTGGGGCTACGTCAAGTCTAAAGTCTACAGAAATAAGCCAGCAACTATTCCAGTTTTGGAAGACAACATTTCCGAAGAAATTCGGGCTATTCCGGCCGAAATGCTCGAAAAAGTTGCCCAAAATTGGACTTTCCGAATGGACCACCTAAGACGCAGCCGCGGTCAATATTTAAATGAAATTATCTTCAAAAAGTAAATGTCATGGACCAATCTAACGTTTCAAATAAAGAACCGATGAGATTTTGCAAATTTTATGCGTTTTTTTTTAAAAAAAAGTTCTCAAGCTCTTAAAAAATCACCCTTTATGTTCCCGATTCGTTCGTTATTTTTCCTCGGTTCAATCAGACTTGCAGTACTTTTTTCTTACCCCTCATACAAATTTAGTGACTTTTACTTATATCACATAATTTGCTATACGGATATACCACTTCGGGGAATGTTTTCTCGACACGTGCGCTTGTTTGTTTTTATAAGTATCACTATGGTGAGGGTGTTTCATCTAATTATATTCTGGAGAGTTAGGCACGGGCTTCTATATTCTATGTTGTTAAGTTGCTCTCATAGTTGGATAAGGTCGTTGACCACGTTAAGTTGGTCGATAAAATTGGAGTGTATTTTAGTGAGTGTAAACAAAAATCATTGTCAATGGTAGTGTCTGAATGACTCTGTTCTGGTTAGCATAGCTGATATATGATTCAATGTGCTATAAGTGATCTAACCGTTGCGATTAATCATCTGGGTATAACTATTGCAAACAGTATCTACATAATTCATTAAATTGATACTGATATTGCCCATATAAATAGTTTTGTTGAAGCGCGCGCCGGAGAATATTACCTATTTTATTTTATTTTTCTGGCGCTACATCCTATAGAGGGTTTTGGCCACTCATTAATGATGTTACAGAATCATGTTATTTTCGAATTACGGTTTGATGTGTTTTTTTGAATCCTAGCCAGGTTTCCAGATGCTGCAGGAAGATGCAGAGCTGGATGGGTCATACTGACATGCCGGGGGGCTTGTTTCCTTCTATTTTAATTATTATTTTTATGCTACTGTTATCATGCTTATGTGCTAATGCGTGCTGCTGTTCTCGTCACCCAAATTTGCACTAACGCTAGCAACGGTTGATGGATATGAATGGTGTAATTATTGTCATAGGATCGATGACCTGGTAATGGACACCAGTAACCAGTTCTTGAACCGTTATAAGTACGTCTTGTTGTCTACTATACTAGCCCCAATGCCAAATGTTCTCCCTTAACCGGATATATTGAAGTCATCATCTTCAAAGTACTAAAAACAGTTAAAATCAGTACTATTACACTATTACATTTATTCTTCGATTAACGAATAATTTGATGTCGCCAATTTTGTTTCGTAATAATATTCCATTCTTATAAAAAATTGGAGAGGTCAATATGTTGTGGCCAACATATATGATTTACGGCAAAAAGCTCCAATATATAAATTCAATATATCAACTTCATATCAAAAATGAAAAAAAAATGCTTAACCGATATAAAATTTTCTTTTTTTTTTAATCAAATTTGTGATTCCCATTTAAATATGAAAATGAATTAGGCCAGGTTTCTTGTATGTGATTTTTTGTCATAAATATACGAAAATATCGAGCAACGTTTCCGCCATTTCTTTAATCCCTGCAAAAAAGTACAATTTCTGTCTTGGCGCTAACCTCGTTTGAGCTCATTTTTCCCCTCCAAGCTATGTTTTCATGTTGGGGAACAGAAAGAATTCGCAAGGAGCCAGATCGAGCGAGTATGGTGGACACGGCTGTGATTCTTAGCGCAATTCATGCAATTTGGCCGCAATAGTTTGTATCCTCTTCGTGGCACCCATTGGGCCGTCACCATTCTCACACTTATAATTTCAAATATTAATTGCCATTCCGTACGACACGCCTTCGGCCTCTGCTACTTCGCTCACTTTAGTTGGTGATCAGCGAGAATCCTGTCGTGGACCTTTACAACGATTTCCTCGGTAACAGCGTCTGCGGGTGGCCTGGCCGCTGATCATACAAACAGTTGTACGGCCACGTTTAAATTCGGCGAACAAATAGCTTACGGTTGTTATAGATGGCGAAGGACTTTATAAACTGCATCAAACTTTGCTTTTATTCCTTCGCATGTTTTTCCATCCAAAAATAAAAAGCGAATTGCGGATATTGCTCTTTTTCCATTTTATTGAGAAACACGAAACACGAGTGATACAACGAGCTGCCAAATAAAAACTAACCTGTGAACTAGACTGAAATTTAGTATGGTGTCGTTTGACAGATGACAGTGCACGATGGTAATATCAACTTCCCTCAGCAACACCACCTGTTTTCAAACTCGGCTACTTATTGATCGACCCTCGTACTTTTTAAAATATTTTCATTCTTAGGACAAATAAAACCTTAGGTAATACAAATTTGTTCCTCGAAATCAAGGATACAAAATATGTACAGCATATGTAGCTGTACCACTCACTCATTGTGGTCTCAGTCGGAAAAGTGATTATCAAATAGTTCCCAGCATCTGTCTAAACCTTCTCTGCACTTTCTCTCTCTGAGTCCGGTGAAAGGTACTAGAATTTCGGGCAATCAGAATCCTACTTTGAGCAATTCAAACAAGTGTTTTAGTTATGGGCTTCCATAGAAGGTTTCTGAAAGGTAATTTGTAAAGTAGTAAAGCCTTTACGGACAAAACGCGTTAAAAATAATTTGTATTATAATTTGTATGTCAGTTAAAGTGAACTGTGGACAGTAAATGTTTAACTATAATATCAGTAGTGAAAATGATCACATCTGGTGATCCTTTGTCAAAATGCGGATCTCAAGGACCAACCCATCTTCTTCTTCAATACTTTAAAGACTAGTATGGCAGCTACGCAATAAGCAGATTGTCTTTTTCAAATGGACCTTTAGCAGTAATTCCTCGTTTTGGATGGCTGCGGAAAAGAGTTGCAAGTTATTTTGCTCGTGGTAATATATTTTAAAAGTAAACATATAACTAATCAAAATATAATTTGCAAAAAATATTATGTCTTCGAAATACTGATTCCCAAGAATCTTGTAATAATCCTGATAAAACGTAGAACTCGATTAATGAAGTGTTAAGACTTTTTAACATCTAAATCATTACAATTTTTCTTAAAATTTGTACATGACAAATTTCTGTTTACAAACAAATATTTTTGTCAGCCAAATGTTTTCCACATAAAAATTTTATCAGCTCTTGAAGCAGATAAAAAGTTTGACATTTTTATTCACCACAATTTTTAACTTTTAAAATTTTTATGCGGCATTTAAACCAATTGAAACACGCACTTAGTGCCACTTCCTATACGAGCGAAAGGTGATATATGAGAAAAAGCCTTATGTAATTTTATTATAGCTGCGTTTTTCTGAAAAACAATCGGGTTGAGTTCGCCATAGCTTTTTTCAAATTGGTCCAATTTAAAATTAAAACTGAAATTTTTTTAAATTAAATAACTTAGATTTAATAGTAGGTAATCTAAGTATAACAAAAAATCCATCATAAAAGTTGTATAAATTTCTTGTATAATATCGTTGTTCTGTATAGTTCTGAATAATGACGGAACTGATACAGAACAATGAGATTACAAGAAAGTTATACAACTTTTATGGTGGATTTTTTGTTATACTTAGATTACTATTAAATCTAAGTTATTTAACTGAAAAAAAAAATTAATTTTTTTATTTTAAATTGAACAAATTTAAAAACCTATCGCGAACTCAAACCGTTTGTTTTCCAGAAAAACGCAGTTTATTATTTCACGATTTGTTACATTAATTGTAAGCCAATTGAACATTTTACATAATATTCAGTAGAATTATTGTTAACTATGAAGTTTATACATATTACATAAAACTAGTATTTGAGACATTGATCACCGTTGGCTCTAGTTCTAAAATATTCCGTCAGATTTCAGCCACTGCGTTAAATGCGAGGCTGTATCCCGAACCCGCACACTGGTTCTCTAAAAAAAAAAAGATAATGTGTAAGTATAAAACCACAGTAACCCAACAAATTTGTTGTTGTTGGTAACATGTCTTGTCGTTGACGTGGAGAAAAATAAATGATTTTACGAATTTGTGGTGGGTTGGAACCACTGATCTATATTACATGGATACGACATGTCAAAAACTATATGGTAGAGCAAAAATAGTTCTACGTTTGTGAAAAAGACAGAAAAATTTTCTGTCTTTTCTTGAATTCCGAATTTTCGAAAGTCAAATTAATGTAAACAGAAAACTGGTTCCTATGAGTTTTTGACGTTTGAGGTTTTGTCGACACGAACTCTTTTTTTTATTCGAAATATTTACAGGAGAGCATTTGAAATATTAAGGGAAATCGCAAGAAGAAATTTGCATACAAAAGCGGTACGACATGAATTAAATGAATAAAATGTGATTTATAATTTAAACCATTTGAATATTATTATTTGTTCATTGATTATAATAATAAAAAAACAATTTCAGAAAATTTCGAAATTAAATCTATCCTCGGTACGGTCCTATCTTTCGGAAATATTTTTTTAAAGCAAGAGGTGTGTATAAACGAGCGATATGACTATAAAAAAAAGTGCTCCGATTTTTTGCTGTTGTTTTATATGGTTTCAGACATTGATGTCGTATCCATGTATATAGATCAGTGGTTGGAACACAAACTGACGACATATCTTGCCTCAATGCGCAATGCTCCTATTTGTTGCAGTTAAATAGATGCGACATATTGTAGTATTGCAGTTTATAAAGCAAAAAATGTTCCTAGTAATGTGCCTAAAAACTAAGTTAACGAGTGAATGATAGTTCAACTTTTAAGAAACCTGATGAAACTTTTAAGAAATTTTTAGTTAAACTATAAGTATTTGCATTATTTTGTGTTAAATATTTTATTCGCAAATAAATTCGAAAGTAAATCAAATATTTCTATTTTAATTATTAACGTTTCTAATATTTAATAATCTTTATTTTTTATATCTAATGAAAATTATGTTGTAATAAACAAATTGTAAAAAATAATACAAATAAGTGCTTTATTTCTTTAAAAATCATTTCTGTCCAAAACATCAGGACAGGCAAACCACAAAACATGTTACCGAAAACGACCACAAGAACTGTTACTTGTTACCGACGACCCGTACAACACAAGTCTTGCAAGATGAGGAGTTCCAAAACATCTTAACTTGTCTTGTATCGGCCTTGTGCTTGTCGTCGGTCATGTCGCTAGGTCGTCTTGCATGTGTCCTGCGCGACATAACTGCTTGGAAGCTTTTCGACTTTACACAATTTACACACAACAATCCTGGGTGATTTTGTTGATTTTTGCGCTTATTACACATTATCTTATTTTTTAGAGAATCAGTGTAATTAAATCGGTATATTGCCGTAATTATTTATGTGTTTATATACAAGTGTAGGTAACAGACATTTAAACTATAATCAATATAATTTTTATTGTCGATTAAACATGTCATTCATATTGATTTATTCATTCTTTAGTTTAAGTTGTTTGTGTCTAGTAGCATGACTTAATACAAAACTATTTACAAATAATTATGTGTTAATATAAGTAATACAAAGTATTTATTGTATATATTTATGTATTTGCGTTTAAGTCAACAAAACATTGAACGGATTAACTAGTGCGATGTCAACAAGTGCTAATTTCCTAATTATGCTAGTTATCGGCCTTGTGGATGTGATTGCCGGATTAATGCCATTACGCGTAACACTTGGCCATTTTGTTGGGGTTAAGGAACCACTACGCAGTTTTCTGGCGGACCTGAATTTCTAAGTTGCAATCAAGTATTTTATAAAATATTTCAAACTGGATTGCAACATCAAAATACCTGACAAGGCAACATAATTTGAATTTTTGAACCAATAACAAAATATTTGTTTATACTTAAACGCCGTTTTGTAATATTTTAAATTTTAACTGCATTACACTTATGCACATAAGTATGTGGTAAGCATAATGTGTACATGTAAGTAAACAAAACAAATTACCTATATTCAAAAAAAAAATCAATCAAAACGTATAAATTTACGTTTTTTCAAGTGTCCATGGCATCAAATTACCTACTTCAAAATTGCATTATTTTTGATTTTATTATAACAAATCAATTTTGAGTAAAGCCCCATAATTAAGGATTTCATTGTCATCCTTCTTCAAAATTGTGGGGCCAAATTCTTAAAAATTATAAATATTTCCTGCTATTTAGGTTATTTCCTAATAATCATAACCAAAAGCATATTTCGATAACATAATATTTCCGTTACATGTTTATGGTAAAACATCACATATGCGTTTTCAATATAGATGGCCTTAAGTTTATCTAGAGAGCGCGCGCTTTTATGCATATGTATTTAGTTATTTATTAACTTTTTAGTTCCTTCTTCGATTGTGCAATTGTGCTTTATCCGTTTTATACAAATTCGTTTTATTTACGTTACAATCGCATTCTCATTTTAAAACTATATTATTATGAACTCAGTTAGTGTTATATGAATAATCTCAAAAATGAAAGATTTATCAATATACATTATAATCTTTTCTAGTTCGCCGGTCAAGGTTACAACCACGTCGATGATAAGAAAATTCTCAAATAATTTTCTAACGTTTGATCAACTGCAAACCGTATGTAAGCTGATTTACAAAAAAAAAATGTAGAATAATCAAATTTTGCAATAGCAGAAAAAATCCGGAAAGATTAAATAAATCATTTTTTAGATTTTGTCTGACAATTTCTGGTTTAAAATATACTAAATAATTTGAGTTGGCCCAAGTAGAAGCAATATAGATGAAAAATATTAGACTAAACTGGTGTTTTTTAAATGGGATTTTAACACTTGGTGTCTCTAGATCTACATTATTATTATAAAGATGTGACTTTGGCGGTTTGTTTTCGATGAACGGCTAAGCGGCATTTTCAAATGCTTAAAAATGACAACATAGCAATTTGACTAAATTATGACATACGTTTAGAACTTTGCTTTTTGACAAGGTACAATATAAACATTGAAATTGCTTGCAAGTCAGAAATTGTCCTTTTGCTCATAACAGACACAAAAATATTGAAGTATTAAGATATAACAAACATTTGGTATAATAACAATGGTTTAACACTCAATCTAGTAGTTTGAATTATTCGCATCTTTTATATGTTAATACGCTTAATTTTTAGTTTGTACACCCTTTTTAACCTATTTCCCGTGCGCGTATCTTAATGAAACATATATCGGGTGAAAGGTATTTTTTCATAGATGTGCAGAATATATGTTTTATTAAGGTACGTGAACGGGAAATAGGTGTAAAAGCTAAGAAACGTTTTTCCTATACTGTACCTCTTATAAATTAATCAGGACGCCAGAATGCCATGACAAAATATGTTTGTATTGAACCGTCATTACACCGTGACAATACAGAACAAAACAGAAAACATAAAATGATTCTACATACATACAAACATTTTGGTGTTCTGTCAGTGTAAAAAGACAATTTTGTCATGGCACTCTATCGTCATGACAAAATTTTGCGAGTGAAGATTGACCATAGTACTTACACAAAAATAAAATCTATGGAAAGTTTGGAATAATCATTTCCGTCCGATTTAAGGCAAAAGTCATGAGATCTCTTAATTTATGCGAAAAGGTTAAGTGGGAAGTTTCGTCCCGATATGCGGTTCATTTGTATCCCAGTATATTTCGAAACCGGATAATTTATTAAGCTCTTAATTTCATGCTTGAAATAGCATGACGTATGTTTCTGCTTTTTGTGTGGCCGTAAGTCGACTATATAATCTACATAAATACATTACTTTTGGTTACGTTGTTAATACGAGATATGTTTTGGAAAACGTCAAAACTATTCATATACAAAAGAAAATAACACACAAATACCGCGGTCCTTTTGTACATTCCTTATTAAATATTTAGATTAAAGTTGAGCGCCTCGGCAATTGTGTGCTTTTCCCTTTTGAGATTTTAATATTTAGAAATGGCGCGTTTCGACAACATGTATGCGAGTGCAATGAAGGCCAGAAGCGCGTAATTAATGAGGTCCGAAGCGCGCTCGAATCTGAAACCCTGTCAGCAAAGGTCTTCTACGTTGACGCTTCCGACGGGTGTGGCAAGACATTTGTACTGCAATCACTCATTGCATTTACCAAGGGGCGTGGCTTGGAGTCCATTTGCTCCGCTTTCACTGGAATCGCCACGAGCTTGATGTAAGGTGGGCGAACGCTACATAACATTTTCAAACTGCCGGTTCCAATGGATGAGTCATCAGTTTCATCAATGAAGCCCAAGTCCTCGTACGCTGCCAAGTTGAAAAGCGCGAGACTCATCATGAGAGATGAGACCAGCATCATGCCAGGGGCAGCGCTCACAATCATAGACAGACTATTGTTAGATTTGTTCAGAGGAAAGCCGGAAGAGAGTGTTCCATTCGCTGGAAAAATCATCCTCATGTGTGGTGACTTCCGAAAGTGCTTGCCTGTAGTACCGCGCGCGAACTTGCGAATCAAGCATCAAGTTGAACATGTTTTGAAAATTGGTAAACAAGTTTACACTCACCAAGAACATGCGCATCGATAAAAATGAGGACGAGTTTGTGCAATACTTGCCTTCTGTTGGAAACGGCAATGCTCGAATCGAATCGATCACACTTCCGGCGCGCCGGCCGTTCCAGTTCTCAAAGTGTGATCTATTTCGTGTATGGTGACATCAACATAACACTAGCCGAGGGAACAATCTAGGAGTGCGCCATCCTTGCACTCAAGAATGATTGCGCGCTAATCAATCGGCAGGTGCTTGACCTCCTGCCCGGTGGACAAACTTAGTATTGATAAATTTGAGAGTAACGACATGACTAAGGAACTCCGCCTACCCGTCGAGTTTCTCAATAAGGTTGAAGGGTCCGGACTTCCGCGCCATGCCATCCCGCTAAAGGTAAACACGATCGTTTTTTTGATGAGGAATCTAAACACTAACAAGGGTCTTATCAATGGAACACGCATGCGAGTCGCAAAAATAAACCGCTACAGTCTGGAATGTGATTTGCTGACTGGCTTCTCAACGGGCGAGCGCGTTCTCATCCCACCCATGCAGCTCTCACCCTCGAAAGGCACATTCTCATTTAAAATGTCTCGCTTCCACTTTCCGGTCCAGCTCGCGTTCGCCATAACCATCAAAAAGAGTCAGGACCAAAGCTTGAAAAAGGTATAGGAGTGTACTTACCGACCCCCGTATTTACACACGGTCAGCGAGACTCATCATGAGAGATGAGACCAGCATCATGCCAGGGGCAGCGCTCACAATCATAGACAGACTATTGTTAGATTTGTTCAGAGGAAAGCCGGAAGAGAGTGTTCCATTCGCTGGAAAAATCATCCTCATGTGTGGTGACTTCCGAAAGTGCTTGCCTGTAGCCCCGCGCGCGAACTTGCGAATCAAGCATCAAGTTGAACATGTTTTGAAAATTGGTAAACAAGTTTACACTCACCAAGAACATGCGCATCGATAAAAATGAGGACGAGTTTGTGCAATACTTGCCTTCTGTTGGAAACGGCAATGCTCGAATCGAATCGATCACACTTCCGGCGCGCCGACCGTTCCAGTTCTCAAAGTGTGATCTATTTCGTGTATGGTGACATCAACATAACACTAGCCGAGGGAACAATCGAGGAGTGCGCCATCCTTGCACTCAAGAATGATTGCGCGCTAATCAATCGGCAGGTGCTTGACCTCCTGCCCGGTGGACAAACTTAGTATTGATAAAGTTGAGAGTAACGACATGACTAAGGAACTCCGCCTACCCGTCGAGTTTCTCAATAAGGTTGAAGGGTCCGGACTTCCGCGCCATGCCATCCCGCTAAAGGTAAACACGATCGTTTTTTTGATGAGGAATCTAAACACTAACAAGGGTCTTATCAATGGAACACGCATGCGAGTCGCAAAAATAAACCGCTACAGTCTGGAATGTGATTTGCTGACTGGCTTCTCAACGGGCGAGCGCGTTCTCATCCCACCCATGCAGCTCTCACCCTCGAAAGGCACATTCTCATTTAAAATGTCTCGCTTCCACTTTCCGGTCCAGCTCGCGTTCGCCATAACCATCAAAAAGAGTCAGGACCAAAGCTTGAAAAAGGTATAGGAGTGTACTTACCGACCCCCGTATTTACACACGGTCAGCTGTATGTGGCCTTTTCACGATGCCGCTCATTTGACGGACTCAAGGTGTTTATGGTTGAGACAAGCGATCAATCAGTAGATCGGGACGGGCGCATCACAACAAGGAATGTTGTTTTTGTAGAGATTCTACGCATGTAAATTGTAATGTAAATTCATATTTTATTATCCTTTTGTACATTTCTTATTAAATATTTAATAGTGTATATGAATTTACTTTATTTTTGATAAAAGTGCATTAAATTTACATCTTAAAAAGTCTTCTCTTAACCAAAAATTCAATAAAATGTAATCACGTGACTGATTATTCAGTCACAGGCCAGCTAGTTAAATTTAAAACTCTAGTGTTTGATATCAGAATTTCTTATGGCGGATTGAAACCTACTCGATTGCTAACGAACAAAATTTTTCCTTTTCATATTTTCACGGATCACGAATTTACCCCTTGCACCCCTATTCGGGAATTCAAATTCGAATAAATAAACGACGTTTTTGAATGATCAGTATTTGTGCCTTCGAAAACGTATTTATTCGAACTAAAATTACCCTTATCGCGCAAATCGTTTTCGACCAAGAATTGTCCGTTCATAGACGAATTTCTTTCTTTGTTGATAATTTTACTGACGAATCCAAAGAATAATTGCAATTCTCAATGATAAATTAATACGTAATGTTATTTAATTCGTGTAAAAATTATTTTGGTATGTTAGGACAAGTTTCAAACAATTTTTTTTATTATTTTAATAAATATTGAAAATTTGAAACATTCACAAAACGAAAGTTGCAAAAAGGATAAACATGACTGCAATATTTAAAAATTTTATTCCAGTTTTACACAGTAACAGACTGAAATAATTTTTTGTGGTTAGTTTTTAACATTTTTTATTTAATTTATAAATATTGAAATTGTTAATTACAAATGAAACTGTAATTTATGTGTGTTATGTTTGCATAAAAATACAAAATAAAAACTGAGCGTCAAAGTTCCAAGGCCAAGGCTTGTATTTTTCGTACAGGTATGACCATAAAACAAAATTTCCCTGTTCATTAACTTTCATTGCTTTTATTTTGGTTCGAATTCAAGAATACCAAATTATGTTCGAATCATATTGTCATTCGACAACTGAAACGGAACTAAGCCACGGGACTAAAATTACCGATCATGATGAAATTGGGAATGGTGGAGGAGAATGGGATTTTAAAATGATTTAAATAAGTTCTGATATTTGACCTACAGGGATGGAATTAGGCCATTTCATAACCGATCATGATGAAATTTCTAGAATGATGCTATATGGGAACGAAAAAAATTTCTAGAATGATGCTATATGAGACGGAACAAGATTATTTCTGAACAGATTATGATGATAATTGATGTGGTGTATAGAAATTCGGTTCTAACTTATAATGATTTTGTGAAGGGTTTCTGAAATATGGCCAACTAGGACGGAATTAATCCATTTCTCAAGCCATCATGATGTAATTGAGTATGGTAAATCGAAATCGAACTAAGATGATTTTGGAAAAATTTCTGAAATATGGTTTTGGGATAAAATTAGTGCGGCCAGTCGCCTATCATTATTACTACTTACGAACATATCTGCCATCTACAGTTCAGAAAACTGTTGACATAAATTTAATCACTTATCAAGTAATACTATGCCGAGTCGAATCGTGTTGATTACATCTCTGTTGTTACAGTCACATTCTGATCGCCACCAGCTCCTTTCGACGCGTGTTTATGATTCCTTTATCGAAAAGATAATAAAGTACATAAAAACGAATATAAATTAATTACTATAATATTTGCTTTAAGTGTAAATTTTACGCTTTTTTAAGTGCACAATTCAAAAAATGACAAATAAAACTCAAAACAACCTCCAATCGAAAAATTGTTGTTTTGATTTTTTATGGTGCTATTTTGCGCTGTTTTTAATCCAAATCCAAAAATTGTATAAAACCGTTTCGCTGTATATAGTAATCATAATAGTGGACCAGCAATTCTGAAATTTCGATAGTTTTAAATTTTCGATATCGTTTTTTATTCGTTACTATCGAAAATGTGGTGTTATTGAAATTCTTCGAATCTGTTATGGAGTCGAATATCTTTAGGAGCACAATTTATTAAAATTTTAAATATTGAATTTAATTAATTTTATTTATTTAAAATTAATGAACGTAATTAAGTATGTATAAATTTTTAAAATAAATTTTCATTAGGAATTTTGTATTTTTTAACATTTTTTTTAGATGTCAAGAAAATTTCATGAACAACTTTCATAAAATAATTATTCGCGTCGGTCGATTCGATATCGAACAACATTCAAGCCGAAAAATTTCAAAATATGCGCCTAGAGTATCAGCTCATTGCGGGCAATAGTTTCAATTTTATACTCAAAATACGAAATAATATTTAATAACTCATTCAAGTTACTTTTCAAAGCTGCAGCTGCTTTTGGTGATCAGCACCACTATAATTGGGACATATGGTTGCTGTGATTAGTTAAATTGTACTCTTCAGAATATTGTGACAACTCTTATTCTGATAGACAAATGGGTGAAAAAAATATTGCCATGTAGAGCAACCTCCGTCGGGGAGAAAACGTGTTTTAAAAGTGGCTTCTCAAATGTGTTTATGTACCACATTATTCGTCAAAATCATTATTTATGTATAAATAATTGCGGGGTCCACCATAAACACGTGTATAGTCATGATGAAGCTTTTTGTTGCTTAGGCTAACGTATAGCAGAATGTCAAGAATATCACGAACTTAAGTGATCCATTCCAGTGATGTCACATTAAAAAAATTAATAATGTGATAAAATATAATCTTTGCGTAATCTCTTTTATTCGTGGAGTAAGAATTATACAAAGTTGTTAACGGTTGTGGCCAGTTTTTGCCAGATCAATACGCACTCGACAGGAAACTGCAATACTAAAATATTTTATAATAGATTAGACAGATTATATAATTATAGGTTATGATTTATATGTAAATTCTGCCGATTATATATATAAATTCTGCCAACCGTCACAATGACTAACAAAAATTGCTTAATAAATAATTATAACATTTTTGTGACGGTCAAAATCACTTATTACTTGGCATGTGCTGCGTACTTATTATGTAGGGACAGTTTTTTTAAAATATATTTTTCGTAAACTTGAGATAATTTTACTTTTGACCGCGGTGCACTGAAGTGGAAATTGGAAAGACTAAAATTTGTGCGATACAAATTATGATTCATTGTATTGGGGTGAATGTTACGGGAGTCCTTCAATCAACATAACAAATAAAAATTAAAGTAGCACATGGTTCTTATTGCAGTGTTATTGCTTATTTCACTTATATTATTAAACTAAAGTCATTTGAGAATCTTAGGGAGATGAATGGATTCCGCGAAAGCTTATGAAAATAAATATTTTTGATAAAATAAGTTCAAGGGACGCCGAAACATGATCAAGTTAATCGATCGTAATTCGTATAAACTCATAGGGGCCGTAATTAATATGTAATAATGACAAATATATTTTATGGATAGTTATTTTCTGTTCCTACACGCTCAACTAAACTTTCCGTCCAGAAACTGCAAATTATTCATTATTAAAAAGATTAGCAAAACTATCATTCATATTTTTATAAAGTGTTCTTATGTTGCTACAACCCTGCACAGGAACAAATTTATCAATACTAATTAATAATCAGAAAGGGAACAGATCAAAACATGACAATAAAAAACGTTTGCCATCGGGAATAATTTTAATAGAGTAGAAGATAACAGTGGAAAAATGCCTCGAACAGGCGCATTTTCATATGCTTATCTAGAAGTATTTCAAAATGAGCAAAGCAACTCAAATATTTTATCCAAAAATGTCCATAAGACCGAGAATAAGATGGTTGTTTGCCACTACAATTATAAACTTCGGCTTTCTAAGAGCAATCATTTCCTTAATTAATTTAATAATTTTCTTAATTAGTTTGTATATACAGATCTCCCAATCAGACGGGTCCAGAAACCATGAGTTTCTTCGTTGCTTTGTCGGACTAATGTGATGACATTCGCAACGAACATTCCTACTGCGAATTAATTTTAATTAATTTTATTAATTTTAGTTAGTTGACATTAATGCCCAACATATAGAATGGTTGAATCACCAAGACACGAATTATGCTGAGTGCCAAGCGGAGTGTTTTCGCCGCTTCATAGTATCTCACACAGATTGTTAGTGAGTCCACATTTTACTGTAGAAATTCTACAGAACTCGATATTCTGGAACTTTGTCGTGCAACAATCCCCCACTCTGGAATTGGAAAAATATCTGTCGAAACAGGAAATATAAGCGCACCGAAATTTCTATTTGACGAATATAAGGCCACACAAAACACTTCTGTGCTGAGGAAGCGAAAAGCGCCGACAACAAGAAAGCAGCCAAGGCTTCTGAGTTAAAAATATCAGATCGCGACTTTTACCAAATAGTCGCATCGGTTGCAAATATTTATAAAACATTCATTTCAGCATTAAAATGTGCAGTCGGTTCTTCGGTGGTGAATCCATTTTTTGCGGGCCGAATTATTACCCCTCAAACTACCGGCCAATATCTAGTGAAGTCTCTTGAAATTAATAAAATAATTCGTTGAGTTTTTTTCTTGGAACCTCGTCCTTGAACAACATGGAGAGATCTTTGTAATCGCTTTGGACATATCCAAAGATTTTGACAATGTTTGGCATGAGAATCGCATTTGAAAAACTAGTGGCATACGGCTTAAATTCGATGACCATCAAGTGGTAAAAAAAATTTCTCAAAGACTGAAAAATCAATATTGTGCTAACAACACAACCCTCAGGGCCAGCTATATGAAGGTCAATGTTTCGCTGGCGCCACATTGCACTCTTCTATTTCATTCGAGGTGAAAGCTACTCTATTATAACTTTAAAATGAAATTAATACAATTTTGCATTGGCCAAGTCAACTTCACGAAAACTTGGGTTCCTCATTAGATGCAGAAGGTTCTTTAAATCACGTCATGTCCTCCATGGAATGGTATTTCCCGCTGCATAGGATTCAGTGGCGTGCTATCCGAATAATCTGCACCCCAGACATACAGTCTAGACAGTCTACTACACCGCAGAGATGTTACAGAACTTTGTGTGCTCTACAGATTATTTCATGGCAAATGTTCTGCAGAATTAAAGGAGAAAAAACCACAGGAAAGCGTGATTTTTTTTATCGAACATCCAAGAAGTGTAATTCGCTAAACGGTTTCGAATTTCCGCTGGAATATAAAATTCATAAATTTAAGGCAGCTATCAACCTTTACTTGAAAGATCGCGCTTTAGTTACAGGAGCTCTTACAGTTATAAGCAGCTAGGACAGTCTAAATTTCTGCCTTGCATCCAATTACGAGGGCTGCGGTAAAAATTTTCATAAAATGTAATAAAAAATTTAAAATTTTCATTAAAAATTGCTTTATTGCTTTTCAAAATATTCGCCTTTAACATCTATACACTTTTGCATACGCTCAAACCATTTATCGAAACACTTTTGCCAGTCCGAAGATGATAGCTCCAAAACATGATTTTTGAACGCTTCAATCGCTTCTTCAGCCGATAAAAATCGTTGCCCATGCATCTAATCTTTGATTGTTCGGAACAAGAAGAAGTTCTTGGGCGCTAAATCACGGATATAAGGCGGATGACCCATCAATTCGATCGTTTGAGTGCTCAAATACTCGCTTGTTTGATGTGATGTGTGTGAGCTCGCTTTATCGTGATACAAAATGATTCGCCGTTTTGGGTTGTTTTCTCTCAATTTGTTAAAAACCTCGGACTATGGTCGTATACCAAGCTGAATTGACTGTCTTTTGATTTTCAGGAAGCCAGTAGCCACATGACCGCTGCTTGCATTTGCTTCCCAACGCAACGGTTTTTCTTCGAATTGGAAAACCCAAACAGTTGATTGCTCTTTTTTCCGGCTCGTATGCATATATCCATGACTCGTCATCTGCCACTATTTTGGATACGTTTTTGGAAGTACCTCCAACGAATTTTTCAAGCATTTGGCGGCACCAATAGACACGAATCTTTTTTGTGCATCTGTCAATAAATGTAGAATCCAACGTGCACATAGCTTCTGCACCTTTAAATGTTCATGTAGGATCGTATGTACACTGGTGTTACTAATGCCTATGCATGCCTCGATTTCACGATAAGTCACATGACGATCCACTTCATACAGTTTTCTCACAGCATCGATGTTTTCTGGCATAACAGCTGTTTTTGGATGACCTTCACGAGGCTCTTGTTTTCAGAACGTCGTTCGCGTTTAAATTCATTGTACCAATTATAAACACCAGCCAAGGATGGTGCTTCGTCGCCAAAAGTCGAATAAAGTGATTCGAAGCACTGTTGTTGAGTTAGCCCTTTTTGAAAATCATAAAAAGTCATCATCGAACTAATAGATGACTTCTGAGAAACATAATCTCCAAAAATGTTACACTTTTTGACTGACATAGAGATTTGCATCGGAAAACACTAGTACAATACTACCATTTTCTAAACACTTTTACGGCAGCCCTCGTAAAACTATTGGCTATTGAATGAAAATTCATAAAATTAAATGTATGACGATAAAAACTAAGCTTGTAATAACAAGCAGCAATGATTGACAGAACGCAATATTCAAAGCCAAACCAATAAAATCGTTAGGAAGTGCAATAAAAAAAATAACATTGGCTGATGCCACACGAGGTTTTTGGTTTCTTGGTTATTTTTTCAAGGCCAACTAGCCGTAATAGGCAATGTATATGTATGTGTGTTTTATTTTGTTTTGTCCTGCTCTTTCGAAAATAAAATTTAAACCAAAATGTATGTCAAAAATAGCCTTGAAATATTTTTTATTTCATTTATGTTTGTGTTAGTGTGGTTTCACCGAAAATTTGTTTAAGTCGGAATTAAAAGCCGTATCATAGGTAAACGGGGAAAGAAACGAAGAAATAAATGGTTTCTGTGAAACCTCATCTGTCATCGAGCATTGGGAAGTAAATTTTGTACCGGTCTTTGTTAGGGGGTGGGATTTTGTGACACTAATTTTTTCGATCCTATCCAAGTTTTCATACCTATACTCCCGTACAACTCTGGGCCGCTATCGCCATTTTGTTAAGTAACGAGATTACAGCTTTGTAAATAAAATAAAGACAAAGTCATTGTGTATTTCCAATTACCTCAGGCAACCAGCATCAAGGTCTATGAAGCATTATGTGTAGTATTCTGCGAAACGTTATTTGCGAATCTTTTAGTTAAATGCGTTATTTTTTAATAGTTATGATGGTATTGCTTCTCTCTCTTTCTCTCTAGCTTTCATATTACATGAAAGGTTGTTGCCGATATGAAGAGATAACTGATAGATACATAACACAGATGTGATCGTTTTGTCAAAGCCCCGTATCGGGTTTTTAGGTTGCTCTATATCAACAATGTTAAAGTTAAAGAATTACTAAAGAAAATTATTCAACTAAAGAAAATTATTATCAAATACCGAGGACTTATTAATTTTATTACCAAATCAAATACACGACACACATTTTTTCTTTTCACTTTCATTTGGCGCGTAAATTTTATTCGCGCGGATTACACAATCCAAAAACAACTTTGTACTTGATTTTTAATAATTTTCAATGAAAGCGAATTAAATTTGTTGCCTCTATAATTATTGTGTAAAATAATAGTTGCTAGTTTATATGTTTCAAGTCATAAATTGAGCACGCAAGATTAGTTTATGTAAACAGTATAAAATATGCTTTATGATATATTGGACAGAATGTTAATTGATTGGCTGCAACTGTATTAAATGTCTAAACCAAATTAGTAGAGGAAAAGCGGTAAAAATTATGAATTAGGGGAAACTTTCACTACACACTACAACTTCTTGTGCAAAACCCAACAAAAAATTTATACGAAATCGTTGTGAAAAGCGCACACCAGTAGCAAACAAATATTTATCAGAATTAATTTTATGAGAGTTTTTAAATATTTTGTTTGTTTTTATTACAGGCGGAATAATTAATTTTTTTTTTAATTTTTTGTTATTGGCTTGTTTTATTAAGGCTAGACAACATTTTATTAATTGCGCCGAGTATTATTTTTTAATGCGGTTCAAAAACAAATAAACTTGAAAAATGCACCCGCTTCATAGAATCCAGTAAGTGACTCACATTCCAGTATAAAGATGTTTTGTTTATTGTAGAATTTCACAGGAATTCACGTTTCATGATTCATCAGTTTTGTTTTAGCTTGGTCGTTACATACAGATACAGTTAGTAACGAAAATGATCATACACACTGATTTTTAAAAATTTACAAAATATAAGCATTGTAGAACTTATTTTGCAGTTTTTTTTTTAAATTAAATTATTTTACAAATTAACAATCCAAAAATACAAAATGAAAATTCATTAACCGTTTATAATAAAAAAAAAACAAAAATCAATAGCCAACACTTATAGTAGCTGTGTTCCAATGGGACAAATTTGCTACTCACAAGTACTTGCAAGTAGATAACCAATGGAACGAGCTAAAACTATGACAGAAGTAAAACATAACCTTTTTTGTGTACAAAGTTAGCTCTGTTTATAATTTTGCTGTCGTCTTATTTTGGAAAATTAATTTTTTTTAACTAAAATCCACAATAAAATCTCAAAAATGAGTAAGAACTGGTCTTATAATGAAGGCAACGGTTTGATTATGATATACGCCGGCCGAAAAGAAGAATATGTCAAAATCGCTTGGTATTTCACAGAAGTAAACAAAAAATATTGTTTGTCCTGACATTTCAACATAGCCTACCCCTCACAAAGCCATCTATTAGAATTTTTTGAACGAAAATACCTACCGTTAATTTTATGCGTAACTACTTTCAACATCTACACCACCATTTGAGCATGGGTAGCTGCGAGTAGATACAAGTACTTGTGAGTAGTTTGCTTTCTCCATTAGAACACAGCTAGTATGATCCTTGATTTTTTTTAAATCATTTACATAAATTATGTTTCATAATTGCTTCAATATCGAGTTGGTCTTCCTTTATATTTATAACCTCTTTCATATTGTATACAGTCGTATACAAACTAAAATGTAATGATTACGAAGCGTTTGGCCGGTGTTAGAAAGGCAACTGCAAACGAAGAACGCCAAATAATAATTAATTTGAAACGTACTGGAAAATGTGTGTGCGAAATTGGAAAATTAGTTGGCCGAAGTCATTCTACAGTAGCCCAAATAATATCCAGATTCAACGTCACCACTCGGTTGAAAACGGACTGCGAAAGGCAACATTTTGCAATTGGTACGAGAGAAAGATTTTAAATTTGGTGAGAGAAAATCCAAAAACAAACGCTCCAAAACTAGCTTCAGAAGTGGAGAAGATTTTTATTAAGGTGGTATTAATAAAGCTATCCACCCCCAAAATATTAGAAGGATTATGTGGAAACATGGATATCATGGCCGTGCGCCATGCAAATTTCGAATGTTAATTCCAAGAAAACGATTGAATTTACAGAAAAATTAAAAACAAAAGACTTCAAATTTTGGAAGGAGGGTGCTTTTTTCGGATGAAATTAAATTCAAGATTTTCGAGCCGAAACACATCATCCCAACTATTAAACATGATGGTGGTTTCGTCATGGTATGATGTTCAATGTTGGCACGTGACGCCAAATTATAAAATACAGGATTACCAGCAAAAAACTTTGCAAGAAACAATAATGAAAGAATGGGATAAAATTTCACCGGAAGTTACCAAGAAGTTAGTAGAATCAATGCCAAGAAGACTGAAAGTGTAAAAAAGTTATAAACAATAAAGGAGGACCAACTCGATATTAAAATAGTTATGAAACATTATTTATGTAAATGATTTAAAAAAATCGAGGATCATAATAACTATAAGTGTATCATTTTCGTTGCAAAAAATTCTTGATTTTTTTTTTTTTTTTTTTTTATTATAAACTGTAAATGAATTTCTATTTTGTATTTGTTAATTTGTAACATTATTCAATTTAAAAAAACTGCAAAATAAGTTCTATAATCCTTATAATTTGTAAAAAAAAAAATCAAAACTCCTGTGTCGAACTTACCAAATTTTTGATTCAGTGTAAAGAAAATAATGATCAGAATAAAATGCTATATTTCTGTCGGTATTGCAACAAAACGTACAAAAGCATTTAGTATTCTTGTCATTTTTTAATTAAATTTGTTTTATATTTCATTATCACTGTGATTTTACTCTTCAGAATAATATTTAATTGTAAACTGTTTTAAAATAAATATTATTTATTTAAATAATTTACACGTTGGTACCGGTTAATGGCAGAGTTCCATGTGCTTTTAAAATTGTTACACCTTGCGTCTTTCATTTCTGATTCACTTCATTTTCATTTTCAGATAATAAAAAAATACACAAAAAAAAAATCAAAAAAATGAAGTATACATTAGTCTCGCGCAACTTCCTAGTAAAAGGCTCGTTCTTATCATAATCCGTTCTGTGAAACGAAATCCCAAAAGCAGGGCACTGAGTTCAGGGCACGAGAGTTCACATTAAAGTTTACTTTTCCGAGTAAGGCCTGAGCTTCAATACCACCAGATAGTAGCTAGTGCTGTTATGTCTGATCAAGCGATCTAGGTAAAGAGGCAAAATGTAAATGTCGACCTATGGAAGATCCCTTAAAGCAAAACGGAGAAATCTACGTTTAACTGCTTCAATTTTTTGTTTGTGGTGCGTCACATGGATCACACTTGGCTAACGTATTCTAGCAGAGGTCGAACGAAGGTCGTATAAAGAACTCAGGTAACATATGAACCGAAAAATTCTTTTGACCAAAGGTCAACCTTGTGACCAAAGATCAGATTGAACCCTTTTTCTCTAAAGTTCAACTGACTGTCACAAGTTACACCCAAATCTAGGAGCTCTAACGACGGCATTAGAATTTATAATATAGTCTCAGGGTGTTATTATTGTTTGGAATTTTCTTACATTTAACTTAAGGTTATTTTTTGAACACCATGGCAAAGTTATTTAAGTTTGACTCTACCAGATTACTGTCACTGAAAGAAAATGAAAAATATTAAAAGTATTGGTCCCAAGTGACTGTCCAGGGGTACTTCCGATGTTGTTATAAACGCTGTTGTCGTGCATGACCTGAAACGCACCTGATATCTGCGTTCATGGGTATAAGACTTAATCCACAGCAGAAACTGAGTTTGAAAACTAAGGGTGCCAAGCTTAAACAAAATAATTAAATGGAAAATACTGTCAAATGCCTTACTAAAGCCAGTGGTGGCAACCTCAACTTAAATCTCGTCATATACTATGCTTTTGAACATTTTCGGAATACATGAAAGTTCCGAAATTGCTCTATATTTACAACTTTCAAGTCTACAACCTTTTTATGAATTGGTACAATAAACGAATCGATGCAAAAATTGTTACGGTAAGCAATGTTTGGAAAAGGCCAGTGAGTGGTTGTGCCAGAATGCTATTCCACATTTTATGATGATAGACGGCAGTCGATCGGAGCCAAACAAAATTTGCTTTTCAAGCAAACTAATTAGCTATAATTTTAGGTCTAATGACCCTATAATGATCGTTGTACTTTAAAGTTGACGGAACTACGTCAGTTTTTTCTAAAAATTAATCAACTTCCAGAAATGCTTAGTTACGCGATAGTTTCCGATTTCAATTTTTAAAAATTTTTCGCTTGTTCTTAAATTCCGAAGTATGCGCAGTTCCTTATTGTACCATGGAGATAACGATATTTACATGTCTAGCGTAAGAAACGGATTCTCAAAATATTCAAAAAATGCAGAGTAACAATTTACAGCCAGAATTTCAATATTATTAATACCACTCAAAATAGATTTGAAGCCAATATATTCTTGCCAATACCTTGGAGATCCGTGCAAAATGGTTTTACCGAAAATAAAAGAAAGATGCGTTCCTGTTCGTAACAAAAACGATTCGAAAATGGCTCGTCAGTGCGTTACTGACAACTGCATCTTTTTGAGGTTCACCCTCTCCTATTTTCGTATTGCGGAACCTCAGGATATAACAATGTTCCTGTAAAAATATATTGTTGATGCCGTCGAAAGAATACTGTTAAAATCGGAATGGGTAGAAAGGGCCGAATGTCGAAGAGCCGAATGGGTCGAAGGGCCAAATTTTGTTTTTGTTTTTAGAAATATAATTTTTTAAATTTGTTGTTTTATTGGATATTTTGTAAATTTTTTTAACTGAATTTTTTATGAATTTATGTATTTTACTATTTTTTATCACGTATCCAGTCAGCTGTACATTTTGGTGAAGGGAAATTTTGTCAAGCGCCACCAATAGGTATAGGCCTTTTCCTACCCGTTAACAAAATTGTGTGGGTACTGTAAAAGTACCATGTCAAAAATTTATTTTTTTATGTGTTTTGGCCCAACTTACGCATTTGTGCATTCCTTTTAAAATTATTTTCGTCCGAAAAAAAAACAATATAACTATATACACAATTGTGTTGGTTGTACTGCCACAAAAGCGAAATTTTTG
Organism: Nephrotoma flavescens; assembly: GCA_932526605.1. Taxonomy (NCBI): domain Eukaryota; kingdom Metazoa; phylum Arthropoda; class Insecta; order Diptera; family Tipulidae; genus Nephrotoma; species Nephrotoma flavescens. The sequence continues at coordinate 176,293,061 of OW052221.1, read as the reverse complement.
GCGTAAGTGTAGATGACGTATACATCGCCGAAATCGGGTAAGATGAAAATTTTTTAAAAAAAATTCTTTATAGGATTGTATAGCTATCATTTTTAGGAGGTGCAACCCAAAAATTTCGGAAAAATCACATTTTCCTCGAAAATTTTCAGTTTTTCCAAAAATATTTTTTTGATTTTTTTCATCCAAAAATTTATTTATCAAATCTTAATTTTAATGATAAAAATTCGAATTACACTGTCATGAAACGGGTAACAAATTACATTTTTGCGTTATTTTAATAAAACTTTTTGATTTTCCGGAAAATTTTTCCCTTTTTTATTTTTTCAATATTTTTTTTTTTAGTTTTATTTATTTTTATTAATAATAATTGCTTCGTCAGCCTTGCAGACACAGATCAAAGAGTTTTTATCGCTGTTATCGCTTCTTCTGATAGTGCCACAAATGTTAAAAAAATCAACTTTTGTAAATATAAAACTTTCTTTTAATGTAATTTTAATTCGTTGTATACCTTAGAGGATGGGGCTGCCCCCAAACCTCCGCTTTTCCAGAATTTATACAATTCTTCAAGTGGCAAATTTTATTTATAATTTAAAACTAAGTAAAAAAAAAAAAAATTTCCTAGAAAAATTGCAAAATTTTCCCGGAAAAATTACTTGTACTGTCGAAAATCTGTTAAAATACAATGTTAATATTTAAAAAAAAAAAAATACACATTTAATTAAATAATAAAAAATAATAAAAGAATAAAATAATACGCAATTTGTCACCAATAAAAATGAAAAGGTCAAAATTTGCCCGGAAAATGTAATAATTTTCTCGAAATTTTTAGCTTGCACTTCCTAAACACGATAAATGCACAATCCTACAAAGAAAATTTTTTAAAAAAATTTCATCTTAGCCAAATTTTTTATCAAAAACACCATTACATACTATGATTCTTTACCCACACATTTGTGTGGTTTCGACTTAAATAGTGTCATTTTTTTTTGCTTGAAAAAGGGATATGTAAAAAAAAATATTTAAACTAAATAAAAAAATAAAAAAAATATATTTCTAAAAACAAAAAAAATGTAAAAAAAAAATCGGCCCTTCGACCCATTCAGCCCTTCGACACATTTGACCCTTCGACATTCGGCCCTTCGACACATTCGGCCCTTCGACATTCGGCCCTTCGACATTCGGCCCTTTGAAATTCGGCCCTTCGACATTCGGCCCTTTGATATCATACCTTAAAATCGTATTTGGTTGCCGTACTGCAATTCTCTAAGCACTGTCAGTTGTGAAATACACTCGTACTCAATACACCGTTTTCCAGATGAACACTGACGTGAACAACTGATCAGAATCGTTCACACTATGTCGTTGCTGCTAATTTCTCTCTAGCTTTCACATCCCAGGAAGGGGGTTTTCCACCATTGCAGTATCGTCTTAACTGGTAACTTGATGGTTTGTGTTCTCCTATGATGTCGAAAACAATCTTATCAATTTCTTTATAGAATTCTTTATACACACATGTAGTTATTTCAAAGTGAAATGGAAAATATTTTTTCCATTTCAACAATATATTGTCAAAGAAAATCATATATTAAAAAATATTTTCTTTTCTCGAGAAAAATTGAGTTTAAAAAATTATTTTTTACCGTTTATTTTTTTACTTTAAAGCAACATTTCTCCGACTCAGTCGGAGACAGGATGCAAAAGGAAATTGTCGTAGTCAGATTACGATTTGTGATGAAAAGAAGCACAACTATGACCCCTGTCGGAGTGCAGCTCCAGGTCAGCCTATAGTATTGACATGGAAGATGGGCCGACCCATCTTCCATGCCAGTACTATAGGCTTACGTCCTCGAATTGGCTGACAACGGCGTAAAAGTAAGGATAGGAAAAGCGAATAGTGAAGGAGTTGGGAGAGCTCCGGCCCCGAAACATTGCAAAGATTATGAAAACTTTTCTCTCAAATAGATGGCGATATGATAGATTCTCACAATATCCCAAATAGAATCAGCATCCCAAATGTAATACATATAGCTAGCAGCTGAATCGTTTTTGAGAGAAAAGAGCACTCTTGAAATAGGCTATCTCTTCAAATTGTGTACAATGTTTCTCTTGAAATTCAATTAAAAAAAAAATAGATAATTACGAATATAATATGCGTAGATAGGTGCTTTTTCATTTTAACCGACTTATCAGTTCTAGTTGCTTTTATGGATAGTTCTATGTTTATGCCAATTTGCGATGGTGCTTCTTAACTAATTAATCGATCTTTGGTAGAACAACTTATTTGTATAACAATGCATGGCCTCATTGCGTTTATCAAAACACATTTATCTTTCCAATAAATATTATAGAAAATTACATTATCTATTTTAGCCTCTTTATCAACTTCTTAAATTATATCTAAAATTCACGTTAGAATTCAAATTTTGTTCTTCAACTGTAATTGATTTTAATTACGTTTATGAAATAGCATATAATTGTATCCATCATAGTAAAATTCGTTCAAAATACCCGTTTGAATTAATCTGTATCCAAAAACCTAAAACCAACAAATAGAACTTGTGAAAAATTAAAATATCCTCTGTTATACAAAACCATAATCATTTCCTGACAGCTTAGGAACCCATCGTCCATTTTCAGATCATAATGGGTGGGGAATTATATATATTATTATATGTGTCACAATAATCGCAAAGTTTTAAATTCCTACAAAGGACGTTCAATTATATTATACTCGTCTATGAATTGACGTAGATATGCAATCGGATTACATAAACAAGAATGCCAATTTTGTGTATATGAATGCAATGACTAACATAAAGAAGAATGTAATTCCGGCATGACTAATTATTTAATAGGTTTTGGTGAAGATGATATCTTCAAAGTAGTGACAAAATTACTATTGATTGATTATAATGCACGGCCAAGACTAAGCAGGGATCTCGGATACGCCAAGCCTACCGTACACCCTTTTACATATAACAACATATGGAAGTTAAAACTTCATTATTATGCTTGACAGATTGAGCAGTTGAACCAAGTACCAGATAGGATGTGCCGGACAACGCCGGTCTCATTTCTACATGCTGCTTTTCCATAACAAGAGGGAAGAATAGGAAAGGTTTTCTTTTTTCCTTTATAGGACGGAACGACCCGGTTTCAGACATCCAGCAATCATAAGACAGAAGAAAGAATAAAGGTTAAATAGGTTTAATGGTTAACAATGGCATTGGTCTTCCACAATTGCCTCTTTAAATCAGCACCTAAGAGAACTGTTATTATTGCGGACTGTAGGTATCCAGACATTTCTTGAAATTTAACTCCACATTAATACCCGTCAGCCTGCTAAACAATATAGAAATCCCTTTTATTAATTTAAAAAAATACAATACCAATCATCGCAACACAACAATTCAATAGTAAATCCATTATTAGCTGCACCACCTGCAGCTCGAAAATTTCCTGAAATTAGTAAAGCATTAAATCCACATGCTGCCAGTGAATACAGGTTATTTGCTGCAATGGTACACATTACAGCAACTATCAATAAAAACACCAACTGTAAACTAATTATTGGGTTAAAACAAAATGTATTAGTAGAATTATAATAATATAGATACTTACGGATTACAACACGCAAAATTAACACGCCAAAGCCCCTAATATGACAAAAAAAACAACCATTGGGTCTCTACCATTCTATAAAATCTACAAAATAAGTTCAAAAGATCAAACGCGCAGATCCAAACAGCTAGCGACAGCTGACCGGCAACCCTGTAGGGACTCTTGGACCTTCAAAGCGTCTACATTCCATCGAACAGTCCTCTGTGCTTGTCTATTGAACGTAGATGACACTTTGCACTTATATTTGAATATGACAAGCACATGATCGCTGTCCATGTCTGCATCACTGCAAAATCGAACGTTGGATATGCTGGTGGAGTGCCTCTTAGACACCATGGCGTGATCGACCCAGCCCTCCGTTCCCTCCATCGTTTGATCTCCACGTTACTTTGTGGATTCCACTTGACTTTGTGGTGTACAACTTCCGAAGTCGAGCTCGTCACGAATCCGATAAGGCAATCCAAGGCCCCCCCCGCTCCCCTAGTCAGGGTTCACAACCCAACTGTTTTTATGAGAAGCTTGTTCACGTGTCGCTCAACTCGCTTGTCACGCGTGTGGGTCACGCACTGGTGAAAATCTCTAGGCATCCAGCCCCACCTTGAACACATTTATACAGCGAGCCGCGTGATACAAGACAGACACCCGCCTCAGCTACTCCCTTTCTGGAGAACAGACGAAGATTTGGCCTTGGTTTTGGGCGCCAATGGCTCGCCCTGGTAGTGTCCATGACTATAAACAGAATTTCCTGCTCGTCTTCACTACATTGCCTGATTTATTTAGGGTTACTCAGAGAGCACCGCGAGGGGGTATGATTCTAGGAATTCGCCCCTCAAGGTTATGACGGAATTACTATGATAATAAAAAATATGCGGAATGGGTTGACAAAGGAATATGATAAAGTTCCGTTACAACTATCACAGTAAGTTTTTATTTTTTTGTGTATAATCAGAAATGTGCTAACACTTGGAATATCTAAAGTCCTTTGCACAGTTCTTTTATGAAGCACAGCTTAGTTTACCTGGCTTCGATCATAGTACGCCGTCGTATTTTGGTCTAACTTATCGATCATAATTTCCATTAAAAATTGGCACTGTTTCACGAGCTCAAGAATTATATTTATAAATTATGGGGATAATTTCTCGTTTTATCACATTTCCAATGTTATATCACACGAAATCCAGTGGTATTTGTGAAATATTAGCCCCCACCCCGGAAGTTGAAGAGAAATCTGCACCTTATGATTTTAAAGTTAAAAACTGCCCCCTCCAAAATTAAGTTTTGATTTTTTGGCGAAGTTATATATTTTGAATGTTATTCCGAGTGCTTCAGTTGTAATTGAAACACCTTGCACTACAGTAGGAGGGATTTCTGTGAAAGTACATGGTTGATTCAAATTATATAGTAAAGATGTAGGGTAATACGAGTATACTTTTTGTTAACCAAGTCCATATGATAGTCCCAATGAAATTTGCTATATACTTCGTAAACCATTATTCTTCTCAACTCTTTCTATTAGGAAAAAATTATGAATCAGCATTCAAAACATCGAATCCTAAGTTCAAATTTTCAGATATATAAAATATAAATTTTCAGATATATAAAAACAATATGCTTCTTAAGTTGTTTTGTTGTATGATCCCTATTTAATAAAAAAAAATCTATTTGCTAAATGTTCATCTTCGTCTAGCTTAATGTCTAAAAATCCATCGACTACTGTGGATATCCAACTTACAATTTCTGTATAAGCTGCTCGTTTCATCACACTTTTTGATTTAGACTCTGAATCCGTTTATCTAATTATCTGCCTTTTTTTCATACATCTTCCTCGGTTTTCTGACCAGACGCTGCATCTAAAATTACCAGAAATCTCTAAAATAACTACATACATATATTATTGCGGAAATCTTCTTTAGGAATAGTATTCCGTGTAAGTTAATATAGAGTAGTAATTAATCTATATACTAGTTATCCCATAATACTAAAGTAACAGTAAATTTTGAAGGTTACTGGTACATCATTAATATTTCCGATTTGGCTTAATTCTATTCCTTGTTTGGTGTCCACTACCAATTTTTTAAAATGTGAGACTTAGAGAAATTTGGACATACAGGCCGCTATAAATGTTTTTTAAGTATGTTTAATTGATTGATTCGACTGTAGAACCAAGTACTGGGGCTCTATTCTTGAACTATTACGAAAATTTTCGGCACCTAAAATTTTCGTAACACCGTTTTCGTAATCGTAATGGAGAAATCATAAACATTGTTATTCTTGAAACCATTACAAAAATAAGAAAGAGGGGAATAAAAAATAATGACATTTCGTAATGAGGTGATTAAAAATATCATTCCAATTGAAAACCTTAAGCGAAACGGACGTTTTTTAAATTATGATTGTGTATTTTTGTGCTAATAATATTAAATTTTAAATATTTTATTATTAAATTTTAAATTTTTAATATTTTATTTTATAATATAAATTATTGTGGTTATCGTGTCTTCCACTATCCATAGTAAAAAAAAATCTAAAATAACGTAAAAATTTGTGATCAATAAATTTTTACGTTGTTTTAGATTTTTTTTACGGTATATTATCAATGTTTCATTAATACATACTTGTTGCAATGAAATGCCAAAATATTTAAATTTTTGTAGTTCAATCAGCTGTGCTAAAATAAAGATTATGGATTTCCCAAATATAAACTAGTAGTAGTAAACAGAAGATAAAAGTGGTCAAACCTAAAAAACTTATATTTTTAAGAATAGCGGCGGGTATAACCAGAAATGTCTTTTGTTTTAGGAAATAAAATGTAAAGGAAAAAATAGAATGTAATTATCTCGAACAAAACATTATTTTGGGCATCAAATAAAAATAGAATTGTATTTATAAAAAAAAAATCGGGGCGTAATTCTAAGACATGGTCATTTTTTAGTGCACTTATTTTCACAAATTTTATAACTTTTTAAATTAAAAGATAATAAACACAAATTATTATTTTAATTTTGGTAAAAACTTATTAAAGTATTAAACTTTATTAACGTGAAAATTTTTTGAAAATTATACAAAAATAATATTAAGATTACTTAATAAATACTTTTATTATTATTAAAACGATCGATTTCGGCGTTTAACAAATCGCCTTCATCAGGTTAGATTCAAGTATCTAATAATCTAATAATAATAAGTATCTAATAATAATTTGGGGCATCAAACTATGTGAAATCATTGGGTTTTAACTACGAATATTAAAAAAAATCTAAATACATAGTTTTATTACGAAAATGAAATAAGGAACGAAAAAACCATTACGAAAATTTTCATAACGTTCTGTTGCGAAAATTTTCAGAATCCAATTTCAAGAATACCATTTTAAGATTTTCGTTATACTTTGACATTAACTCGACACCAACAATTTTCGTAATAGAGAATAGAGCCCCACAAACCAAAATCGTGTGTAGCATGGGTGAATGAATTTTGGTAAAATATAAACGCTTGAGCAATGTGTAGAATTATACATTTAAATTCAATCAGCCGTTCCACACGGCACATCAAAGAAATTATTTCTTTTTCGTTTCTTTCCCCGTTTGTCTATTATACCGGTTTTAATTGCGACTCATTTTTGAACAAAATTTTTTTGGTGAAGTAGCTTTAACCATCGAGCAATAAATATATAAGAGAAATCAAGTAGTGTAAATTTTATAAGCCAATTTTTCCGAGGTTAATCTTATTTTATAGTTTTAATATATTTATATACACAAATTTAATTTTTTTCTATATTTAATCCATAAACGATCCACGTATCCTATAAACATATCGGCATAGTTATTTTATAGTTCATTGTTCTTGTTAGGCTTGTACAGATTGCCAAAAGTAAAATAGATTAACCTCGGAATCTCTACATGGGTCCTCTTAAGTATATTTTGCTTTATGCTTTAACATAAATAGAAATGAAATAAAAAAATTGAAGGTTTTTTTTGAGATGTAGATTTTAGTTTAAATCTTATTTTCGAAAGAGTAGAATAAAACTACAAAAAAAATTGGTGTTTTAATATACTCGTAAAATAAGGGTTTACATTAGCAATAAAAAATCTATTACGATTTAGTTTGGTGAAAGTAATAAATTTCAGAAGAAATGCAGTGTGGAACGGACCAATTACTACTAGATTTCTAAATTTTATTTCTCGTTTTCTCTATCCGTTTCGCTCAAGCAGCCAATTAAAATCTACTTAACACGATGATGACGTGGTTGTGGTTTATACAACGAACGAAATTTTTCTGCCAGATTTTTTTTTTTTGCTTCAAATTAAATCCACCATACACAAAATGTTTGTAATGGCGTTTTTTTTTCATAATTCTCTTTCGCACACGACTTTTACGTACATAATTGTGATCGCGGGCCGGAATAGGGAAATAACCGACGACTCGTATATGCGTCATACTACTAATAATGCCACAAACCACACAAAACACATAAATAAAACATTTTGTACCATTAGGCTTCAATTAGCTCATTTCGTGCAAACTTATCACCTGGTTTGTCGCCGCTAGGGCAGCACCTTGGTCGTGAACGTGTTAAATATAAACCCTGCTACCTCCACATATATCAAATAAACAATAACTAACTAAAGATGTGTGGTAATTTTTTTTCTATAGTATTTTTTTTTAAATAACTTACCTTAAATGTGTTGGTGCAGAAACAAACAAAAAATAAAAAAAAAATCTATTTTACATGAATTTATATTGTAGACACAATCGTCGGTAGTTATTTTTATATATTGTAATGAGAGTTATAGCAGGACTTATATTTAAGTAGATTTCGATCTAATATAAAATGAAAATAATTTTACACATCCATACACATGCCGCACTTGAGTTTGGCGTGAAAGGGAAGCGCTGCTTTAGTTTTGTTGCAAAACGAAGTGTGTGGAAAGGCTAAAATTGATTAAACAATAATATTCTTGTCAACGCATTAAGTCGGTGATCAACATGTACAAATTTTGCCTTTAAGGCAAAAAGATTTGCCTTATAAAAAATTAAGAAATATTCAATTTAAAATTTTTGCCTTGAATGCGATTGAGCCTGTTTAGACGAGTATTAAGTGCATGTTGTATCTTCCTCGTCTCTTACCTCTTTGCCTATAAACTAATTTTAGAGTGGGGATATTTGTGTGCATTTTTTCCTCTAAAATTTTTACTGCGGAACGAGTTGCTATACACTAATACAATCAAAAGGCAATAAAAAAAATGTTTGGTTCAAATTTTTTGTTTTTGATTTTCGCTGCTCATTTGTAATTTGACTATTGAAGTGTTAATAAGTTAACGCATACAAACACAAGTTGCAATTGGTGCCAACAGTTTTACAGTTTACGTCTAAACGCAAAAAATTTAATGTTGCGATGTAGTGTTGTCATGTAGTTCATCCTCGTGTAGAAAGGCACATTCAAGATGACTGACTTTTAACCAATCAGCGCGCATAATTGTTATGCCTTACTGTGTGTTCACGGAATGAGATAAAAAAAAAAGCTGGCTTTTTTTTACCAACTTTTGCTCAAAAAATTTGTCTACGGTTGTCTATCGCACATCTTTTAAAAAAAATGTCATAACACAAATAACAGTTTTGTGATAAATGCATTTTAAATTGCTATACTTGATTAATTATTTTATAAAGCTAAAATAAATAATCTCAGCATCATCACAGTAACGTTAGCAATTAAAAACAAATTAAAATGCATTCAAAACTGTTTTGTGTTGACAGTTTTTAAGAGAATGTGCGATATGTTTACTGTTGTTTTGTATTTTTTGTTTACAATTTCGGCTTTGTTTACGATTAGATAGGGCTTTATTTTAATTTAATCGAATAAACGTATGTCTGAGGATTACAAATACACAATATTTGGTTTTATACACACATTAAAATTTATAAATTACAAATAATTTATAGCCCAACAGTTGTAACAAAATAAATTTTTTGGTTCTCATCCTAATTGTTTCACTTAAATGCATCTCGCATATTTATTTAATTTATTTTGTATAATAACTTTAAATTAAATTATTTAAGGCGATAACCTAACAAATTCATTCGAAAAATGTCAAAAATAAACAACAACAAGTATTTGAGCAAAATCATTGCTCATACTTCCGATTATTTTTGTTACTATGTTGGTACGAATTAGATTATTTGCTCAAAAGATGGAAAAATTTCAACTAAACCGAGATTAAATTGAGCGGGACTTAGTTGAATATAAAGATTTGATTGCCTAAAGAGTTGGATCAAGAATAATCCCGTTCCGTGAACTAAGCATTAAAGGCAAAACCTGTACATGTATATCACCGCCTTTATTCGGTCATACTCGTAAGCGTACGAAATTAATACACAGGTAAATATATCGTCGTAGTTGTTTATTGGATTATTTAAGTTATTTCATTTGGTTTTTTGTACGATAAAATCAAAAAATATGATTAATTGTATTTTTCACAAATTCAAAATTATTTTTTCTTCTCAAAACGCCAACCCGTAAAATTATAATTTTCCAAAAAGTTGATCCTCTAAGGCGTAATTTTTATATCAAATTCGACGTTCAATCTCATGAAGCTATTGCTAGTTCAAATGCATTTTACTAATTTAGGTTGACAATTAAAGTTATTAAATTTATCATAAAATTAAACATGTTCTTTTTTTAAAATAGATCAAAATATACCATTTTGAATATTTCATTGAAATGTAACTGTAGTTCACTTCTAAATTCCGTGACGAAATAATTTTACATTTCATTCCATATCAGTGGAATTATTTTCATCATTATTTCACTGAGCCGGAATTTCAAAATCCCGTTAACCCGGAATCCATGTGTTCCAAAAGTTAGATGGTTATTGTAAATGGAAACCCAATAAACACATTCGCAGCGCGTCTGTATTACACTTTCAAAATTAATCGTTTAGATTGGTATTAACTTTCAAACATAAATAGCATGCATTTTATGTAACTTTATCAAAACATAATTGAATGAGCACTATTAATGGCGTGCGGCATTTTTATAAACAATAAAATGTATGCAAAAATATTTTTAGAATTGTTAAGGCAGATTAACCACGGTATATTAAAGCTGTACGGGTTATAACGGGAAAATATTTTAAATTTTCTGAAAATTTTCTTTATTTGAAATTGGCCTACGTTAATTTCTATTATTATTTTTGCATTACTTTAGAGAAAAACCGAAAACTACGCCTTGAGATTAAGTGAATGGGAATGTTAGAGACTCTCACAACACTCGTGACATAATTTTCCCTTCATGGCTATAGAAAACAGCGCACTATCAAAAATATGGAGATTATGAATTTATTGTTCTCTAAAGTCCAAAAAAAATAAGATTCGTTTGGCAAGTTTAAATCGAAGTGAAATTATTGTTCAACAGTTAGCACCAATAACTACCTTATACATATATCATTACGACTAAGCTTAACAATTACTATTTCTACATTAACCTGAATTCACGTTTTGACTAAACTTGTCTCCAATCTCGAACCACATGTTTTGTCTCCCCACAACATGTTTTGTCTCCCCACATTTCAGTAGTGCCATCCAACTTATGTACACCTGCTCCGACTTCACCCTGACCCAAAGTTGACAGCAACAACGAAAAACTTTCATTGGAATATAACATATCCGTCACAAATTCGGTAAAACATTACCAATTGCATGCGCTTGTGAAATTATAGTTTTTCTATTTACTTTAAGGTCAATTGATTTTTCAAGGTGACACTATATACAAAGAGTAGTGTGTAATTGTAATTATTTATCATTCCAGGTATAATAATAATTCGAGTACTAACCATAACCGTACTCAGCAAATTGCTATGTCAATTGTCAATTAGCAATTTCTAATCATCAATCGTTATTACGAAATAATTAGCGCTAATTTTACTTAAATCCAAATGATAATCATAAAAAAATTGTAAACATGTTAATTATGTTCCCAAGGTGCTGTTTGCTAGATGAACTATATGTATGTTATGTATTACAAATGTGTAATTTCCATGGTCAAAATAATTAACTTGTTGTTTATATGTATAGTTTTTGCAATGAGAACATAACATATCGATCATGCGCAAATTTTAGAGAAATTTTTAGAAAAAATATGAATTTACTCAACTTTTATGTTGTTCAAAACGTCACTTGCTTTATCAATACGAATAACATAAATAACAGTTTTTTATGTATTAATCACTGAGTTGTGATAATAACAATTTCCCAAAAGTAATAATATGCAATTAAAATCAAAATAGTTATTAAAACATTATTATTAGTATTGAAGGTTACATGCTTCATTATGCTTGTAGTAATAATTGTAGTTTGAACATAAGAATATTGCATATAATGTATTTAGTTGAAATCCAATTCTAAATCTCGATTTTCTGTTTTTCGCCTAAATGTTGAAATGTTATTTTGTATGGGATTTGTAAGGTTTTATTTCTATTACGAATTTTATTTACATTTCTATAATCAATAATGGAATGTGGTTTTGTATATAAATATGTATGTATTAATGTATATGTATTCAGTATTGTGATCAGAAGATAATGATTAGTAATCACTAATCAGTTTATAAATCAGAGTCATGCATGTCATGTTTATGAAACGTTGATTGTTTGTGATTACGGATATATGTATGGATGTCGTAGTTGACCTTTTTTCGTGTATGTCGGACTGCAGAACAGCCATATTGATCATGTTATTATTATTGCAGTTTTAGAAGCTGAATCAAATACTCTTTAAACGGATAATTCTTTTGGTTTTGTTATTCGTGTTCTCGAAATACCGATAATTTAGAATGGCTTGCCATCGCCAGACCTTAGTTTCAAACATTGTACATTTGTACAATGAATGATTTTAAGCACCGACGTTTGTGGTTACATAATAAACAGAGAGCAGTTTTAGAGCTCAGAAACAGTTTTCGAAATTTTTAAAGTGCTACAATCTGCAGATGAATTAAATGGAATAATATTTTTGGGCAATTAAAGAAAGGCCTGTACCATTTTCACTCTTGCTAAATTAGTAATGATACGCTCGTAGATTTGAAACATATTACAATTAAAACCATTTCTTAATTTACATTATTCGTATAATGAAAAATCAAAATGTGTAGCTATTCGTAGTAGCTATTGTTGACAGCTGAATAAAATTAATTGATTAGATTAAAACAATCGGATTGTTTGCCGACTTTTTATCACAATAATGATTATTAAAATATTTATAAAAATTTACTTAAAATATAAATAAAAACATTTAACAACGATTAAGTTAAAAAAAAATTCCAGTGAAAATTTTAAAAATATATTTTTTTTTCATCTAAGAACCTCTTTAATACTCCACGAACAGATAAGCAATCCAACCTTTCAAGAACAATTTCAATCATTTTTATTGTTGGTCGTTAACTTGACCAACAATAAAAAAAATGATCGAAATTGTTCTTCAAAGGTTGGATTGCTTATCCTGTTCAACGATGTATGAGGGGTATTAAGTCCAGCGATTGATGAGTGATACCTATTTTTTTTTAAATTTTTACTCTTTGCGATCTGTTTGAAAAAGACATTTTCAGGATGAAGTATTTCGAAATAGTAAAGATGCCACAATAGTCGTATTTTTATATTTCGGTAGTCGTAATTATTTCATAAAAGTTTTAAAATTCTCTCCAGACTTTGTGATAGGGTCAACAATGGTCAGACGATTAGTTACATTTTATATTCCACAATTTCTGCCAAAATCCAGCTTAGTCATACAAATTTTAAAATTAACTTCCAATCCTTCAGCATTTATCGATGCGTCATTATGTTCTTAATACAACCAACAACAATTGAATATTGCCAAATGATTAAGTAAACACCGTTTAACACAGATTAACAAAGGCCATTGTTATTTTTCATGTAATAATAATTTATTTTTTTAACAGCTGACGATTTTAGTAGAGAATTTGCTGTTTAAATTCTAAACCATCTTTTAGGGGTTTTAGATGTTTTCCTGCTTATATAAACATGGTAAATGTTTCCCGGCACGTTCACCTCTAAATTTTCTATAAATATTAAATGATATGACTAAACAAGCATTGACTAAAAATCGACACCAGTAGACAGAGTCACAATCTACCATCGAAACATTACCCCGTCTGATGTTTATAATTTATTACAACATTTACGTGCACTATATCTGATGTTTTATCGCGCCTATGTAATTAAAATTTGCACGAACCAATTTGATTTTGATCGAAACTCCGACACAGTGTTACCGCTCTAACGAAACACTTTCTCTGCAAGTGTGTACAGAGAAATTATATCCGTATCGTAGGTGTACGATAATCAAGTACGTGGTTTAAATATTACTATTAAAATAAAAATTACGTTTATAATACTTGTGCAAACAATAACACGAATGTTATCAAATCTCGTCAGTTTTTTTTTTTTTTGCAATGATAAGAAATTGGTTATCATTATTGTGTATTTATCTTAAACCAAAAAATTATATACTCAAACTAAAATTCAATTTGTATTTTATTTTTAGTCCAGTTTGACTGTGCAATAATTAGTTTAGTATTATGTGTAAACTAGAAAACACTAATTAACAAAACGGTAGTACAAGTATTTAAAAACAATATGTCTTGCCTATCAGACTTGGATTTAGCCGCACTACATAGAAGTCGGCTCGAAGAAAAGGTTCATTATAAATTGTCCTGGTTGAGGACAAGACGGTATACTACAAGCAATGATTGTATAAATTACAGTAACAATAAAAATGATAGTGTAAATAGTAACAATAATAGTGTTAGGTCATCATTATTAACTCATTCTTTAAGTAATAATAATAATAATAATATTCATATTGGTTATAGTGACAATAATAATAGTAATAACATGAAGTGTGATAATCAGAAATTCAAAGTGATCAGTGATAATATACCACGTACATATCATAGTGAATTAATAGATTTAAATAATAGAAATAATAGTAATAATCATAGTGTAGTCCACAATAACAATTTTACTATTAGTAGTAGTAACAGTAGTAGCAGTGGATTTAATGATGATGATAATATATCATCATCATCATCCCTATCGTCGTCAAATGATGACAGATTTTTTTCAATGGATACAGCACCGAGCCGTACGAGATCGGGAACATGGCCGTAAGTTTAATGAAAATTTTATAAATATATAAAAAAATATAAATATAAAAATTTGTTAGGTTATCGCCTTAGATAATTTTATTTAAAGTTATTATATAAAATAAATGAAATAAATATGCGAAATGCATTTAAATGAAACAATTAGGATGAGAACCAACAATTTTATTTTGTTACAAACTGTTGGGCTATAAATTATTTGATAATTTATAAATTGTGATGTGTGTATAAAACCGAATATTGTGTATTTGTAATCCCCAGACATACGTTTATTCGATTAAATTAAAATAAAGCCCCATCTAATCGTAAACAAAGCAGAAATTGCAAACAAAAAATACAAAACAACAGTAAACATACCGCACATCCTCTTGAATACTGTCAACACAAAAAAACAGTTTTGAGATAAATGCATTTTATTTTTTTTTATTGCTAACGTTACTGTGATGATGCTGAGATTATTCATTATTAGCTTTATAAAATAAATAATCAAGTATAGCAATTTAAAATGCATTTATCACAAAATTGTTTTTTGTGTTATGACATTTTTTTAAAAGATGTGCGATAGACAACCGTAGACAAATTTTTTGAGAAAAAGTTGGTAAAAAAAAGCCAGCTTTTTTTTATCTCATTCCGTGAACCCACACTCAGATGTGTTCACTGCGGAATAAAAAATGTTTATATCGCATCAAATTTTGACGCAGAGGTACCAACTCATGAATATTAAATGTATTTATTTTTGGCCAATATGAAAATTTTTGTTTACTATATGTATAACGCTTCCACACACACGCATAAACCGTACCACACCACTGCTACAACAACGATAAACAAATGCGTATTTTCAAGCGCAACATATTTATAAATAAATTTATATCGAAAATATAATAAAATATGCTACAAAACAGTAAAATAACCTAAACAATTCTCTTATCATTCATTATCGAATAATTATATATAAAATCAAATAAATAAATAAAATAAAAACTCATCCTTTATTTCTATCGTCGAGAATAAAAAAATCCTATGTGTATACTTTACATGCTATACACAAAGATTTAGCACACAAATTCCATTAATGCACATACACAACAATACACTACCCAATGTGCAATGCCGACGGAATTCCATTTACATTCGCGTTCTAAAACCACACTGCTTCTATGGAAAGAACGCGGAAATTCGTACTCCCCGCCAAAGAAAAGTGTCACAAAAATTCCGGTGTCGGTGTGAATCCCAACTAAAAAGAGAAAAAAATCACAAAAACAAAAGGCACGTGTTTGTATATATTTTCCAATTGGAATAAATAATAATTCTTATCCTAATAAAACAAAATTTTCCATATAAATATTAATATTTTATTCACATTATTTTTTATTTGTGTACAAAAAAACATACAAAATTTATTTACATATTTAAATTTCATAAGAGTTTTGTATTGCATCCGCCACGTTGTATTGCATCCGCCACGTTGGGTTGCATCCGCCATATTGAGATCTTGAAAAAAAATCATTGAAAATTTACTACGTAAATGTATTTCGCGCCGGCGCCATTGTGAGACAGATCTCTATTACCTTTTTAGTCCAAATTTGCACATCGCGATCACTAAATAAGTTAATAATTATTATTATATATTTAAATTTAAAATTATTTACTTTAACAAATCGAAAAACATTATAATGAAACACAACACTTTAAAGTAAAAAAACTAATTATGTAGTGCAACCGTGCACGTCGACTTGTCAGAAGAAACTGAAAATAAAAGATACAATCGAAACTTATAAAACGAAAATAATATTACCGCGAAATAGAAAGAGAAAAACAATTATTTTTCTCCAAAATCAATATTTTTGTGTCTTTGATATTTTGTAGTACGGAGTTTTGTACGACATTTGAGCAGTTTTTTCCACACAGTGGAATAATTGCATACTGGCTATTTACACATTACAACTTCACTTTATAATTATTATACACTTATTATAATTTATAATATATACACTTGTTATTATTTATAATATTACATTAAAAATGAAAAAAATAATATTTTATTTTAATTTTATTTAATTTTACGGAGAAAGACAAGACGTCTTCCTCCATCGACGATCGCACGTCCTCTCGCGAGATCATTTTGTCGGGAAATTAAAACAATTTAATTTTTACAAGCACAACTTTTATTTATTTATTTATAAATAAAGATGATTGTCATTTAAGTATTAAAATTAAATTTGGCTATCAATTTAATAATTGGGTCTTGGCTAGATTATTATTATTATTATTTATAAGCACTGGACAAGAGCACAACATAACTAATGAGAAAAAAAGAGTAAAAGAGAACCGAAACTTCATCGACTATAAACATCAAAATAAATCATCACTACCCTGTAACAAACAAGCAAAACAGAAAGCAAAATAAACGAATTTATAAAAGCAAAAAAATAGTCCATGTAAAATTTTAAAGTAGTATACGAACAGGCAAGACTAATACTGTGTTAAAATAACGTGTCATGGTCAGTATATATAGACTCTGGTTGGTGATTGGTATATATACAGGGTGTCCCTTTAGTGTGAGGCCAAACTAAAGAGCGTATAGCTGGGTCAATATCATGAAAGAATGTTTACAACCATTTGCCTGGAAATGAACAGTTATCCACTTAGATTGCATTTACATGTAATACCCCCTACACACGATCTGACTTGTCGGGCCGACGGTCGGTCCGACCAAATCAGGTATTGCATCCACACGATCCAACAAACTACCTGATATTCATTTATACTTTTGCTTGCGTTGAGTACAAATGATAAAATCTTGACGTTTGTGATTTTTATATTTTTATTTATTTTCAAAAAAATTGCTATCGCGCTTGTGGCGTGTTTAAATAATGGTGAAAAAATGCAAAATATGGTCTAAAAAATGGTTGTTAGATCGTACAAATATAAGTCATGTTCCTAAGTCATTTATTATTGAGTCATTTATTTGGGATGTCTTATTTTTATGGAATTCAAATTTTCGACAAAAAAATTATTTATTATTTCAATATAATATTGACAGCTAAATAAAAATTTACTAAATATGTATTATATCGTTAAAATTGAATTATTTATTATTAAAATATATTATTATTTTTAACCAACCATCCAACAACGCTACACACGACCTGATTTGGTCAGGCGGTTGGATGGTTGAATGACGGTCGGATGGATTTGCCACCTGACATCACCCGACAGCAAATTGTCATACGACAAACCTACACACGACCTGATTTTACATCTAATCTGATCAAATGAGCCCGACCGCCTGACCAAATCAGATCGTGTGTAGGAGGTTTAAATATTTTTAGCACGACACAACACCTTGAATCATGTAAATGCTATAATATTTTTTCTGATAGATCAATCGTCTTTATAATAGTTTGGCCACACAGTTTTCTATCTTCTCTGGACGTAGGACTATCATGCTTAGTATTTTCTATGAAGAAAACATTGATGAAATAAAAAAATAAACAAATAAATTAATAAAATCATTTTTTCTCGAAAAAGTCACTTAATAATTCTGGGTTTTTACCAAAAAATTTTCTAAAAAATTGTTTCACGTTTTTTATTTTGTTTTTGATATATTAGTCCGGTGGTGGCGCGTGACATTTTTCCTAGTGGAAATACGGAAGCATGATGCTTTGAAATTATCAAATAAAAATACACAGGGAACTTGTTTAGTGACAATACTTAGCTCCCGTAAATGTCAATGATATTGGCCATAACCATATTTTAATGCAAATGCGTTGTTTCGTAATTCAAAATCAGTATCACTAATAGTCTTGCGTTTTCATTTTTTCATCAAAACACAACGATTATTTTTATTTAGATTTAGACCAATAATTAATCAATTAAATGTCAAATATTTTTATTCTATTCACTGAATCTGGTTTCAGATTTCTTTTCTGTATGGAACCGATTTGTTTGTTTAAAATTTCTTTCAATTTCGGTAAATTATTTTCAGTCTATTTTTTGATTCAACAGAAGCAGACAGTGCGTTGTCAAAAAATACTCTGCTTTTTTTATTCAACGTCAATGATTTTACTCTGAGGTACCAAAATAAATTAATCTGCTTGAATCGGTTTAATTTTTTGATACTGACGTCTACTCACCTCTTTTATTCGCTTGCTTTTGTCCGGGTAATGAAGTAATATTTTATGTTTAAGGATTTTTGTTTTAATATTATTTTATATAGATTTGTTTTAGTTATCATAACATATTTAATTTTTTTATTATATTGTTTTATGTTTATGATTTAATATTTATTAATTATTTTCAATTTAATTCAAAAATATTAAAATTATTCGATCCACAAATGTCAATCCACAAACAAATCAAAACAACATCATGCGCATGCGTCTCGCCTACTAATACAAACAAGATTCCTAATAGGTATTCTATTTTTCCGATAAGCTCACCTCGCGCTTGTACAAAATTGACACTCAGGTTTGGCAATATTAAAATTTTCGAAAAAGAACAAATTTTATAAAATGATCTATTGTGGTACATCATCTCTACAATAGATCATTTTATAAAATTTGTTCTTTTTCGAAAATAAAAATTATTAATTCGCTATAACTAAATATATACATATAGTTCATTGGAAACATTTTTGTCACACCAGTAACGCCAGTTCACAGTACAGACAGGTTATTTAAATTTTATACAGCATTTTAATGCCATCTTTTTTCGAATATTATATTTGTTTATCAAAGATTTAATCAACTCCTAAGTAGTCCCATTGACAATTCACATAATTAATTTATTTTAATAACTTAAATAGTCTTTTCTTACAATTCGATTCTATAAATGGTTTTACTATATTTTAATTTGTTTTTTTATAAATAAAACTAAAACAACCTTAGCGGCATCTATTGAAAAATAGCGAAATGTAAATCTGTTGTTCACTATATTTTTGAGAATAGAATCAAAGTGAATCCGAAAACTAAAGAAATATAAAACCAATTTAATATAGTGGCTAAAAATAAGAGTGGCACTGACAACAGGAATAAGAAAAGGATAGTATTACGAACAGATTTTAGGAAAACGCATACATTTTTTTAACACAGGTTATTAAAGCATGTGTAGTATAAAATAATAGCATGATTTGTGGCACTATTCTGAGTTTGCCGGGGAGTAGGAATTTCTGGCGCTTTTCTAGCAGTTGGGAAACTTTTATTCCTCATAATAATTACATTTAATATCAATTTTGACATACATTTTTCGTATATTTTTGAATTTGAAAGTCGTTAAATTTTTTAAATCTCGGAAAACTGGAAACTCTTAATTTATGAGACACCAAATGTATTGCTATGCACATATATATTAATATTACTTCAGTTTTTACCAATATTATTTTTCTAGTCGCAAATTTCACACGTCGGACTCGTATTGAACACCACTGAACTATTTTTTAATTTCTTAATTACATGATTTTATAATTTATTTTGATTTAATTTTTTTATTTTTCCTTTAAAATTTAAAATTACACTTTGTGGCTAGAGGTAGGTGAATACGTTTTAGTTAGTTGGTTAAATTACTTGAGTCTACAATTAATGTTTTTTTTTAATCGTGATATCAAATTAATTCTAAAATCATTTTAATTATTAAAAGTCGTGTAAGTCATATATAAAAATTTGTGATTTGAAGTAAATAACTACTAAAATTTAAGAATAGTTTCGAAAAAACTGTAAGTATTGTAATAAAAACTTTGTAAAATGTTGTTTAATTCAATTTCTGGAAAGTTCAACTTTAACCTCTTTATATTAGCATTTTGACCATTACAAACAATTTTTTGTTTTTAAGTTAATTTAAATTGCATACTTAACTGTTTTACGTCACGGTCGCAAAATTTTGTGTTAATTAGCAACAATATAGTTTATCATTAATCATCAATGGTGCGAGTTTATGGTCATAAATATAAAAATGCTGTATACTGGACGCAAGGTCTCGTTTATATATAGATTTGATTTTATAAGCGGGTATAGTTAAATATTTCAAGGTACTTATTTTGTTGGGTTTGATGATGCGTTAATATTTTAATGGTTCTCACCACTTAATTTACCTTTTTAAATATGAATATTTTATTAAGCCACGGTAGTCTTAAACTAAGGTCATCGTTTATTTGACTGATAACTCAATAAGATGATGTAATTTATTAATTTGCACGCTATATCGAGTAGGTATTTTAGATTACAAATTCACGTTTATAAATTTTATATTATTGTTTAACATGAAAATATTATTCTAGAATTAATAATTCCGTAAACAGTTTTTTGTTTCACCCTGTCTCTCATCGCACTTGTAAAATCACGCGATTTACTCGACAGTCATCGCTAAACTCTACAAAAAAAATTATGAATTTAATTAAAATTTCTATTTCTCAAATTTTGAGTTGTTTACACATCTTCTTTTATGTTCCTCAAACGCAAATAAAAGAAAATCGCTTACTGGTTGTTTTTCTTTTTAACAATAGTCTCGCACTAGTGTCCGGGTATTCAATATACAGGGTGTGACATTAAGATATTTAATATGAAAATGAGACAACATTTTCCATCACTTAAAGCTTTAATGCAAACATTTTAAACAAACAAATTTAACGAAAGTGTGAGCCGATTTGAGTCAATGTGGTGGCGTGTTTACTTGATTTATTCAATGGTTAAATTTGCCAACTTTATTTTAAGGATTTTAACGTATTCTGTATATAAAGCGAAATCAATTGTATGTCAAATATTATCACACTTATTAAAACGTGCAATAAAAATTATTCAAATTAATTAAAATATTTTTATTATTTTAGTAATTTCTTTATATGTACTTTTATAAGAGTAAAACCACAGAATCTCGTGTACTTTGAATTATTTATTAAATTATTTAGATGAATGTCTTTACTCTTACGTATATAGGAAATTTTTAATGATATTTAGTTATGTGATAGATTTACTGAGATTTAATATCTGAAAGCCCCAATTACTTTCAGAGATTTTGACTAGATTTTCTAGTGAACATCAAATCATTTCACGCTAAAATATATGTAGACAATCCCTTTTACTCTTACTATTGACCTAAAAAACGATATTTTTCATTTTGGCCTAGTTTAAATCTTCTTTTCAAGCAAGTACTATTAGTTTATTTATTGTATTTAATGTAAAAACTCACATTAAGGTTATTAAATTACCCTTAAAATACTATTTAAAATTTTCATTTTACTTCTAAACAGCGAGAAATGCTTGCATCAGTTTGTTAAAAACATAAAATCGTGGTAATAATACATGATTATAAAGAAAGATTAGTCTTGAAATGACGTAGTAAATGTAAAATTTAGTTTAAAAATATTAAAAATTTCGATTTTTATCGATCGAAAAATTACCTCAAACGATAAGTTTTTTTTGTTTTGCGCCGCAATGAAAATTGAATTTGCTGTTACTGCCCTTAGAATTTGATTTTACTGCTCCTTAAATCACTTAATGTGTCCGAATGGTCATTAATTTATTATTATATACATTGTTTAGATCAAAAGTAATGAAAATTAAAAAATGTATTAATTAATTTTACACATACAAATAATATAAGTAAGTTTAGTAAGCAAATTATACAAAATGTTGGTGTTCAAATTTATAAAAGAAATAAAGCAGTTTGCATACATTATAGGGGCTTTAAATTTATAACCCATATTTTTTGATGGCACCTACTTCTACGTTAAAAGATAAATAACTTTTGAAGAGTAAAACAAAATTTAAATTATTTTGTGTAGGGTTGTTTGTAAAATATGTTTAAAACTGGAAGCCTGGTGAAAAAAGGTCCATCCATCTTTTTTTACGAAGAACAATTAAGCCACAATAAATATATGTTATTATTATAATAAAACCGATTTCTAAATATTTCTGTTTGTAAATACAAATTCAGCCCAGTTGGAAATCAGTCATTGTTCGTGTGAATTATTTTTTACGAGAAACATGCGTTTCTGTCTCTTCTAAATGTGTATGAAAAAGAAAAAACATATTGCCGTCTATTACCTACTAATAATATACCAAATACCAATGTATGCCAAGTCACCTTAATCACAGTGAGACATTTAATATTCATTTCTTATTTTACGAAGCAACCCTGGGGCGGTATGTTGTACAATCACTATTTTCGACTTTCGACTTAGTTTATGTCTCATTTTTCACAAGTAAAATGGCAGCCTATTTCACTTCGATAATCATGCATTTTCTAATGTTGCTTGCTCGAGTAAAACGTCACTCTATTTCTTTTCCACAATTTCTAAGACTACTAGCTAGATTATTCAACTCGATTTATCATTAAATATTTTTTTCGTGATACGTTTATCGAAATGTAGAAAAGAGAGAAAGCTCACAATTATATCAAGGGATTGAAATCGCGATATAAAACACATAATTGTTTACGCGAAATAGAACGTTAATTGATTCCTGAAATTTGAGACATAAACTAAGTCGAAAATAGTGATGGTACAACATGTCGCCCCTGAGTTATTATTATTTTTCTTAACGCGATGTTGAAAAAGGTTTTATTTGCATTTATATTTGTATAATATGCAAACATTATTAAGAAAATTTTAAAAAAACTATTTTTTTTTTTCAAAAATGACAGCTATTTGGAATTGCTATTCTCATGGGCCGGAAAGATGATTGCTATATATCTTAAGTGGAGCTTAATAAATACAATTTTAATAAATTATGAATATTAATTTCATTTAAATATTGTTAAAAATTGTAGTGTAAGTTGTATTGAAATAAATGGTTTTATTATATGTATATGTTACGGTAAAACCCGGAAATCGGTAAGGCCCGATTTTATGAACGAGGATAAATCACAAAAAATCCAAGAGTAATGATTAATCTTTACTCGAGAGTTTTATTTTTTGCCGATTTTATAAACGACGATAAAAAAATATTTACTCTCTCTTTTATCGCAGTTTTATAGCAGTTTTTTGTATTACTGGCAATACTTTTTTTTACGTTTCTCATCAATTGTGTCAATTTTGATAAATATCAAAGTGTTAAAGTTTAATTAAATGCAATATTAATAAATTTTTAATATAGACCTACATTTGCGCAAGGATGGAAAATTGTGTGTGACATTTTTGTGTTTTTAAGATGGAAGGAATTTTTAAGTGGACGAACGGATGGTTCTATAAACGAATTTATGCAATTTGTCCTCCGCCTGTTTTAAACCTCTGCATTTTCATCTGCGACAACTTTTCTAAATTCTCCTAATTTATTTTTCAAAAAAAAAAACAATTAAAAAATAGTATTCATTTTTTTGGAAATAATTTTTATTTAATATAATTTAGCTCAATAAAATCGATTGTAATATTTATCATATGTAAATTTAATAAAATAATATGTATTTTTTTTAAATATTAATATGTCACGTTCCTATATTAATATGTCACGTTCCTATATTAATATGTCACGTTCGAACAACAACAAAAACTATTTTTATCCTCTGATTTAAACACCAAAAATAGAAGATAAATCAGCGGATAAATTAAAACTCTCAGCTTTTATTTTTTGTTTATCGTCGTTCATAAAATGCAAACAGTGGATTAATCCTAGATTAATTGTGTATCCGCGTTCATAAAATCGAGCCTAAATGTCCAAATAAAAAATGGAAAAAACTGTTTTATTGTTTCGAATTCTAAGAAATAAGAGCCCCGTATTCTATAAATGGTTTACTCTTCACCCCACGAGTATTTTTTATGATACTAATGCAAATTGGAATTTGGAATAGTAGAGACTAACGGCTTTACTAACCCTCATGGGCTCGCGGGAGCTAATTTAGCCCCTCATGAAGCTTAACTCTCTGATGGGGAATAAATGAAACTATACGGAGATGTAGGGGGTTGATCGACAAACATTTCGTAACGATTAGACCTTTGGACAATCGGTTTTTAATCGTGTAAACGAATTTAAAAAATTAAAATTTCGGACTTTAACCGTAACATATACATCGGATTTCGCACTTAAAACCGTAACATATACATATACATAAATTTATCAAAAATATGTCATTTGCGATTCATCTTGGATATATCACATAAAATATCATCTTAGGCATGTCACATGAAACTCGTCGATGATTTGTCAAATATGACTTCTCATATATCGTTCATTTCGGACATGTCACATAAAATTAGTTCAATATAAAAGTCTATACATGTCCTGCTTGATCATCTTTGGTGAGACGTTAGTCTGTCGTCAATGAGTTTCCTAATGGGCGATGATTCAGTGTTGTGCGTTGGATAGTACAGGAAAAAATACTGTCGAAAGGACAAGTTGATGACTGATATATTTCGCTTATCACAAATGGTTTACTTTTACAAGTAGTGTGGATATTGCTCATGTCTACTTTGAATTAGTTTCTGTATATGAATTTTTGATGAAATGTTCTAAATCGTTCGTTTTAATACGTTTTAGCTAAAAAAACTAAGAAACATTGATTTTGCTGTAGGACGAAATACCGGAGAAGTGTGCTAGATAACGCCGGTCCTATTCCTACAGCATGCTTACACATAATAACAGGGAAGGATAGGAAAGGTATTTTTTTTGACGGAACGACCCGGTCTCAGACAACTAGCGATCGGTCGGCACAATACAATACAATTCTAATCTACTATAAAGAAGTATAAAGATTTAAAAGGTTAATAATGGTGTTTTTCTTCAAAAATTGCTTCTATAAATTAGCACCTAAAAAAAATATTATTATTTCACACGCATCGTGTCGTCCTAAACATTATAAAACTTATGCTTATGGTACTGAAATTTACAAAATTTTTTAATTTTTTTATTATTTAAACCTAAAACACAACATTATTATAAAGATTTCTCACAGTTTGCGTGCTCTTTAGTCGTTACTGGAGTATCTCATAAAATCATTATCATTTATAACGCCGTTGCACACTAGCCCCTGATAAATATTTAAAAAAAAATATTCAACTATTATAACTTACAACAATCTAGTTTCTGGGGTGGTGATGGATGCTTATCTGTAATTTCTAAGCTAGAAAACAAATAATGCGTATTACTCTAATTTACAATATCAGGTAAATTTTATTCCTGAGATTACATAACATGCATCGGATAAGGGATAACTAATAAATCTAGTATACCGTTTGTTTTAGTACGTGGAGTATTCACGGAATTAGTCATTCCTAGAAGCGCGATAAAATTCACTTAATTTTATATAAAAATAATATTGACATTCGTAGTATTTAGGAGATCAATATGGGCTCAGATATTTGTTCCTCAGAAAATTATATCCTGGTACGAAAAGGCGCGGCAAGAGAAATCCCCTTTTCATCGTAAATGAGTTAAACATTATTATGGGTCAATAATTACGTTACTGGGATATGCACCTAACTTTGGAGTAATTCTCTTTATCTAAAATACAGGGTCGCTGAGACCAAGTGTTACCGAATGAAAACGCTGTAATTTTTTTAATTTTGATTATTTTTTATTGAAAGTTCGTGGAATATGTTGAAAACATAATACATTTTATGAAAAACGAGCAGTAACACTCGATATGACCTCCTTTGGCTCTGATTATTTGATTCAGTCTTCCATAGAAAGTATTGCATGCTGACCGAACGTGGGTTTGCGGAATTTTATTCCATTCTCGAACAAGAGCTGACTTCAATGCATCAACACTTTCGTATTTTTTAATGGACACCTTACTCTCCAAAATGGACCATATGGAGAAACCCATGGGATTCAAGTCTGGTGAATATGGTGGCCATTATTTCGACGAAATCAGCCGCGGAACGCAATTTTGTAAAAATTGCTGTGTCGCTCGAGCTTTGTGTGACGGTGCCGAGTCCTGTTGGAATGTCCAACGGTTCGTACCAAAATGTTTACGTGCCCAAGGTAGCAAAGCATCGTTTAGGATCTTTTGGCGGTACACCTCTTGGTTTACCTTGACTGTTGATTGATCAATCGATTGAGCAATCTAGGTATTTATTTCATTAATTTTTTCTAAAAAATTAATCCAAGTAGTCCTTTGAGCGGTTATTCATTTTTCACATCTGCGAAGTCAGAGCAGGATGAGTGTGGATCTGACAGTTTTCTCTCTACTGACAGGTCAGATGTGTTTGGTGTGGAAATTAGATCGGATGTAACACCTTGCATAGTTCAAGTTTTTCAATTTTAATTCATTTTACTTTGACAAATCAAATAAGTGTCCTCTACATATGACTAAAGACAAGTTGACATACAAAGGGCGATACAAGATAGCGCTATATTTTTGGAAATAATAAAGATAAGGTTGATTGTAATTTGTTGTAATTTTTTGTATCGTCACCAGCGGGAATCAAACCCGGGACCCTCGAATAATAGAGCAAGCGCTCTACTTAACTAGCAATAATATCTTAATAATAGTTTCATAAATGCACTTAATAATAAACTTTACTAAGACGTTGTGACACTGATTAGTTTTCCAGTGCTATAAACTACTAAAAATTCAAAAAGGCGAAAAGAAGCGAGCAATTGTTAACAGCACTACTCGTATACAAGTATGTGTAGGTTAGGTTAGGTTAGGTTTCAGTAATAATTTTTTTAACAAAAAACAAATTCCCCAAAAGCCAGAATACACTTTTGGAGAAAAGGGAATAAAACTGCTACAAAATTTAAAACTTTCATTTCCTGGGCATTACCAGAATAAGGCCACAGTATTCGATAAAACATCAAGGTACAATCACTTGTTTTCTAGTAGTGGAAATCCTTTATTTTTAGCCCAATTTTAGTGCAAATAAAAAAAATT
This sequence comes from Nephrotoma flavescens, assembly GCA_932526605.1. NCBI lineage: Eukaryota > Metazoa > Arthropoda > Insecta > Diptera > Tipulidae > Nephrotoma > Nephrotoma flavescens. Next base: position 176,265,463 of record OW052221.1, on the reverse strand, counting down.
CTGGTAAGCCAAATAATGTTTTTTATGCATTTAAATATTCAATAATGTATATTCTAAAACCAAATTGTTGTTTAAGTCATTTTCAAATATGATTTTTCTCAATTTAATATGATGTACATGTAGATGTACAAATATAACCAACGGTCATGTACATCCTCATGTAACAATTGAGAAACGATTTTTTTTGTATTGCGTTAGTTTTTATTTGATGGTTATCACTATTAAGACAGTGACAATCCTAATGATGCTGAGGAGGGGCAAACTGAACCAATCTGTTTTTGGGATTACGATACTATTCCGGAAGTTTGTAGCAATACAAGTACCAATGAAAGACGTCCAACAAGAATCAAAGTAGAACAGGCGGTTGGTGAAAATGATGAAAACGCAAACACTGATCCGAAAACAGTGGCTGCAACTGTCATTGCAGGAGTACCAAACGAAGGAACTGTAACTGAAATTTCAAGAAAAAAAAAAACTAAAACTTCTGATTTCCATCAACAAAAGTTTGGGTTTGGTGCAGCAACCTCCATTTAATTCAAAGATTTGAAGTGCCGAGACACAAACTGTATTTCGATAATTTTTTTATGACTTACAATTTATTGGAAATATTAAAAATTGGAAGGATTAATGCAATTCCGCTCAAATTAACCGATTTCACAAACCAGATTTTTCGGAAGACCACCAATTTAAAAAAGGACCACTGTTATTTAGAACCGTGTCGTGTCAGCCAGGATGACAAAATTATTGTGGTCAAATGGCTTGATAACAAGCCTGTTTATCTAGCATCCAATTTTATGGAAATGGGTGATATAAACACAATAAAAAGATGGAGCGCATCCCTAAAGCAATATGTTGACGTTTCACAACCGGAAATTGTAAATTTATATAATTGCGGTATGGGAGAAGTTGATCTTTTTGATCAACTAATCCAATAGGATAGGACAATATCAGACCATTGCGAGTAATGACGCATTTTTTAGATTTTGCGATCAGCGCAAATTGGATTGAGTGTAAACTACGCATATGCAAAAACAAACCAAACCAGTTAAAGACACATGTGTCACTGTTTCTGATGAATTCTTTCACCAATTCACGAAAATGAGGGCGTCCTCCAGCGGATATTACCAATACCGGATTTCCATCTCATTCAAGAAGAAGCAAGGGTCAAATTCGTTCAATCTCGGATATTCGGTGTGATTGTATTGATCATTTGCCTGAATTTAGTAGAAATAAAGAGCCAACTAGATGCAAGTTCGGAAGCTGTACCATCTTTGTCTACTAAAAGAAAGGAACTGTTTTTTAAAATTCCACAAAAAATGAACGTGATTTTAAAAACTCTGAGACTTAAATACTTAAATTTTTATTTATTGGATGAAAAAAACTCACCTTGATTAAAAACACTATCTGGCTATTATCCAGAATAACCCAAAATTTCATATAGAAATCGCATGTATGCGTTAAATACAATAAAATTCGAGGTTACGAAGGGGTTGGGAATTGCGTAGCATTAAAATTCAATAAGGCATTGTGATTATACTTTGATTAGTTCAAAGTATTTTCAAAATTTTTGTAGTTTGGTCACTGCAGTCTGATGAGACGACCGAATTTTTTAAATACAAAAAATTCAATGTTTCATTAGTTCGAAACCAAACCTCCCCAAAGTCTTGGTAGCCTCACCTTGATTAAAAACACTATCTGGTTATTATCCAGAATAACCCAAAATTTTATTTATTGGATGTTTCTTTATTTATATTATTTTTTTATATTATTAGTTACTTTTGCTAGAAGCAATTTACGAGTATGTATTTTTAATTATTTTTACATTTTAAATACAAATTTTTAAGTTTGAATTTGAAATAATAAGTTTATAAACTTTTTCCTTAATACAAAAATAGTTAATTTTGGCTCGATTTGTACATGTACATGTATGTTTATTAGGCAAAACCTACCCTGACTTATTTTTTAATTTTTTTTCTTATTTTTTAAGCCACCCAAAACATATCACAAGAAAAATCTATTTGGCCAAGTTTTAAATCAGGACTCCAAGGGTTAACTAGAGAATTGAACCATTTGCTGCAATTATTATTTTTTCATAAAAAAATATCGGATTTGCGAGCTTTTGTAATACAAGTTTTGGTACTGCGATGTTTTATAATACGGGATTTTGTAATGCGAGATTTAAGGGGGCTCCCGCTAAATTTTTACATATTCAGCAAATATGAGTAGTTTTTAATTGTTTATTACTTAGGTCGATAAAAACAACAAAAATTCAGGTCTTCGTTTTGTGATCCTTGAGCAACAACAGAATGGCATCATAATCAATAAAATCATCACCAATTCGATTAGAAAATTCCGTAGAGTTTAAAATTCTCGGAACTGGCCGTGATTTTTCTCAACATGTTGCTAATTAAAAGCCCCCCATTGAATCGAATGTTTTGCCGTCCACGCTAAATTTAGCTCTTGGTTTTTTCTAACTCTTTTGGGCTAGGCATAAATGCATGGTGGTATATATACTTATGGTGGTATATATACTTATATTGGTGTGCTATTGTAGATTTAAAGTTATCGCATGAACTATGTCTAATAATTTAGAAATTGAATTTTCTCTGTAGTACTTCTATTCGGTTTAAAAATTGGTGAAATTTGTGAAACTTTCCATTTTCCGGGAAACTCACCAATGAAGCGATGAAATATAGATAAAATAGTGGAATTGTTAAAATATTAATCCACTATTACCGCTCGGTCTATAGATGATTGAAAAATGCCGCAAACATGTCAGCTACGTCTTGGCCATTTGTGGAGGCATTGAACTATAAGTCATATTGGTAGGGTATCCTAGAGTTTCAGGGTACGGTTAACCGAAACCGAAAACCGCCATTTTCAAGCCAAATAACCGTTACCGAAAACCGGTTTGCCAAATCGCTGTTTTGAGGTTTTGTAAATTTACATATTTGTAATATAATAACATTACGCCTAAAAATAAATGTTTTTCTAACATTATTTGCTGTTCTAGTTGAAAAAGGACGTTACATCAAAATAGGAAAGCCACTCGATACGTTTTATCGAAGTGAAACAAGCGCTGTAAGGTTTAGCATCACGTTGGGTGAATAGGATAGTTTCATTCTTCGAAGGTTTATGAAAACATGTTCATGATAAATTTGGAGAAGTTTTGGATCTGTGACTAGTAACAATAATTGGGCCATATGATGCATCAAAGGTGTTGTCAACAGTCACCGATCAGCTTAAAATTTTCCACCTTTCGTTGGAGCTTCTATTATGGTTAAAAATCGACTAGAATGTCCAGCTTAAATGCAATTATGTTTGAGTTAGGGTTCCACCGTGCCATTTGCGACACGTTTCATTCTGTAACACGAACGACCAACAAAATGTTGATACCGGAAGCGAACCAGGACATGTCGACGACTTGGATATCGATATAATTAATTATGTCGTTAACGACCAAATTTTTCTTTCTTTGAATATGAAACGGAAAACAGAAATTCTGGAAAGAGAAAATAATACAAGAGCAGATAAGTACAGAAGTTGGTCATGGAGTTGGTTTGGAACTGGCTTTGAAGTATCGATGGAATTCTATTCACTAAATGTTACCAAACCGTTAGAGTAGGAATTTGAAATGTTTAAAGCGACACATTTTAGGGATTATCGAAAATCTGTTAGGAAAACTGGGTTTCGATTTTGAGTTCGGACCTAAACTCGGTTTTCGTGTTTTGCATATTCTTTCCATATACATTTCAAATAAATAGGTTAAAGAAACAAAAAAGAAACAAATTCTAGAGTTGATGATTGGAAAAGTTTAAAAACCGCGAACCATAGACTATAACATGATCTTTCTTGTCCAAATAAATTACAAGTATCTGTACTCGAATTAGGCGAATTGTTTAACACGTTCGCGGACGTGAATGCTATAGCATTCATACAGCTTTTTGTTTTTTAACACTTTCGCGCAAATCAGTCATACAATTTTTTCGTTTTTTAAGAAGTAAGACGACATATTTGTCAATTCTCAACAATACATTTCTTTCCGCGACGAAATATCATTGCAATTACAAAAGTTATCAAATTTGTGTTAAACACATTTTGAAAGCGTCCGCGAACGTGTTAAACATAATAATTTTCGCCAATGAGAATTCGCTGTGAGCGAATAGTCGGGTAAAATAAAACTTTTATTATGATTGCAAGTAAATATAACGGTAGTGATTATGTTTAACCAAACTACTTGCCCACCTATTGATTATCATGAGTATATAACACAAGTATCGTGAAAATTTGAACCTGGATTTACCCGTGAATGCTTCTTAAAATTTTCTTTAGATAAAAGAAAACCACAAAATTGAATTATATAAATTTAAGATTGAGATTCGATAAGTAAAAAGTCAAACACCAAAAACTGATTTTGTATAGGTTTAAGAGACTGGTTTTCAAATTTTACTAAATCTGCAGAAAAATCTGTTTTTTGAAACCTTACAAACCATAATTTTAATAAATTCTAAAATAACTGAAGATTTATGTAATAACAAACCCCTCGAACTAACAGTGTTTGCCTTTATTATAACGCCATTAGGTTCAAGAAAAAACGAAATCTTTTCTTTTCTCTAGCTTCCTTTAACGCCCAGCCTTTTTACATATAACAATAGGGAAGCATAAGAAAGATGTTTTTTTAGGATGGAACGACGGTTTCAGACAACTAGCGATCGTACGGCACAAGGCAACATAATTTTAATCTAACTTAAGGGTTACTAAGGGTATTTTTTCATTAATTGCTCGCTATACTCGTATCAGCAACGTACCTAGAAAAAAAAATTATTATTGCGAACTTCTTTATTAAACTGCCTGCCTTTGTTTTTTAATTTTAATAATTTTTTTATTTGCTTAATAAACCAATAGTTTTTGGCTTTAAAAGAGTATCGGTTTTTCGAAAACTGGTATTTTGGTAAATTCCAGGGTGCCCTTTAATTAACATTTAACTTTTTAACATTGATTTGATTGATTGGTTGATTAGAATGTACGGCCAAGACTAAGCAGGGATCCCGGATACGCCGAGCCTACCGTACACCCTTTTTACATATAACAAGATGGAGGGATAGGAAAGGTTGTTAGATATAATAGACTTGACCCGGTTACAGACACCTATAAGTAGTCAATAGCTAGTAAATTGTTAGGCACAAGACAGCACAATTATTTTTGGTTTTATGGTATAAAAGATCAGCAATCAGAATCCTGAAAATATTTAATTATTATTTAAGTACCCATATATGGTAGATTCCCTTCAATAAAACTATATTATTATGAGTTGAACTTTGATAAACCAAATAGTGCAATTGTGCATAAACAAAATTGAACTGGTTCCCAAAAAACATATTAAATCATGTAAAATTAAGCCAATCCAGAAATCACTTATAGGCATTAAAGAATAAAATATATTAATATTAATTCAGTAAGTTTTATTAAAACAACCACATTTAATCAGAATATATTTATACTTAGATTTCACTCAAGCAATAATCCAATTGATAATAAACCAATAGTTTTTGGCTTTAAAAGAGTATCGGTTTTTCGAAAACTGGTATTTTGGTAAATTCCAGGGTGCCCTTTAATTAACATTTCACTTTTTGACATATACTAATTTTTACGAGTCGGTCATCGAACCATTCAGGTTGAGCAGTTTGTGGTTTAACCGACATAAGTATACCTGAAGCTCTAAGCACACATGCTTCGAAAACTACACCTTTCTCATAAATTATTCTTTTGGCTAATTTTTTGATTGGTTTTACCATTGGATTCCCCGTAATGCATAGTTTCATGTGTTTAAAGTTAAACCCAATTAAAATAAAATTTAAAACGCACTAAGTTTTTATATTATCGAAGCAAGCAAGAAATGTCATCGTTAAGACGTAGCCCGCGACATTCAGATTTGTCGCTATACAAATTAATGAAGTTACTTTATGATTACCCTGTTAATGAAATTATTAATAAGACAGCTATACATATAATAATATATAAACAAATTGGAGAGCGTCTGTTCTCGCACCCGCTCGATCAAATCCAATTAATAAAAAGACAGAAAAAAGTGATGAGAATCGAAATTTAAAATTAGTGCTCATCAATATTACCTTTTTGGTTTTCTTTTAGTTTTAAATAATTTTAAACACAAAATACAAATAATTTATTTGATTTTGGCTACTTCCATATACGTGATCGGTCAGAGATTTTTTTTAAGAAATATTTGTTTTTCTACTTAGTAAATTAATTAATTCATTCATCTGTTTTCTCGGTTTTTCGTGAAAATTGTATTGTATTTGTGTGAAAACCCTATTATTTTGTGTTATTGCTGTATATAATTTACCATAATTGTTTTTAATAAACATAATTATTTTATAAATCCTTGACATTTTTATGATTGTGCATATATTTGATCTGTGTATAAAACTAAAAATAATGATCAATGATCATTCATCATCATCATCTTTATTGTTTGTTGTGTAGTGTGGTTAAAGTTTTTTTTGTGATTTGTTTGTGTGCGGTGGAAAAATAATTTAAGCAAAATGGAAAATTTAAATGAAAATTTACAAATGCACTATGAATATGATTGTAGTAATAAAATAAATCTCTATAAAACCCAAATATCCGAAGATTCGAGCGGAATTGATGTATCAGATGAAGCAGATGCTCAGATGTATAATTTATCTCAACGGATTTTAAGGTAGTTTAAATTTGCTAAAGGTATATGGTAATTTTTACATAGTAATGTGTAAATATATAGAAATAAAACAATTGTATGTCGCTTCAAAAGTACGTGTAATATTTCGACAAGGCTTTGTGTACAAAAAAAAATGCGCGAAGTACACAGAGGAATACAGTGTCATAAAGTACTGTGTCAAGTACAGTTTTGTTCATTCAATTCCATTTTTAAATAGATGTTTTTGAGAATAAATCTGTATTTATGACAACAAAATATGTGCGTGAATGACAAGTAGTAAACCAATTTACAATTAAATGAAAGTGTATATTGCTAATTTTAGTTATTTGTAATTGTGTCTTCTATTAGTACATCGTATGAATAAGTACAAATATTTTCAACCAGACAAGTTTGATGTGTAACCTGAATCGTAAAGACGCTTTCGGCAAATTGAGTTACTTTGTATTCCAGCAGCTCAAAAATGTGTATAACGCAATTCGAATATTTGTAAACCGAAGCAAACCACAAAAATTAAAACGTCAAAACTTCCGTTTGTATCCCAATTTTATAGTCATAAACCTATTACGACAAACACTTTACTGTTTCAGAGCAAGATTCTTTTCACCACTAAACAAGCGCCATGATACAAATAAAATTCACCACCGTGTGTCTGTAGTTGAAAATATTCAAACTGGAGTACGTTTCAAGATAATGTATGTTCAACTTCACAACTTTTATAGTTTTTTTGCACCGATCTTTTCTGGTGGACTAATCTATAAAGTTAGATTGAAATATTCTCCATATGAAGCACAGAGCAATCGAAACAAAAACCTTTGGAATTAAGAGGTGAGATACTGCTTACTAAATTTAAGTATACAAATTTTAAATTGTTATGCTGCGCACAATTCAGTGGATTTCAGCCACTTCTTTTCCTTGCAAGTAAAAGACTTATGTCGCCTTAATTTTATGCAATTCGAATCAAGTAAAACGTTACGTGTGATATAACGGTGCTCATCTTGCATTAAGCATGTTTTGAGAAACTAGAGTCCAACAATTTCACGACACTGTATAAAAGGATTTTAATTCTCTATTAGTTGTTTTCATAATATATATCTACTCGAGGATTGCTATTGAAATTGAATGGTTTATCTCAATTATGCCACGAATAGAAAAACCAGACATTATTTCTAGACAAGCCTGAACAAGTTCAACGAGAAATTTCTGGCAACATTTTAGATTCTTAGCAACCAAACTTATCAAGCTCATCGACGGCTCATTCGTTTTTACATCATTGGGCGCTTCCAGGACACCCGACAGTTGGAAACATGTTGGCAAAATGTTTTGAAATTTTGAAATCAAATTGGTGATGATTTTACTAATCATGATAGAGGACCTGAAAGCGCCCTTTCTATTCCAAACATAATGTGCAACCTACCCCAATTATACGGCAACGCAAAACTTAGAATAACACGAGTTTAAATCGTGAATAGTTTTGCACGTGATTCGACCGGTCACTTTTTCGTGAAAGAAACACCTTAATCCAAACCAAACGGCATCCTTATAGGATTACTTTTCGTTTTATCCTTAAGTCTGTCATGGTTTATTTGCTGCGGACTTTTTGCATAGACAAAATTTTATTCAATTCACTTTGGTGTCGATATTTAAATGGCCAAATAACGTGTCTAAAATTTACTTTGCTTTACTTAAAGCCACGGATTTTACCGTAAGCATACCTAGCCACGTTTCTAGAACCCTGAGCTATTTAATACCGGTGAAGCCCATTGCGTTTATTGACATTTTAAAAGAAAGTCGTGACCACGAAGCGATGAACTACTAAAAATGGGTTTGAGCAGGGCTAGTCGAGCTTAAATAATCAGGTTCATAGTTAGTGGTTAAACAAGAAGCATAGTGGTTAAACAAGTTGGAAATTATTTTTATCGAAAAAGTTTACTTACAAGACTGCGTCAAGCTTTTTTCTTATGCTATTCAATAAATGTCATCAACCACTACAATTAAGTTGTCGTATAAATAACCTATTAGTTTTTACAAAGAATTTGATCTCTAACGGTACGTGTATAAGATGCTTTAAATTACAGCTTTAAATTATACAGAGCTCCAGTTTAAACCAAAAGTAGAAGATAGCATAGACCTCTCTAATCATAGATTAGATAATCCACTCTTCTAACACTTAATTTACTGCAATAATTTCGAAGTTAGTTAGAAAATTTAATTCAAAATTCTTAATTTTACGGTTAATCTTCAATTGTCGCATTTCCGATTAGAGGTTCTACGCTTAAATTAGAAGTATTCTGCTTAATAGGCTCGTATTTAAGTTGGAAAAATACCTCTGCCCCTGTAGACAAACAACTATTTCATCATATAATCAACAACTCGGTTGGCTTAGGAGTTTAGCAGTTTTCGGCAAATGCATGAACTATCTCCACTTAATGCTATAGATTACTGTATTAAGCTCTCAAAAATAAAATGTACCGTTCACTTCTGTCGAAAATTCTCAATCCAATAATTCAAAGTTCTCCGCTTATACAGCCCTCCATTCATTATTGAAAATAATATACGCGAAATCGTAAAGCTGTAGAATTATCGAACAATTTGAGATTCTCGTGTTGCTTATGAAAACATCTGAATCATCGGTATTGTAAAGTTAATCGTCGATTAAGAAAGGCATATTGCGAATCCGTAATATTAATTTATCTTATCTATATCAAATAGTTGGTTAATTTACAATTAGTTCTGTTGCTAATCATGTCTCAAAGCGAATTAATTACCACCAATTAGTTCTACTGCTAAACGTGTCATAATATGCATTTAATACTGATTGATTTGCCATCTAGTGTCATAAATAGTAATTAATTTTTATGTATATGTATTTTGGCTTAATGGTGCTTTCATGTTGAGTTCACGGAACTGGATTATTTTTTATCCAACTCTTCAGCCAATCAAATCTTTCATATTCAACTAAACCCCGCCCAATTTAATCCAGCAGTGCCGACATGTTCTAACTATATCACTTTTCTCACTTCGATGCATTTTCGATGGAATAACGGTATTTTGAAGTAATATTTTTCCAAAAAATATATTTTTACTTCTAAAATACCGTTATTCCATCGAAAATGCTTCGAAGCGAAAAAAGTGATAGTTAGAACATGTCGGCACGCTTTAGTTAAAATATTTCCATCTTTTGAGCAATAATCTTAGTCGTACCAACATAGTAACAAAAAATAACCGGAAGTATGAGCAATAATTTTGCTCAAATATTTGTTGTTATTGTTTACTTTTGACATTTTTTGAATGAATTTGTTAGGTTATCGCCTAAGATAATTTTATTTAAAGTTATTATAGAAAATAAATGAAATAAATATGCAAGATGCATTTAAGTGAAACAATTAGAATGAGAACCAAAAATTTTATTTTGTTACAAACTGTTGGGCTATAAATTATTTGATAATTTATAAATTGTGATGTGTGTATAAAACCGAATATTGTGTATTTGTAGTCCCCAGACATCCGTATATTCGATTAAATTAAAATAAAGCCCCATATAATCGTAAACAAAGCAGAAAAACAGAAAACATATCACACATCCTCTTAAAAGTTGTCAACACAAAAAACAGTTTTAGATAAATGCATTTTAATTTTTTTTAATTGCTATAACGCTACTGTGATGCTGAAATTATTCATTATTAGCTTTATAAAATAAACAATCTCAGCATCACAGTAGCGTTAGCAATTTAAAATGCATTTATCTCAAAACTGTGTTTTGTGTTATGGCAAAGGGTGTAAAGATTTTAACCATATACAATTTGCTATTTCATGTGTCACAAGTCAAAGCAGGATGGTTATATAAAAAATGCATATGGCTTACTCATATCTCAAAATAAGAACCCCCAAACCAGTTTTTGTTTTTGTACGAAGTGACGACTTAATCTTGTACTTTTAAAATTATTGATTAAAATAATACTACTCAAAACAAAATAAGAAACACTTGCTACTAGGGTGTTAACTTTCGTTGTAGATCAATTTTACCCAAACTAATGATGCCATATTTTTCATTAATCTTTTGTTTTTTTGTGTATCTAAAACCAAATTCGTATGTCATAACTGTAAATCGCAGTAGACCTTCCCGTAAAACAAAAATAACGTGGAAAATGCACTCATTCGTAAATTGAATTTTGAGTAAATCAAAAATTAATTCGTTTTCAAATACAAATTATGTGAAAATCATTTTTTCAATAAATCAACACGAATTAGGATTCATATAACAGCAAGAGTGACAACACTGATCCAAGAGGGAAAAGTTTACGTTTTGTAGCAAGATTAATGGGAGTATCTCATTGTTCGGTACGTAACGTTTGGTTACGTTTTCGTGAAGCGGGATCATATGAAACAACACCTGGATCGGACAGAAAAAGCAGCACAACTTTAAATGGCGATCGACGCATAGTGCTGGCTTCTCTAAGAGACAAGAAAATTACAGCCAAATCGATTCAAAATGAATTCCGTACGCTATTGAATCACCCGATATCAGATCAAAGTATTCGTAATCGCCTCAAAACAGTAGGGATTAGGTCAAGAAAAGCCAGTAATGATTTTGGGACCACTAGAGCTATGATTGCGGAACTTCATCATGGAAGGATATCCATCTGATTTCTTCTAATGAATTGCCAAAAGCGCTTTGGGTAACCGATTATTTCAGATTGCATACTACTGATGTAATCATTATAGAGCTGATGAGACATAATCGAAAATGCATTGTAAACGTTCACTTAATTGTTTCGGCTTCCAGGTTGTGATTATTATCGAGAATGAAGTTAAAATCGACGTTAGCTAAAAATTCATTCAAATCGGCCTTACAGAAATTAAAACTGGGTGAACTTTCGCAGTTAATGTTAACTCTACGTAGTTCGCTGGAAAATAAAATTAAAAGAGGCGGATGATACAAGTCAATTGTGCTGAGAACCAGATTTGCTTCTAAGACTCTGCAAATATTTGCGCCGGAAGAGAATACTAAGTCAAGTTGCCTGTTAAGATTGTTCTTGACGTTACTGATCTGCATCAAACCGGATTTAGAAAAATTATCAGTAATCAAAATCTCAATTGTAGATCGTGCATTCTCAGCAACGTAATGAGTATTGTCCTCGAATTGTGTCCATATAAGATCCGGGAGGTTAAAATCTCCGACGACAAAAAGGTCATCTAAAATAGCAGTGTTATCAAAAAGGAAATCGACAGCATCTACGAGAAGCTGGTAGGTGTCCGCATGACTATTAGGGCGTATATAGCAACACAGAATATAAATGTGTTTATTCGTATAACCCGACCCGTGTTGATTTTAACACAAATCAGCTCAATATTGCCGGTATTTGGTATTATCACTACTGAGCAATCAAACTTAATATGCACCGCAATAAGAACGCCTCTACCATTCAGTACAAAATGGTAGTTCTATTGTACTTGTATAGAAAATAAAAATTTTAATTTTTAAAAATAATATTTGTTTCTACTTTATTTTCGCTATTGTTTTACGGGAAGGTCTACTGCGTTTTACAGTTATAAGATATGAATCTGATTTTAGGTACTCATAAAAACAAAAAATTAATGAAAAATATGGCATCATTAGTTTGGGTAAAATTGATCTACAAAGAAAGTTAACACCCTAGTAGCAAGTGTTTCTTATTTTGTTTTGAGTAGTATACATTAAAATAATAAAAATATTATAAAATAGTTAGTGGTTTATGTAGTAGTACATCATTTGATAATAAAAATTAAAAACTTTTAAGTAATATGAAGTGTATTGTGAAAAGTTACAAAACCACGGCTAAAAAATTCAGAAGGAATAACTTACCATCAGTAAGTTTACCAAGTGTTTATAATTATAAAATAAAATGTAAATTGTGATAAGAAGAAAGTGATTTGTGGTAAATTTATCATTAATTTAAGTTTAAATCAGAAAATTAAGAAAACAATTTTGGTTGTTGGCGTGTGGTTCTTGTATTGTGTTTATAAGTTTTATTACCCAGGGCCGTACTTATTTATTTTAGTTTAATAAAACGGCTGATATTTCGTGTGCTTTGCTTTTCATAATTTATTTATATTTTAAATACTATAAGTACAACTTTCTACAAAAATTTTAATGTAAACATTTGTGTTTAGCTTACCAAAATATAGAGAATTAAAAAAGGAATGGTTGAAATCAATTGACTTGGGCGAGCAAGATGTAATAAGTAGGAATGAAATTATTTGCTCGGTACATTGTGAAAAGCAATATTTCACGCCACAAACAAAAGAGAATCAAAGAAGATTGAGATTAAAACAATCGGACATTCCCACCTTGTTCATTGACGTATCAAAGTGTGGATTTACCGTCGTTGAAAATAATCTTGAGAATACTTGCCCCAATATTAATCAAACCGAACTTCCATACCATGCTGAAGAAAACATGGTTGGATGGAACACTCTAATCCTAAATTTGTTTCCCAAGACGTTTATCCAATCTATGCGTTGAACTTATTAAGTGATGTGGCAATCAAGTCGTTGCATTTAATTAAAAATAATAAAGACCATGATTATACATCCTTAGGAAAGGAATGTGAAATAAATAAGCGTAGTTGTTTTATAATTACTATTTATTATATACATACATAATATTATATTTAAATAAAAACGATTAATGTACTTATATTAGAGGAATAAAAATGAAATTCAATTTAAATAAATTTTCAATTTTCGCTTCCTAACTTCATTGCATTTGGTTGAAAAAAATGTTAAATACGACCCTGTTGATTTATGTTCTTTCTCTTTCATTCTCCGAATTTGTGACACTTGACAGTTGCTTACTACACTCATTCTATATCATCTAATTCTATGCATAAATCATTTATACTTTTTATATTGAACCTATAGTTGTGCAATGCACCTAGAAGACAAGGCGATACTGCTTGTTACGTCATCAAATTTATGTCTAAATAAATACATAACATTTAAGGGTTTAACGAAATGTTTAATGCATATTTTGATAATAATATAATATGTAAATTATTTTTTACCAAATATAAAAAACTCGGATCATTTATTTGACTTTAATGCCATACCAAAGATTGAAATCGTCGACATAAAATGACGTCATATAGAAAAAAATTTAAAGCAATGAGGCCATTAGTATCTAGGTGCACTGATAATAACTATCAAAATTCTAAAAACATTCAATCGTCGCATTAATGAAGTTTTTGTAATAGGAAATAAATAAAATAATCGGATATATTCATGATAGCTATGTGATCTTTCGAGCTAATATTAGTGAGTGTGCTCGAATGTATATGTTCATACACAGAGATTAAATATTTTTTTATTCTCGCAGTAACATGTTCGGGGAGAATTAAATATAAAAGCTAATAGAAATGGGCACTAATAGAAAATTTACTTTTTTTTATGGTTTTGTCCGTGGAGTTATATCTCGTTGTATTATAAATCTCTAATTTTGTATAAACTTTAAAAAAGTAAATAAAATTACTGAAAAAATAATTTTTGTACATATTGGATGTGATTAATTCAAATATGACAAAATGAAAATTTATTATTATTAAGGGTATTTTTTGTTTCATAACCTCAATATAAACAAAACCATACACAATAACAGTTGTTGGTTGGGTGAGTTCACGGAACCCCATTCAAACTTGGATTGTCAAATTCGAAGCTAGCATGCGTTTTACGAAATTTTATGGCAACAGTTGAATTCTAACGGCACTCCAACTAAGTCTACAGATTTATTTTGTACGTATACGATTATTTTGTACTACTGTAGTATGTACCTATTTTACGCTTTTACTTTTATTATAAAAAATTATTATTGTGACATTTGATAATGAGCCCAATTCCCGTGGCATAAAATTGCTGTTATGTTATTTTATTTCCTCGCTTCCTATTGGAATTTGTATTGAAAAAACAAAAATTACATAACATAACATAAAACTGTAGATCCCGGAATCGACTCCAATGTCATAGTGCCATACAAATTTCTATTTTAACAAGAAAATACAGCAAACTATACCACTGAACTAAAAATTTGCTTTATTTTTTACGAACAGAACGCCTATTTTGATCCAGAATTGGGAGACGAATCCACAAATTTGTGTATACGTATACAACGTATAATACACAATTTTTAATAAGTGTGCTGTCATTTGTTATGCATGTATGTGTGTTGTTTTTGTGACCATAGGCATCAAAATTTATCGAACCGGGTGGAATCGGTTCAAATTTTTGGTGCTTCCACTCCTGTTTTGTGACATTTTCCCATGGTATCTAGATAGGGAATTTGACAAAAGCAAAATTATGCTAAATTTTGAGGAAAGTGAATTTATTTTTTACGTGTCGTTTTATTGAACACGAAATGTTTTACAATTGTTTTTTTTATAAAATATAAAATTTGTTAATTTACAAAATATAAAATTATTAACCTAAAATAAAAAAATGCGAATGGTGTGGCGCGACGTCCGAACAAATTTGTTTGTTACTAATGCAAAAACACATATATTCTACACTATTGCGTTCCGGTAATTTCATGATACGGTTTCTTTACCGGTCGGCATTTGTAGCGGTGACATTTTACGATTGGCCGAGATTTCCGACCGGATTTCACGATACCGCACCTGATCGGGAAAAGTTACGTTTTTGCACCGCATCACTTCCCTTGTTTTCGGTCCAATCTGTCTAGTATCGCTTTTCGTCTTCCTCCCTCATCAAACTTTTGCTTCTCTATTTATACTTTTAAGCGTCTTTGGTTGCCACCTTTCATTAATTTCCTTCAAAACCCGCTAAATCTTTGAATAGGTAATTCAATTCGCCGCCACGACTTATTTTTTGCAACACTGTCGCCCTCTTTGCATTGCCATGTCATCTGCTGTTTCGCGCCACGACATTCTTGAATCAAAAATTCTCGGTTTTGGTTTCTTCGACGGTTTGATTCCTCGATATGTCATCACCCAATATGCAATTTTCCCAGTGTCTGGAAAATATTGTTTTAATGCCATGCTAAATTTCTTACTACAAAATATCAAACACACAAAAATATCGATTTTAGAGAAAAATAATTGTCTTTCTCTTTCTGTTTCGCGGAAATATTATTTATGTTTTTATAAGTTTTGATTGTACATATATTGTTTCTTTAGTTTTCTCTTCTCAGTTTCATGTGATTGTGACAAGTCGACGGATGAATATGCACACGATTGTGCATGCGTTTTTGTTTATTTTAATTTCTCGTGTTGTTTTATTTTAAGGATTTTTAATTATTACAATAACATTAATTTTATTTAGTATAATTATAAAATGGTTGCGATCGGATTGGGCTAAAGAGGTAATATAAAACAGTTTTGTCATGGCGTCGCCATTTACATATCTACGTCTTACGTAATTTCAATAGAAAATTGTCATTAATCCCATGGAAAGCTGTTCTATTTGCATGCGATAAAGTGTGCTAAATTAGTACAGAAGTGAATATGGAAGATACCCGAGTTTCCGACGAAATTCTACCTTATTTCTACTTTGTTTTTTTTCTCATTGTAGTCGGGATTCCCACTGACACAGGAATTTTTGTGACACTTTTCTTTGGTGAGTAGTACGGAATTCCATATACATAACATGGTTGTTTCCATAGAAAAGTGGAGTTTTTGTGTGCAAATGTAAACCGAATTCCGTCGGCATTGTATATTGGGAACATACATTTCTCATCTATTTTGAGTACCTCGCGATAAACATGTTCAACGTTAACGGTTAAATCCATATAAACAATAATTTTAGCCGTAATTGAAATGAATTAGATAATTTTGTAATCTACATATTATTCTTAAAATTTGTTATAACGACCGGATTGATAACACGAGCGTTTTGAGAATTATTTTTTGCGAATTTTTAATTGTTTTTCGTTTTTTCTTTTGCTTATATTATCAACGCTTATACGGTATACAGATACAACGACAAGACAATAACTAACTATGAAAAGTAATCAAAACAGCCGCAAAATTAAATTATTAAAATGGATTTTTATTTTAAAAACATTGTTTTAACCTCGTTTCAGGAGAAAATCGCAATTAAGGTAAATATCATAGACCTGTATGGATGGTTCACTTGCCAAATCGATTAACTCCATTTTTTGATTTTTTTAAATTTTAATATCAAAGCACTTGATTGGCTCCTAACTGTATATATTCAAAAAAATACTCTAATAATAAGTATATTAACACTACTAAATGACAAAATTTTTTAGGCATTGCATAAAAAATATTATAAAGCAATATAGTACAGTTGAATCTCGATTATTCGGGATTGTTTAGTCTCTTGGTTAGTCTGAATTTCATCTGATTAACCGGGATTTTTTTAGTTCTTATAAAAATAATTCGATTAACCGGGATTTTTGATTATCCAGGAAGTCTCATTTTTCTCAACTTCTTGTTTTATGGAGTTAATCGATTTGGCAAATAAAGCATCCATATGAAACTGGTCTATTCGTACAGTAGCTAAGGGACTTGTTAATCTTACTTTCTCACTTTTGAAGCAAACTTATCGCGAAATAGCTGTTAGTAGATATAATTTTACTAATTATTCGTCGCTAAATAAGTGGTGCAGTGGTGGTTTTGGCATTTGGGCCGGGAGATGTTTTACTGCTACTATCCTACCTATCTTATTAAAAAATTTCATATTTTACTAAATTACTTTACTAATGTACTGTTATTTTTTCTTTTATTCCAGGCGAACCAGAAGTTTAACGGCACCGTCACCTGTTCAACAGTTCGGACCATGCGGCAGGATAATGAAAAACACTGCAATTGTTATGTAATAAGTGGTTGTTTTATGTTTTATCCTTCTGCAAAAGCTATATATTTATCTCTTCTTCTTCCAGGCAAATTCAAGATCCAGCTAGTCAAAGGTTAACTTGGTACAAACTACCATTAGCTGTCCTTGTGATAAAAAAAGTTCGAGATTCAACGGTACTGGCACCATTCGTTCAACTTGTCGAATGGCTAATCCAGGTAATCCTTCACCAAATAGGGTCAACAAACCCAAAGTTTTAACTAAATTTTGAATTCGTATATTTATTTTTAAAGGAGAAACGAATGGTTGTTTGGGTTGAAAATGCTGTATTAGATGATCCATTGCTATTAGAAGATAAAAAATTTCAACTGATAAAGGATAAATTAGTTACATTTAAGTGAGTATTGAAAAAAAAAATAATGGTTCGTGTATAACTTGATTTTAATGCATGTTTTCATTTATTATTTGTGCAACAGAGACGGCAGGGATGATTTGACTGACAGGATCGATTTTATCATTTGCTTGGGAGGTGATGGCACACTTTTATACGCATCATTATTGTTTCAACAGTCGGTTCCACCCGTTATGGCATTCCATTTAGGTTCTCTGGGATTTTTGACACCGTTTCAGTTTGATAATTTCCAGGAGCAAGTAACCAATGTTCTCGAGGGCCATGCTGCATTGACCTTGCGCAGTCGTTTACGCTGCATTATAGTGCGTAAACATCAAAATAAAAAAGAGAAAGACGGGAGTGGGGAGCTTTGTCAACAAAATTCGTGTTCAGATTCTCATAAACCATCGACCAATATTCTAGTGTTGAACGAGGTAGTGATAGATAGAGGCCCCTCTCCATATTTAAGCAATATTGACTTATTTTTGGATGGAAAACATATCACATCCGTGCAAGGCGACGGTTTAATTGTTTCAACTCCCACGGGGAGTACAGCTTATGCTGTAGCAGCCGGTGCTTCAATGATACATCCATCCGTTCCAGCAATAATGGTTACTCCAATATGTCCACATTCGTTAAGTTTTCGTCCAATTGTGGTGCCCGCAGGTGTAGAACTCAAAATTTCAGTGTCACCTGATAGTCGTAACACGTCATGGGTATCGTTCGATGGACGTAATCGACAAGAACTTTTCCATGGTGACAGTTTACGTGTAACTACGTCAATATACCCAGTGCCAAGTATTTGCGCTCAAGATCAAATTTCCGATTGGTTTGATTCGTTAGCTGAGTGTCTTCATTGGAACGTGCGCAAAAGACAAAAATGTTTAGACGAGCTCTCCGATTTAACTAATTCCGGTTCAGAAGATACACTGGACGAACTTGAACGTGGCATGGAATCGCTTGATCCATTAAACTAGCATCCGTTCATTTTTGTATTTCCAATCGAACCAGACATAGATGTATAAACAACACTGTTATTAAAAATTCGACCAATTCAGTAATTTTTTGTTTGAATCCTGGAGATGTCACTGCTCACTCATCAAAGTCACATTTTTTACGGTTATTTTGTGGGTGACATTTATTTTGTATTATTAAAAATTGTAAACCCGAATTCATCCAAATAATTCTAATTATAAATTGGTATTAGACAATTAATGTATAAATAAATAAATGATTAAAATTATTTTAATTTTAACTATAGCTATGTTTCTTGATGCTTGATTTGATCCGGTTCAGTTCATGTTTCATGAATCAACGCAAAGGCATTTACTAGATTTCAAATCAAAATGTGTGATCTAAAACAAAATTTGGATCAGGTTTTCCATATAAAATTTGAATTAATCAATGGGTGTCATGAAACACGGCTTATATAGAATTCTATTTTTTGAATTTGAAGCAGAAAATAATTTTCTTCAGTTTCCCCAATCCTCTGATGTGTAGTTTTTCTATTTTAGTAGTGTTGATAAATTCCTGTGGTAGTGTGAATCTGAAGAAAATTTGCAAAATTATTAAGAATATTTTTAAGTATTTTTGGTGGTTATTTTATTTTAATTTTTATATAATTATTATTATTAATTAATTTAAAAAAGAACAAAATCATTGAACAACTAAATTAGATAAAATGTTAAAACAGCTAAATTGCATAAAATGTTAATTTAATTCTATTAGAATCAAAAAATATTTTTATTGTTAATTTTAAGTAAATTAAATTTTTTTTATTAAATAAAAAATATTTTTACAAAATCAATGTGTGTGTTCTCTATGTCATTGTTATCATGAATCAGTATTTTTAATGAAGAATGGACAGAATGGATGGACATACGAAACCGTAGTACAGATAAATCAGTTAATATACTCATCGGTTCCATTTTCGTTCATTCTTGCGCATCCATACGAAAAAAATGAATAATATGGCTGCCGTATGTGAGGAGTTCCTAAATTTTCATACAATTTTGAATTTCGCATATGCAATACGAAAAAACCACGAGTTGCAGCCATCATAACACTTTAACGATCGCTCACACAACATTTGTGTGATGGGGATGGCATGAACGACTGTTAGTTACCACCGCTCACATAACATGTGAAATAATGAATTTTTTTTTGTTTATTTTTATTTATTTTTTTTAATTTTATATTTGATTTAAAAAACATAAATAAACAAAAAGGAAATTTGTATTTATATAACGTTTTTTTTAAATTAATTCTTTAAAAATATTGCCGGTCCCTAGCGAAGTTTAACTGTTCAGATGTGCGGTCGTACGAGTATAGTGATAATGCACAATATATTATCTCATATCTGTATATCGTCGTATGAAAATACCAACAAGAAAACAGAGACCAGACAGAGACAACATGAGAAATACTTCACCTACAACGTCAAACATCCAATTTGGGTGGCCGCGTGGGATCAGCTAAAAGTAATTGTAAAATAATATAATCGCAAAATGGATGAAAACGGGATCATCCATGAATTGTGGACGGATCCACATTGTAAGAAGAAGCATCTCTACATGAAATTATCTGGAGATGACAGAATTGAAATTTATTGTTAAACCAAGTAACCAACAAGTGAGATAATGTCGTTTTTATAACTCGGCAATCGCCTTTTTCATATGATGCGAGAACAAATATCGTAATTCCGAATAATGCTTCTCTATTTGAATGTGTTAAAATTATTGTACGAGTACCATGTATTTATTTTAACTTTAAAATCCGAAAAATACGTGTCCTATGATTAAGATTAATGGTTAAGGATCAAGTTGACGTACAGGTGACTCGAAACACAGTTTCGTAGCTAGAAATGTGTACGCCAAAACTAATGATTTCGGAATTCAGACAATTAATAATGGGCCAATACCAAAAACTGTTTCTATGTTAAAACCCATCGAATCGACTCAAAATTATCTTTACAAGAAAATTTCACCGGTGGCTACGATTCTTATACCATCTAAAAATTTCAAATATGCTGAGCCGCAGTTAGCCATATCCATGTTGTTAACTGCGGCATATTAAAGGCGGGTGTCTATCTAATTCGCGGTTGCTTATGAGTGTCACTTTGCTGGATACAACTAGGTACATATCAAATAAAAAGATTTCCTTCTCAAAAAAGAACTTAAGTTAAAGGAGGTCTCTCTTAAATTAATAAAAGTTGTGACGAAAGCTTTCAGTATTGAGAACAAATTCTCATAATAATTAGTAAACAAGCAAATATAAACTCCTTAGAGCAAGTCTTCGCATTAGAATTAATATCCAGCAGCTTGCAGCAATGCATTGAGGAATATTTTCAATTTCTCTGGACTGTAATTGTAATATAGGTAACCTTGAAAACGCGTTAGATTTTACTGCAAACTGCTCATCTAAAAATAACAAATGGCTACTGATATTCCTTACAATATATCAGGCCAATACGAAAACCCTCCAGATTTTTAAAGTATAATTCCACTGTATCCGAAACACAATCAGAAATCACTGTTAAATATCACTGTTATATAGAATAACTGATGTTTTATTATAAAAGTATAAAATATTTGGAACTTTTATACAAAACACGTATACATACCTGATACCGTTTGGTGCTTCTGACAATTTTAACAAGCAGTATCTCGAAGATCCAACTAACACACAACAGTTTGGGTATGACTGGCACACACTTGATTCAATTCTGTATTGACACCAACAAATTTCTAACATCACAAAGATATATTTTTGGTTCACCTGGTTCCGTGCCAGATGACGGTCAAGCTTGACCAGTTAATCTACAAAAAAAATTAATAAACCTGCTCGGAATGGAACAAATTTGTAAACCAAATCACATAGGAGTTCAAGGGGCTACTGGATGCGGCAAATATTTTGGATTATAAATACACACAATATGGGAAGTGGCCTGGTATTTCGCGCTGCTAAAGATGGACTGGCTGACCTAAAGTAAAACATTCCTGTACGTTGTAGTAAAGAGAAAATTGATTTTAACAACATCACATCAAACTATAAAGGATGAAACACACCAAGCAGCAGCGAGCAGCAAATTTAAATATTGGCTTATTCGCTAATGTAATGAATCATTACATTCGCGAATAAGCTAATATTTAAATTTGCTGCTCGCTGCTGCTGCTTGGTGTGTTTCATCCTTAAGACGTTTGCCTCTGTCCTGATTAATGGTCGCAATGCTTATATACGATACGGTATTTATAGACCAGTATTTGGTGGTGCACGCCGACTATATTAAAGTGGTGACTTTCTTAATTAAATGCAAAAACCGACACTGCTTGGTCGATGCACTCCCGTGCATTTCACATATTGTAATTCTCTAATAAAATTCACACCATCACCAGTGGAACTGTATAAATTTTTAAATTCATTCCGCCTACTTACCACCTCATTCCATTAGTGGAACCAAACTAGACATGGAAACTCGACGATCAAATTAATAGCCTACTGCCATAAAGTATTACATACTCGTATCAGGCAGAATGAACATTTATCAGGCAGAATGAACAACCATGCTGGGTGCAAAGATATAAGTCAAATTAATAATGTCCCCAATGCTTTTCATAGTTAATGACATATACCACAACACGACGGAAATTATATTCGACTAAACCCAAAAAACAACATATAACTACAATAAAGCAGACCATAAGCACTGTAGTGGCAACTGTACTTCGAAGCAATTATATGAGATAACATTTTAAATTCCAACGATGTAAATGTTAATGTACTCCATTTTATGAGATATTATTGCGTGGATTTGAGTATCATATCCCACTATGCAGAAACCAAGTCATCCTGCTTTGTTTGACGATCGTCTAATTAAATTAAAAAGTCATAAAATCAAGGCGTACGCAAAAACGATTAAAAACGGTTTTCGTTCCATTATAATTCTAGATTATAAGCTCAGCATTCTCGAAAATAGAATAATATTGGATGTCACTTTTATAGGAAATGTGGTATTTGTCAGTCTACAGAATCACCGAAAATCTTTCACTTCATGTTCGGAGAAGCAGACTACATAATCACCGACTGTTAGACCCTGAACACCATTCCACTAAATATAGAAATAACAACCCAATGAATATATTGGCTAAATCTCCTAACATTGCAGAATATAGCTAAGTTTTTACTTTATAACTTAACTTATTTTCTACATATTTGACTGATCAATTAATTAGTGATTGGAGTATTTTTAATGTATATTTTTATGTTTTCGTTCATTTCCTAATTGTAACCAAAATATTACATTATATTTTACTTCAATTTTTTAACGTTTTGCTCAAAATAACGAGTGCTTGAGCATTGACGTAGCCCCTGCCTGCGAATAACATTATGACTGCCCGAAGACTCTGTGAAACACCGAAGGCTTGGTGCAACATTCTGAAAGCTGCTTGCAAAAATCATAAACCTGCCTTGATTAAATCTGTACAACATTATATTTCGTTAAAATGTATTTTAAATTATGTGATCTACTTCAAACTTCACGCATCATTATGAATGAGCAGCACTTGCTTAAAATGAGGTTTGTTTGGAGTGGATTTTTGGGGCACCGAATTAAAAAAGTCTGAATTAAAAAAGTTTTTTAAAAATGAATTTTAAAAGTTGATTTTTGTATGAACATCTGCGATTTATTTTAATTCATATTTTTAACATAAAATTATGAATTAAAAAAAGCGATTTAGAAAAATGAGAAAACTCAAAACTGAATTAACAAATGCTTATGCTATTTCATTTTTAAAACACCTACCTTGATTCATTTTCAAAATGAATTAAAAAAGGCACATTTTATTTCATTTTTGTTTTAAATAAAAATGAATTTAAATGTAATATAATATATTATTTGTTTTGTATAGATTTCTATTTTTATAATTGTTGCCTCGTTTATTTATTATTTAATATTTAATTAATTTAGTTAAATATTTTCATTAATGAAAATAAGATATTCTAATGTCTAATTTTCAGGAATGAAAATGTCTCTGGAAATCAATAGTTTTATTTGCTTTTTCATTAATGAAAATACAAATCAAAAATTTTTCAAATTTTTACGTGCCAAATTTAAATTTAAATTCCAAAAAACTTTCATTAATGAAAATAATAATTGCATGGATTTACATTGCCTTAGAGATTATTAATGATTCAAAAAATTTAAATGTAAGGATCGGAAGGATTCGGTAAAGAAAATTATTTCGTATTTCGTAATTCCTAACAGTTTAAATATATATTTATTTTACAAAAAATATTTTAATTCATGTATAAAACGAAATAAAAAACGCTTATATTATTTCATTTTATAAACATTTATATTAATTCATTTTAAAAATGAATTAAGAAATGCCTTTTTAAATTCATTTTATTCAACTTTTTTATTTCTTTTTCAACTCTGACTTTAATTCATTTTTAAAATGAATTAAAAACACTTATTTTAATTCAGAAAAAAAAACTTTTTTAATTCAGACTTTTTTAATTCATGTAGCCGGATTTTTGATAACAAAAATTGTAAATGGTAATAATAAACAAATAAATAATAATAAATAATAAATAAAATAATAATTTATATATTTAATTTTGAAATCTTAACTGTAATTCCACTAAATTAATTTCCCTATGTTAATTAAATAAATATTGAAATTGAGACACAAGATGGCGCTATATTTATTGAAACCAGCGTTAAATTTAGTTTTTTAATAGGGAATATTTGTTTTTATTGCAGAATATGATTCTACATTAAAAATAGATACACTTCACAGATACTCCACTTGATATTAATATTTGTTATGGACAAATATGCAACAACAAATTTTTCAGCAAAAAAAAATCGGATGTGTGATTGTCACAACTAGTCGGTATATGTATATTCTTGTCTCGTTCTGATTTTAGTAACAAAATATGTTCCATCGTAGAATACCGCCATAAAAGTTGATTGGATCATAATGGGTTTCACCTTGCGGAAAAGTTTTTACGATTGTTTTTATTTAAAAGTGAACATTACCGCCGTCATTCATTTACATTACACGTGCGAGCAATTGGCGCTGCGAAACGAATACGGAATCAATGTTGTTCTACAGGTTATGAGTGGCTAAACCGGACGTCTGTATTGTAACAAGCGGCTCGCTATATAAACGTGTTCAAGGTATGACTGGATGCCTTAAGATGTATCACTAGTACGTAGACCCACAGAAGCAAAAAGTGGGTTAAGCGGCGGCCCAACCGCTCTCACGAAACCATGAATTTATCGGGCTCTCCACAACAACGACATCAGAAAATGTACACAGACAATGCTATACAAATGAGAGCGTGAAACGTCCTAAGGCTTCTAAGACCTGGAGATCTCCAGAACCTTCCGATCCAGGCGGAAATGTACAAACCAGACGTGCTTGCACTACAAGAGCTGAATCTGGGAATGGGATCTACAATACTACCAATAGTTACACTCTCCACTAAAGCGGCCATCAGAATGGAGGAGAATTTGGAGTCGGTTTTCTCGTACAGCAGCTAGTGCGTTACCGAATAATCGACTTCCGCCCTGCTAACATGCATAATTATTAACATCCCGCACCATAATATCAAAGTTCATGTGCCACTTTAATGCAAGAATTTGTAGGAGCAAAGAAACTATATCACCTAATGGCCTATACAGCTTGCATTAGCTTAGAACAACAACGGCAAACGCATTACCCAACTTGCGATAATGTGTAACTTAGTCGTAAAGAGTACATTCTTTCAACATTAGAAAATCCCCAAGAGACATTCCAACATATAAAGTAGTTGTGCCGATATTCACAGTGATCCTATGCTGGTTATTTTCAAATATAAGCGCAAACTGTCATCACATTTAATAAGCAAAGAAGACCGTGCTCTGAAATTTCAACGCTCTAAGAAATGAAGACTCCATAGTTACCAGACAGCTGTCCCTGAACATTTAGACCGACACACGGAAAATTACAAGTCACAATCTTTTTATATATTTATTTATTTAAATATTAAAGGAAATCGATTTAGTACATTGCAATTATGACTTCAAATTTAACAAAAGTAAAATATAAAATATATTAACAAAAAAGAAAATAAAATTAAATATAAAAATAAAATTTTAAAAATAGAATAAAAAAATTAATCTATTCACAGTTAGATTTTAAATAAATATAAGAATTATAAATAAACAATTATTAAATTAACAGTTAGTACTTCAAATATGAAGCGTCAAAGAACTTATTACAAATTTAGAAAATACGATTTTAACTTGTTTTTAAAACTGCTTTATGATAAACTAAAATCAAGTAGATCAACCACGGTAATGAAAAATTTTGCTGATCGATTGATGGGATTGTTGTCGCCATAGTTGCTTGGGTGGTGTTCGAGCGTCAAAAATTGATGATTACGCAAAGTCCATCTTGGGACATTAATGGATATGTTTTCCAGTATGAAGGATGAATCGATGTGGCCGACAAGGACATTTCCGATAAAAGCGGCATCCAGAAGTAGACGCCTGTTTTCAAGCGTGCACATGTTCAATATTCTTTGCTTCTTGTAGAGTAAGGGAGTAAACGAGCCACATTTTCGTAGAAAGGTAAGTTGTAATCATAATTTCAGCCAGTTTTTTAAGAAATTTTTTTGTATGCTTTCGATTCTGTTCATGTGCACAGTGTAAGAGGGGCTCGAAACCGTTACAGTATACTCCACTAGAGATCTTACATAAGCGTAATATAATGTGTATAGAGTATGTATGTCTATGAATTCCCCAGTCCATCGCTTGACAAAGCCAAACATGGAGTTAGCTTTAGCAATATAATTATCAATATGACGGTTTCAACAAATGTGACTCCCAGATCAATAATCTCACGTACTCTTGGAACTTCTGCGCCATTTATTTTATATGCCGAAGTTATTGGATACTTTTTCAGATGAAACGACATTATTTTACATTTCTTAATATTGAGGTGTAATGAATTTTGGATACACCACTCACTAAGTCTGTTGAGGTCATCCTGCAGTTTATCAACATCGCTCATGTCCCATCTAAAGTTAAAAGGAATCTTTAATCAACCCCAAGTTTAGTATTAAATCGAAATGATGCATATGTAATCCATAGCAGTTTAATTTAAAGTTTCACTTCGGTGCAATGCGGGGCTAAAGTGTAATACGCCTATTACGGTTCCCACCTCACTGACAACTCGCCCGAGCATTTAAAAGTCATGCGACTATTAATTTGGTATTATGTTTCTCGCTCTTTTTTTGGGGAGAGTTGTTCGCTGTAGTTTTATGTATTATAACAATTTCGATTAATTTTCATGTTGGCAATACCATTATTTTTGCATTTTTGACATACTGAAAATTTGATTTGAGTTTGGTCGTAAAGTAATTTCAAAGTTTTATATGAAATATAAATATATATTTATTTGTGTCACTAATTATTTGTTAAAAAATATTGGTGTTATTGTACAAAATTATTATTAAACGTTCGTAAAAATATATAATTTTACCTAAAATTTATAATAAGCAAACAGAAATAATACTCCAAAAACCATGGTAAGCAACGTTGATTTGTTCTTCCGTATTTCGGAATCCCCGGGCTAAATCTGGATTTTCCTCCATAGTTTATACCAATTTTGTGAATTGTTGGTTATTGGTTATTTTTAATTTTGGTCTAAAAATATTATAAAATTATTTCATAATAGTTTTGTAAATACAATTTTTAATTGGTATATATAAAATAAAAATTGTAAAACTTACGTGCGTATATTTCCATTTTGGTTTGTATGACTACAAATAAAACAAATTTACTATGAAGTCACTTGCAAATTTTATGTGAGCAATTTTGACATTACTCTCACTCACCGCGCTCTCACGCTGATCATCAACACTAAAATTTGAATTCGGCGACTTCAAGTCACTGAGTGGCTTAAATGTGAGAACCATAAAAGGGGTATAATATCTTACATTATTATGGCGCCATCCAGGTATAGAGATAAATCGACGTCATGCGCAAAAAAATTGAGTAGTGCGGGACCATGACACACAGCATTGGTAGGAACCATAGTTGGAATAAAAAGAATAAGAGAAATAACGTGAGAGCGAAAGATAGCATTTACAATTACATGTACTGTGAATATCAACACTAGGGTAACCTGAACTTCTTCGTTTCTTTCCCCGTCACCTATACTATTTAATTATTTTATTTATTTATTTATTTATTTATTTATTCACTAACTAAAATTTCATGAACCTCCCACCTCAATTTGAGCATGTAGCTCATTCGTTTAAAGTGCAAAGTTCAATACAACATCCAAATTAATTATATATAAAACTTTTCTTTGCGTGCAGATAGGTAGGCACATTTTCTCATGTTTTGATGCAGCTGCTTAATTGAAATTTTCTTCTTGCAAGGGCTCATCATTCAGCAGGCGAACACCGCTTCATTCGGCAACGAACAATAATGGGTAATATTTTCCTAAGCCAAATCTCTATAGCTTTCCACATTTTTCACCAGAGATGGTTATGGCTATATACAACTCCCAATAAGGCCGTTAGAAATAATTTAAAATTTACAATATAACATAAAAAATAAAATTAAATGTAAATAAATTTAAATTTTATAGGTAGAGGAGAAAGAAACGAAGAAGTTACAGGATTCAAGTTACCCCCTAATGTGGATAGGCACATTCGGCCATACTCAGAATAAGAAAATAAAAAGATTATCAAATATTTCGTTCGATATTCGTGCAACTCTGCTGTCACTCACTGTGTATATGTACAGTTTGTATGTATGGAGGTCCAAAAAACGTAAACGAAAAAGCTTTCATTCAACTGCTATGAAACTATTTTTTTGTAAAGTTTTTTTTTTGACTATTTATATCTCGTAAATGTGGCAGAAAAATAAATTATGATTCTCCTGAGCGTGAACTTTGTTTATTTATCTTTTATTTTAAAAAAATTGTTTTTCATTTTTAAGGTAGTTTTCATTCAGAATTTTAAAATTTTCCGCTATGATGTCTTTAATTTGATTTGATCGTCGTATATGTAGAGCAAAGTTTTTGTGGATAGGTTGAAGAGTAGATGACATATCCCTTTTCCAGCCAGACAAAAATATTTTTTCTTAAATTAAGTCCAACCCACACAAATGTGTGTGTAAAAAATGACAGGTTGTAATTGTAATGTCTTCTGGATTTTAACGGATTTTAGTTAAATCGGAATTATTTGTTTAATTATTTGTTCAATTATATGTTAATTATTTTATTTTTATTATAGTTATATTATTATTTTTCGGACGAGAACGATTTAAGTGCATTGCACAAATGTGTATGTTGGTCCAAAATACATACAAAATAAATTTTTCACATGATTCTTTTTCGTTACCCAGACAATCGTGATGGCAGGCAGGAAAATGGATATAGAAGAAAACGAGAAAATAACTACATGTATAAAATGAAGGTGTTTCCGTCTGTTAGTTTTTTTATATTAAAAATACACATAATGCATCTGGGAAATTCACATTTTTTATGAAAATTGATTCTCTATGCCATTCATGTATGGAATACAACACGTCCATGTGACCACCACGGCTCCTGATTACATCCTGCATCCGAAAATCAAAATTGTTGATGACTTTTTCCAATAAAAGCAGTTCAATGGCTTCAATTTAAGCTCCAATGTTGTTCTTAAGAATTTCAATTGTTGGTCGATCATTGCTATATACTTTACTTTTCAAAAAGAAAATAAACTAACGGTGTTAAATCGCATGATATTGGTGGCAAATTGACATTAGAATTTCTTGTAATTATGCGATCATCGAACGTGGTTTCGAATAAGACGGGTATTTCACGATTTGTGTGAAATGTGGACTTTGTAAGGACGCATATGTAAAGTGGTTAACGACACGTTTAATTGTTGTGGATAACGCCTCAGATGCTTGTCTCTTCACGAACATTTTCTCTTACAGCTGTTACTGTTTCAGAGTACGAACTGGACGATCGTGTTCATATGCTCCACGATGTACAACGATCCAGTTTCTTTAAAACGTTTAATTTTGCGAATTCCAGGCTCTGTAAAACATCCATGTTGACCAAAACTATCAAGTAATTCACGAAATGTGTTTTTTTTAAGGACGACCGTTTTCGTAATAAGTTTGACTAACCAAAACGGGTCGTTGCATTGTAAACGAACGCATGACTAAAAATGGCATAGCTTTGACTTTTCCTTTGTCAAAAAATGATCGGGTTGCCACCGCACAATAAATCATCACAAACGAAAAACAAGGTGGTGAGGACAGTGGTGAGATTTTTTTTTGTTTTTACGTGATTAGTATGAAAATGAATTTTGCCAAAATATAAACGGCTGATATGGAGAATTTTTTATTTTGCTTCAATACCTACTAGATTTTTTAAATTTTATTTTTTGTTTTTTCTAACCGTTTCGTTTAAGCCTGCCGTGCCTTACTTGAGTTTTACGTTGCTCCTCCACGCTCAGGGCTGCTTGAATTTTGATTGAAAATGAAGTGTCTTGAAAGGCTAATTGAACGTAATATTTGTTATTTTTATTTTCTTATTCTGAATATGGCGGAATACATGTAAATTCTATCTTTGGCTCTCTTATTCTTTTTATTCCAAGTATGATTCCCACTTTAGTAATAAATTTGTAAATATATCTGTGGCAATTTAACATAATCACTTAAGTCGAGATAAGTGGTTATGTTGAGCTATATTCTAACTGATAGTATTTCCCGTTTTTTTCGTTCCCTTCAATTTTTCATGAAAATCCGGCTATTTTTGACCGAGATATAAGCAAAAATCAAAACCACTTATGTTTGTTATAGGAGTTTGGTATTTATTAATTGACTGTGATTGATTGTGATTACCCACTTAATTGAAAATTTTTGATATTGTACCATGAAATAAGTGATATTTAAAACAATATTTTTATTTGTAAAATCAGAAATAAATTTAGAATAAATACTTATCTTGAAATTAGTTTTTATTTTGAATTTTGCGTTTGGTATTTAATCGATGTGTTTTTTGTAAATGCTAATTAAAAATTATGTGAATTTCCGATGATTCCAGAGTGTAACAACTGCTTGAAGGTGTAAACTGTGATACCATGGATCCAAAAATAGTTTAGTTGTGTCTCATAATTTTTTCACAAATTAATTTAAAATTTAAATTTGGTCCCCTGAAAAGTAGCTAAAAAATAGATAAGCGGTTTTGTTGAATTGACACAGGAACAACTTGTTTTATCATTTTTGATTGCAAAAAATTTATTAAAGTCACCAGTTTTAGGTGAGGAAGTTACTAGCTAGGTACACGTAACTAAAATGTGAGAACCATAAATAATAGGGCCATGAGTGTGTGTAGTACTAAAATTTAATATAAAAAATAATCAACAAGTTTTGATTTCGTTCAACAAAATGAGAGTAAAATTAATTAAAATATCTCCTTAATTTTACTTATTACTCCTTATTAACAAGAAGGAAGAATTTTCTTTTGTTATATTCTGTAATTTAACATTTTAAGGAAAATTTAATATATTTAAAGGGACAAACAAGGCTAATATTTCATTTATCTAAACAACACAGCAATAATTGATATGAGAAAGAATATTCAATTTCCAGACATATACGTAAAATTTAATTGTTTTGAAACGGTGTATGAGTTATAATTTTTAAATCAAAACTAACAACAATTTCTGAACAAAGTCTGAATCGTAGATACTAATAAACCCAAAAATACCAAAGATTGTGTTGGTTACACTATCAATGCAAATATTTTCATAGTTACGAAAATGCATCTTTGGTTAGTTTTTTGTTTATGTCATACGTATGGTTGGTATGGTGTTAGCAGGTGTAGCAGGAGTTATTCTTATAAGAATTTGAATGTACACATATACTTTAATACAACTATCTGTAGTTTAGTTTCTTTTATATTTATTGCTTATAACCATATCGGGTTTTGTTTAAGAACATTTTTGTGTTCTGTTTTACTCATCTCAGTTCATGGGTATCAAAAACCCTTCCCTCCCACCAAAATCTAATTAATAGAGCCAGCGCAAACTCTTATTGACAAATCTATTTAAAAATACTACCAGAGTGTTGGTTACACTAACAATGAAATGAAAATTGGATTTTTTTATTGATTTTCCATCACAACACATTTATGCTTAGTTATCTAACCAAAATTTGGATGCTTCATTTGCCTAATCGATTAACTCCATAATACAAGAAGTTGAGAAAAAAGAGAAAATACATACTAAAACAATATAGTGCAATGGCTAATTTTTTTTGTCATTTAGTACTTAATATTAGAGTAATTTTTTTTTTGAATATCTACAGTTAGGAGCCAATCAAGTACTTAGATATTAAAATTTAAAAAAAATCAAAAATGGAGGTAATCAATTTGGCAAGTGAAGCGTTCATTTAATGTACACCAATACATCTTGAGTTAGTTTGTGTTTATGTCATATATGTATGTATATGGTGTTGGGAGGATTTTTATTTAAGTAGGTCTCGTTCCCACATCCACAAGAAAAAATGGCTCAATTTAAGTCCAAACCACACAAATATGTGAGTAAAAAATCATAGTATGTAATGGAGTTTTTGATAAAAAATTTCGCTTGATTCGAAGTACAACCAACACAATTGTGTGTATAGTTATAGTGTTTTTTTTTTAAGGAAAATAAGTTTAAAAGGAATACACAAATGTGTAAGTTGGTTGGCAAATGTGTACATACAAAAATACATTTTTGACATGGTACTGTTACGGTACCCACACAATTGTGTTACCGGGCAGCAAAAGGGATATACGATTTTTTCACGGAACAAACACAACGAAAGTTAAAAACATAAATGAATAATTTTATACTTTTTTTTATTAATATTTTTTAAATTTAATTTTTTTCAGATTTTGTTGCATTTATTTATTTATATTATAATTATAAAGATAAATGCTTTTACTTATTCTTCATATTTAATTACCGTTAATTAATAATAGTATGATTATTTTTCTTTTTGATCTTTTTGTGTTTATTCATAGTATTTGTAATTTATATAATTTTCATGCTACAAACTAGTAAATAAAATATTTTTTTGTGTATTAAATAATAATTATCAATTTAATAATATTTTTATTTGATTCTAGATTTTTTGCTGTATAATAAGAATATATGTATAATAATCGAATATTACATAATTATATTAAATATATAAGAATAATAACGTAAAATATAAAAAGTATAATAAGTGTAAGCAATTTTAATGGGTTTAATTTAATTATTTACTTTTGTCTTCTACACCGAAAAACAAAAACATTATAAAATTATCAAAACGGAAAATGTAAAAAATTATATATGTAATTATTATATCGCGATGCATAATGAAATAAATAATAATACCACTAATTAATAATAGTTTTAAATTTTATGGGATTTTTGAAAATTTAAATTTTTACTTAAAAACTAATGAGATACTAATGATTGATTTTATTATAAATGTTTGTCTGTTGTTTAAATTATTGAATATGTATGTTTACAAAAGAAAATAAAATACTTGAAAAAATAACAAAATCAAAAACTTATTAATTTATTCATTAGTGACTCTAAATATTATGGATCAAGAATTTGAGTTGATTTTTCTTTTTGCAGTTGTGTGATTTAACATAGATCATATACACCACAACAAATCACTAAATATTTTTACTGTATAGTTGGATTATGGTATTTTATTATGTTATTTATTGGAGATATTTTTTTACTTGATTAGTTATTATTTAAAATATAATATTTATATTATTTGACATCATATTTAAGAACTAATTTATAATGGACTACGAATGAGTTTTAACAGACACATCGATCGATTGATGGTTTGTTATAAAAATGGAATGCGGATTACACTAAAGTTTTTTTTATGAACGCAGGTGGAAATAATTCGATAGAGTGGCAATTTTAACAAAAGAGATATTATTGTTGGTGGTTATAAATCGTATATTATTCCCTGTAGTAAAGTAAATTAACGAAATGCTATCTACTTTATTTTTTTCAATATTTTAAACATTTGTTTATTCATTAGATTCTAAACATTTGTAAGAAACCCATATTTTTATATTGCATATCGGAAAGTATCGGAGAATAAATAATTTAGCAGTTATATATGTATGTAAATTTTATTACCTATATATAAAATGCTGGCCCTACACACACACACAAACTACAACAAACTTATAAAGGCGTCCTCTGAAAAATAACCAAAAGAGAGCGAATGATGTCAAAAAATTATTTCTAACGAAAAGTCTAAATCTAAATTTATTAAATAAAAATTCTATAAACTGAAATATCTTTTTCCCTGGCATTATTTTTGTCCATGTCTCTCGCGTTCATTTGTTTGTTCTTAATAAATATTATTATATATAATAATAAGAAAATATTCAATTGGATTTATTAAGTTAGTTTAGATTTTCATGCTTAGGAACGTTTTTTGTATTTCATAAATTTTTGATTGAAAATATTTTCCTTTTTCTCTATTCTATAAATATGTTTTATCATAATTAGTATATTTATTTTAAATATATATGCACTTAATACTTATATATTTTGTAGTGTGAAAGTTTTTTTGTTTTTTAATCCTTACTATCGTTTTAGATTACTGTTTGTAATTTAGTATTAAGTTAAATTAAACAAAAAAAGATATTTCAGCATTACACAAATTAATTTATGTATTTCTTAAGTATTATAAAAATCAAAATACTAATAAATCTACTTCTCAATATTTATATTAATTATATAAAAACTACTTAATATATAATAAATTATAAATAATAATAAAAAATAATGTCTTATACAACAAACAAAAGTTATACGTATACGATGATTTTTTTTTTAATTTAATAATTAATTAATAATATTTTTTATTATTAGATTTTAAACGACCCACAAACAAAAACGAGAATGATATGCAAATTTTTGCGATTGTTTATTTTGTTTGTGACTGTAAATAATTAATTAATTAGGCAAATGTTGTTCATAATTTTTGTTTTTAAAATTTAATGTTATGATTTATGTACACAATTATCTCTTTGTAACCAATTCAATTGTTTGTTATTTTTAATTTGGCATAATTTAAATAATAATAATAATTACTATTCCGTAATCAATTCATCGTCCATAGTCTTTCGTTGTTTTTTAGCCGGATTATAAATATC
Source organism: Nephrotoma flavescens (assembly GCA_932526605.1). Taxonomy (NCBI): domain Eukaryota; kingdom Metazoa; phylum Arthropoda; class Insecta; order Diptera; family Tipulidae; genus Nephrotoma; species Nephrotoma flavescens. The sequence continues at coordinate 176,230,317 of OW052221.1, read as the reverse complement.
AGTATCATTATCAAAGCTTGTATCTTCGGCTCCCTCGTGAATTTGATATTTCGGTAGCCACTTCGATACTTGGTCATAGAAAAAACTTTCTAAAAATTTTGCATGATTATAAATTTTTGAATCCTCCTATATTTAGGACACAAAATAGTAAGCAGAAAAAAAGAAAAAACAATTAAAAATTATTAAATTAATTAAATAATTAAATTACATTTTTAACAACCTGATAATATAGATAGACATTTTTAAATAATAATTTAATATCATTTAAAAAGCTATTTATATCTGTGTAATGCTCGGGATTGCCAAAATCAATTTTAGCTCTAATCATTTCCAACGACATTGGACTATAAAGAAATTAAATATAATAAAAGTTAAAAATTTGTGAATATAAATATTTTAGTATGATATTTACTGGCATATTATTTCATAGTACGTAGTATTTGTGTTTGGTTCGAGCTCCCGGAACGGTAGACTGTGATCATGTTGACAATACAATTCTAACAATATTCTTTGCATTATTTTTAAATCGGCTGGTGTTAAGCCTGATGATCGTTTCTCTCCCAATGGATCTGCAAAAATAAAATACTAATTAAATTGATTGATAAATTCAAAACAACTTCTAATTTCTAAAAAATCTGTATATCGATTTTGTCTCGTGAGTTACTCATTTAAAATGAGTGAAGCAAAAAAAAATCGAATACGTATACTGTGTATAATACACAATTATGTCTTTGTAAATATTTTTCTTTTGTTCGCATTTGTGTCATTTGTATGATGAACAGTATCAAAATAACGCGATCCGGGCGAATCGGTTTAATTGTTATGCTGCTTATTTCCTTTTCTCAGCACATTACGTCTGCTCTCGAGTTGTGGAGTGTCATTATTTAACATGGTACATAATATATTTTATATTTAACATTTTTTTTAATCAAAAATTAATTTTATATGTTTTAATAAAATTTTATAAGTAAATTTATTTTAAATTCCATAAATTTTAAAAATAAAATGTTAAAGAAAATCGAAAATACATATACGTCACAAAAATATGGCGTTTACAATGGTTAACTCTTTGAGTGCTAAAAAGCGCGATCGTGCTCCTCAATACACTAGTCGAAATCATGTCGGAACTCAAAGGGCTAATATAAACAAACAAAAAAGAATGACACGTGGCTTGCATATGAAGTAAAACAATCATACGCACGAAACTAATACAAACACAAATGCTACTACTATATCATTCCGGTTACACTCATTTCGTCACACATTTTAAGACAAAATCCGTATACTGGGGCGGTATGTTGTACCATCACTTCGAATCGAAATTCGAAAAAAAGTCGAATGGCGGTATGTTGTATCATTTTCGAAAAGCAAAAATGATACAACTTTCACTTTTTCGATTCGACTTTTTTCGATCGAAGTGATGGTACAACATACCGCCCCTAGTCTATTTTGGTTTATGGACATTAGAGACATCTAACAACGCCTGGTATGAACTAATACTTATTTAGTAAGTCGGACATTTAGGCAACAAAATTGGTCAAACTCGTAAACCTCAAGTAGAAACATGTTAAAAAAATTAAAAACGCCATATATTAAATGTAATAAAATGATAACAAAAATAATATTTAGATAAAATTAAGTAAGATAGTTTTAAATACAAAATGGAATCATTTAAAACTGTTTAAATGTTTTAAAATAAAATAATAATAAATTTATAAATAATAAAATAATATAAAATAAATAGTTGATTGGCGTGGACAAATGTATAGTATTCTCCTCGGTATACAGTGGGTCACAGTCAAAATGATGCAAGCAATTTTTATTTTTTTTAAAGTAAATATCCAAAACACAATTATAAATATCTATTTTTAAATTACATTTATTATAAGCAACAGTATTAATTGATAATTTCATAAAACAAAACAAATAAAAAATTTCAGTTTATAACAAAATAGTAACAAAAATCAAAATTTCTACGTAAAAACAAGTCAAATCTAAAATGACAATTATCCAATTATCACATTGTATAATTAATTTATTAATATTTGGTGTATTTTGTTTTAGAGCCGCTTTGAATCTTTTTGGCATCGAACCTACCAGTTTTTTCGCGGACTCTGGAGTTATTTTATTCCACTCTTGTAACAATGCCTTTTTAATATGATTTGTAAAAATCGTGTTTTATGACATACGACCGGAGGTCCCGGGTTCGATTCTCGATAGTGACAAGGAAAAGATTTCACGGCTGGTTTAGGATCAATGTCATACAACCCCATAACATAACATGACCATGGAGGTCATGTGCTTAACATTGCTTCGTAAATGTTTTGTTGCTAGCTCCATATTAGTCTTTTTCCATACGTAGTTTCTTCCGTCTGATCCAAAAAGGTTAAATTTGCTTTCATCAGCATATAAAACCGTGTTCCAGAATGTTTCACCTTTGGTTTTTGGTCTTGGGCAAATTTAATTCTAGCCTTACGATTAACTTCACTAATGTATGGAATTTCCGGCATTGTTCTAGCAAGCAAATTTGGTTCTTCTTACTATATTTTTCAGGCTCCTCGGCCCACTTTGGAGCACTTAATTTCGGGTTTTCTTTTATTTTTCGGGCAGTCTATCGACAATTTTTTTCGGAAAATCAACAAATTGTTTTGAAAATAAGCCGAAAATTTATTTTGTGTAGAAAAGGTACCGCTTTTAACTGTTTATGTCGAGTATATTCGTCAAAGCAAAACGAAATTTTTTCGCGTAATGTCGAGTATACTCGTCATAAACAGAAAAAAAATTTAAGATAAGAAATATTACGTTCGTATTATTATTTAACGGATCAATTTTATTTTTTTTTCCTGAAGAAGATCAAATTTAGATCATTTAAAAAATATACATTTTAGAATATTCGTTAGTCAGATAACTTCATTTATTTTAATTCACAATAGCTTGTATTGTCTTCGCTGAAAAATAATTAAGCAGCGAGGAAACGTTTTTCGAAACAAAATTAAACAGTTAAAAGGTTAATACTGATGCTTATAATTAATGTAAATTAAAAATAGATATTTATAATTGTTTTTTGGATATTAAATTTGTTTATTTTTATTTTAAACCAAGTATTGGATACATTTTCTTCGATCTTCACTTTGCACTCCGCAACCGAACCTCTAACTGCATACAATAATGTGTCCTCAGCAATATTGTCGAATTTGACACAACTTTATAAATATACTTACATGAGAAATAGAATCCCTCCCAATCCCGTACCTTAAGGTACTCCAATTAGAACGTCAATAGGATTTGATAACAAGTCATCCACACGAAACTCTTTTAGAAGAGTCCGTAAAGGATGGTTTACCGCCGTATTTCCCAATATTGAACCAAATTGAATATGTATAGCCTAAAGTTAAAATCATACCGACCAAAGCACAGAGGTTAAAGCTCTGGATCGGGAGGTACGGGGTTCGAATCTCGATAGGGGCAGGATGCAAAGTGAAATTTCATCAACAGATTACGATCTGTGGTGAAATGTAACATATCTATGACCGGTGTGCAAAACCCATCTTCCATGCCAGTATAGGCTGGCATGGAGCTTGCATAATGTACAGATGGTTTTAAATCGATCCTATAGCCGTACGTCCTCGAGTTGGTCGGGCGGCGTAAAATAAGGACGTTAAAAGCGTAACTGCGGAAGAGCAGGATGAGCCTTGAGCTCCAAAACAGATCGCATATTTAACAATAAAAAAAGTTAAAATCATGGTTAGATCACCTTGGGTAATCCAACAAACGAATACAATTATCTAATACAATTATATTTCAACTCAGTTATCGGTGTTAATTGTTCAAAGCTAACTTTATAATACATGTAACGTCACATCGAACGAAATGAACTGCATGCAGCGGTGGATGTTGCGTTATTAAAGAGTGCTTTTTTAGAGGTCCATAATTTTAAATTAAAATAGAACAAAGAAAAACACTTTGAAGTGAAATAATGAATTGAAAGAATTGAAGAATGAATGAATTGAATGCATCAGTGAAACTAGCTTTATTGGATAGATAATTGTACGCCATTAATTCGGCTGGCGGGTAGATGATGCAATCTGGATGTAAAATTTTAACTCACTTTTCGCAGAAATTGCGGCCGTATCTCGCTAATAACTCGCCGAATGTAATGTTCCAAGTGTTCAATCCTCTCTGGTTTATCGGTGTAGACAAATGACAACATATCCCCAAAGAAAATAATCTAATGAATTTAGATCACACGAGCTTCATCGCCTGAACAATATTTTGTTTGGAAAATCAACATCAATATCAATTTGTGCTTCAGCCCATTGGTCGAATTTGCGGCGTGTGTGATGGTCGGATGTTTTCCAGCACAAGTTGAATTTTGTAAGCACGTAAACCAAGATCTGTAGATAAAATCTTCCATAAAGTGAATGGACAAAGCTGCTGAGAATGACGTCCAATTGATTGATTCGGGTCTTCCGCAATGCTACGCTGTACAGCACATATCGCTTGTTCGGTGCACATTGTTCTACGTCTTACTGGATGCGTATTATCATTTAGAGTGTACGTAGGGCAAAGACGATCCATAATTAACCGAATTACCCGCTCTGATGGACGATTATGACGACCTTAAAATGGACGTAATGCACAATGAGTTTGGCGAACAGAACCATTATTTTGATAAAAAATTTCAACAATTTGCAAGCATTGCTCTGGCGTGACTATTCATTATGAAATGGCAAATTAAACTAATGACAAAGCAAATGTCAGCTGTCAAATCGGTTGTCAAACAAAACAGTGTTGCTAAGTTACAAGATGTGAACCTCTAAAAAACACGCTTTAAAATGATGAAAATTTTGATTATTGCTCAATTTTATTGTATAAAATTTGTATTTTATAAAATAAATTTTATTTTGATTATATTATTATTATTAGATATTATTTAGTTTAAAATTGACATGAAAAAGTATAGACGATTTAGAATTAGTATTTGATATAAAAATCAAATTTATATAATCTTGAATATAATAAACAATAACATAATTGATCATGATTTTATACGACGCTAATATTTTGCTGTACCAAAATAAAATTAAACGTATTTTTAAAAGATTCCTTTTCTAATTCAACAAGATCATTAAATAATTTATTTAAAAAATAAAAAATAATTAATTTTTAACATCAGGTAAATAAATAATAAATATCCTATAAAGGGTTGAGTTTGGAGCACCACCCCAACAGTGCGAACCCTTTATCCCTGAGCCACCATTTCGCAATACCGGTATGCCGTAGAAAACGAAGTAAAGATGAGGTCAGTTTTGTTATCCAATAATTTGGGGAATTAAAAAAATTGAGGATAGATGCATCGAACTTCTACATACAAATTTTGGGCGAAACTTTTCTTCTGAGAGATAAAAGGGTTTAAACATTGGATTAGCAAGCTCAATCCTCCGCATCTCTGGGGCGAACATAAGAGACTTGCCAGACGGCGCGCGTACTAAAGACGATGTGTATTATAGAGTTTTGTTCAACTTGGAACAAAAAAGTGTTGGAAGCAAATAAAATATATTAAAGTAAGATTAACGGTTAGTCAATAAATTGACCACACCTAATACTATTGTGACACTGGCTATTTTTCCGACTTAGCAGACAAAATCCAAATAAAGTTAGAAAAATTATTCTTATACATGATATCAATAAGAGTAGTAGTAGTATGCACTTTTTTCCAAGAAAAAAAATACAATTTTTTCTACAAGAAAATATTTTTCTAACAAGTTAATAATCCAAAATGGTTAAGCAAAGAATACAAACTAAATTAAATTAAATTGGCACAAACAAATAATTGGTATCAAAATTATAGCTTTTGAACAAGTTAATAAATATCCAAGCATCATTGAAACGAATCATATTCTGTAATAAAACTTGAAAAAAGCTTATTTTTCAGATTAAATTTGAAAGTAGAAATTCTCAAGGTTTTGTCACTATTATCTAATTGATTGAATAAGTGTAGTCCATGGTAGAGAATACTATTTTGAGATGCTTTAAATTTATATTTTGGAATCCGATAATTTAAATGGTTTGCCGCTCACTTACTGAAAAGTTAGTTTGAAAATCGTTTGTACATCTAGTAAGTCCATATCTAACTTTATAAATCGTCAGCAGATATTCGTAGTCAATGAGGTACTTCAAAGGTAATATTTCGATTACCTTAATAGCTTTGTTTTGGATGATTTGTAAGTCATTTATATATGTTGAATTAGCTGCCCCCAGATTTGTATCAAATAAGAGAGATGCGAGTCGTCTCAAAACCGCAACAATAAGTATTACTTTAACTCTGATACTGTTTATATGATTAATCCACGATAGCTGAGAATTAATAATCAACCCAAGGTAAGAAATGCTTTCAACTCAATGTATAACCCTATTATTAAAGTTAATTTCATCTATTACAGCCTGGTTTATGCTTTAAGAAAAAAGTTATAAAACTTGTTTTTGAGATATTTCATCTAAACTTATTGCAACAGAGCCAATTGTGAATTTTAAGAAGATCATTTTCCATCGAAGTTTTCTGTTGTCCAACAAACAGCATCATCAGCAAATAATTGCAATTTTCCCTCCGGAATAAGATCAAATAGGTCATTTATGTAAAGTAGAAACATTACTGGTCCTAGAATCGATCGTTGTGGTACTCCGCGCTTCACAGTAATTTTTGATGGTGTGTAACTATCAATTTTAACAATTTGTGTACGATCTATTAAATAATTTTGGATTACTTTGGTGACTTTACCGCAAATTCCATAATTGTTTAGTTTAGTCAAGACTATTTGATGGTCTACAGAATAAAACGCGTTCACAACTATCTAGAAACAAACAAGAAGTTGCTTTTTTCGTTCTAGGGAACTGTAAATATTTTCAATCAAATTGATATTTGCTGAGAGTGTACTATTTGATTTCATAAAACAAAATTGATTTTTTATGGATGATTTGATTCAATATTCTCTAAGATTATAAATAATACGCTGAAACACGTTATTAAAAACTGGCAGAACTGATATTGGCCAATAATTGTTTTAATCTAGGGTATCTCCAGATTTAAAAATTAGCGTAACGTGAGGTTAAACTCAGGGAAAATGCATTGTTCAATCCACAAATTTAGAGTACGAGCCAGCAACGGACATAAACAAAGACGTAAATTCTTTAATTATTCATACTTTTAATAGTATCGACTCCTTTTGACGATGTGTGCTTACAATTTTTGATAGTGGTGGTGGTCACCTCTTCTTGTTCTACTACAGTTAACACCGAGAGTTCGGGATATTCTTTTGGTGATATTTGCAACGCAAGAGGTGTTGTACTGGAATTTTGACTTTACTCTTGACCATCAAACGATACACATCGAGTAAAAAAAAAAAATTATTATATTGGTATAGAAAATACGGTAAAATAAATTTATATTTATTTTTTAATAAAAAAAAAAAAAAACTAAATATTTATAAAGTGAAATATAGAGATATTACCTATATTAAAAGTGCACATATTTACTGGGGTGCCTAAATTTAGGGCCCCAGGTGGTGAAAAAAAAAGTGTGAACCGTAAGTAATAAAACTATGTTTTGTGAAACTGAAGTGCAAACAAATAAAGATGAAGAAATGATAACGGTAAATCCATCGGACTCAGAAAACCAGGAAAATTTAAATAAAAAATCATGGATTAAACCACCAAAATTGATTAAAAGGCCAGGATCATCAATAAATTCGTTTCCAACGGACAGTGAAATGCACCAACTGCAAATTGAAAACGAAGCAATAACAAAAGTGAACTACGAAATGCAAAGTAAAATAACTGTACTAGAAAATAAACAAGCACAAATTATGTACGAAATGCATAACACGCAGACGAACTGTAATGAGCAAAGCAAATTAAAAAATTATAAAAATGCCGCAGATCAACCACAAACAAATACTAGAAGTGTTATATACAACGTGGATGTGCAAAGTAAATTCAACGGTTTACCGATGTATCATATAGAAATAACAAGCGAAACAAGCAATTCAAATGACGACGAAAATACAGATGAGTTTATACCAGTTCTACGACGACAGAACCGCAATAAAATCAATATTAAAAATAAAAATCAAGCTCATAAAAGTAATAGCATAAATCATAAAAAAAAATCCCATTATCAAAGAAAATGTAAATTACGAACAAAACAACAAAGTGATAAGCAAAAAGGTAAAAATACCGCCTATAAATATATACAGTCAGACACCAAACCAAACCGTTTCAGCTTTAGAACTCACAAATGTGAAAGACTTCACAATAAAAAGAGTAAACAAAAATAAACATGTGTTGTTTACCGAGTCAATGGACAGCTTTAATAAAGCAAAGGAATTATTAAATAAAGTATATACTCAATATTATACTTATCCTCCGAAAGATTCAAAACCTAAAAATATATTATTAAAAGGATTATCTAACGAGGAGAACATAGAGGAATTACTAGCAGAACTAAAAACTCGCGAAACAGATGACCTAAAATTTATTAACTGCTCACAGTTTGAATCAAAATTTTCACGATCGATCAAAACTAAAAACGCCGTGTACCTTATTCAAATCTCAGCCGAGTCAAACTTCAACACTCTTCAACACACACAAAATATGATACTAAAATATCAACGCATTTATTGGGAAAAAATTAAATCCTACAACAACGTGGCTCAATGTAAAAATTGCCAACGATTTGGTCATTCGGCGATAAACTGTAATCTACCATACAGGTGCGTAAAATGCAATAAAGATCATCAACCAAAGCAATGTACATTAAATAAAGATGAGAACTCCAGTGCATATTGTACAAACTGCTTAGAAACGGGACACCCAGCATCGTTCCGAGGAGGTCCAGTATACAAAAACATATTAAAAAAGATACGCGAGAACAAGGAAGCGAGACAAGGAAAAACACAGAAAGAGAGAACTTTTAATTCATCGTTCATTCAACCTGGAATAAAATATGCAGATTTCTTCAACATAACTAACAACAAACCAAAGAAGGTAACCTCTACTATCAACCAAACTAACCCAAATAATAGAACTACCAATTGTAATACAAATATTAATGAACAAATATTACAGAAATTAGATTGTATTAATAAATATATGAGTGATACTGATAAAAAGATACAAACACTATTTAATGCTATCGGGTCTATTTTGAATGAGTAAGCAACTCAAACAATTTTCAGTTTCCTTTCTAGGTAATATTAAAGTAATAAAACATTTGAATAGAGGCCGAAAGAACCACAATATTTCTGGAATATATTTATTAGAATTAGAGTTAATACATGCAATACCAATACTAATTACTAATGGATGTAATAACGACTATAATAATAATTTTAAATTATGGCAAATTTAAAAAACCTTAATATTATAGCTATAAATGTAAATTCAATCCTAACAATTGAAAGAAGAATGAACTTAATCATGTTCATAAATACACATAAACCTGATATTGTACTACTATCAGAAACAAAAATAGATCAAAAATTTAAATTTGAAATAGAAGGATACAACATAGCTAGAAATGATAGGAATAAATTAGGTGGAGGGACAGCGATAATATTACACTCACTTACGATAGTGATCATCGTGCCCTACAATTCAACATCATATCACAAAACATAAAAGATCTATTAATCGATTTAAATATACCCAACAACAACCAATTGCCCCAATCCTGGATGCGGGGAATGGATTGGAATAATTATAGAAACAGATTAGAAAAAAGATATTCTGAACTTAAACAACAAATACCCAATAATAAAAACCTAACAAATGCTGAAATAGACAAACATTTAAATCAAATTGACTTGCTAATAACAACAACTATAGAAAACATTACGAAAGAAAATAACACGAGAAAGACATATCTTAAAGATGTATATGGAAATAAACTTATATTTAAACTATACAAACAAAAGTCTGATAATTTCACAAATAAACAAATTAAAAAGAACTCGATACTACAACACATACTTAATAAATCAACTTCACTCTCAACTAAACAATGTAAAAGTTTTAATAAAACAAAATATTAAAATACAGATCAACAAAATCTGGACAAAAAAAATTCAAAAGATACAAACAACTAATAATAAACATCTCTTCAAAAGTATAAACCAAATGTTTAGGCCAAAAGAAAAAATCAGTATTGGTAATCTCAGCATAAACTTAAAAAACCACGAAGATCTATGTTATTTAAATTTTCAAAACATGTACTCGATAGTTATAAATTATAAAACAAAAGTTAAGTGGACGGACAGTGAAAACATAGCAATAAAAGAAAAATTAAATGTGATTGGTGCGTATATCCAAAACCAAACCCAAAAAGTTAATACCTTGAGACTAGACGCAACAGTCGGCAACTTTATTACACAAATAACAGTCGGCAACTTTATTAACACACATACAAGAAGAAAAGTTAATCCCGCATGTACAATTTGGTTTTAGATATAATCATTCGACTGTACATGCCATAAACAAATTAGTGTCGGATTCAATAAGACGATTTAACCAAAACAAAGTTACAGGAGCCATCTTAATAGATATCGAGCGAGCATTTGACTCGGTATGGGTAGCGGGATTACTTTTCAAACTTAAATACATGGGATTTGATATAAACCTAATCTATTATTTAAATGAAATGCTGAAACAAAGAAAATTCATGGTCTCAGACGGAACATGTTCATCACACTATGAATTTAATATATGCGATGGTCTCCAACAAGGCACAATTCTAGCACCAATCCTCTTCATATTGTACACATCCGATCTATTAGAAAAAGAATGCTTAAATACCCAAGATTGTCAAGCACTGGCGTATGCTGATACTCAACATCTAATAATATAACCTCAATGCAGAATACTCTACAAGCAAACTTAAATTGTATTAACGAGTATTGCAAAACATGGAAGCTAAAAATTAATACATCGAAATGCGAAATAATTCTCCTCAGGCCTCCTCTAAAGAAACTGAGCAACAATATTACAAAAAAATGGAAAACCATTCATATAAAACTTAACAACGAAACGTTAGAACAAAAATTAATTGTTAAATACCTCGGAATTAAATTGACCAATACGCGTATTTTGATAAACATCTGACAAATCAAATAGAAAAGGGAAGAAAGGCTTTCGGAATGCTAAAGCGATTATTCTTTTCTCAGCATCTCAATAAAAATGTATAATTATTATGTTATCAACTACTAATAAGGCCCATTTTAACATATGGAGCACCCATATGGTTTAATGTGACACCGTTCTTAATGGAAAAAATGCGATTATTCGAAAGAAAGTGCATAAGGACCTGCCTCTCGAAATATAGGAAAGCGGACAACACGAAACATTACATCTCGAATGAGACATTGGGCTCGATTCTCGCGGCATAAAATTGCTGTTATGTTATTTTATTTCCCCGCTTCCTATTGGAATTTATATTGAAAAAACAAAAATAACATAACATAACATAACATAAAATTTTAGATCCCGGAATCGACCCCAATATACAACCAAATTAAATTTGACCGAATTGACTTATAATAAATCAAATAAGAAAACACATTCAAAAAGCAACGACAAATAACGAAAATTCAATGATTTTTGCACCTTATTTAATAGATATGAATCCGTTTAAATCTGACATAGAAAATAAGTTTCCACCGATAGAATCCTTTGTTTATTTGGATACAAATTCTCTCATTCAAGATCACAATACTGCAATACCAACAATTTACCGCATAAAAAGACAACGAAATGACAGATCGGTTAACCCGCATATCTTTACAGATCAACAAGATTCAATACTAGTATATCTAATAAATCTATTATAAAGCACTTAAAAAATAAAAATAAATATTGGTGGCTACAATAAGAAATGTTCGTCCCCACCAATTGACACCGTCATTTCTACTCATATTTTAAAATAAACATAAATTAAGGATATTTTTAAATAAACATAAATATTTACATATTTTAAAATAAACATAAATTAAGGATATTTTTTTAATACCAGTTATTTTTATATCCATTTTTTACCTAATAATTGTAACTTTAGCAATATAAAATTCCAATAACAAAAAAAAACATGATTAAAATTAATAAAAATAAAAAAAAAAAATAAGGTAAAAGAATTGAGAGCCGGTATATTGCCTAGCTGGCCATAATTTAGTTACCTCCAACATTTACGAAGTATTGGTTGAATGTATTTACGATTTCTTGTTGATCGCGTATTATTCTACCGTTTACTTTTATTTGATTTAATGTCGACGATTTAATTCAAGGATTTTTGGAAAGAATTTCGTTAACCAGCTGATACATTCAGCATTTGGCATAATTGATTTGAATTCTTTACTGTAATAATTTGTTTTAGATTTATCTATCTGATATCTAAATTTGACATTGAGCGATTTAAAAATTTCAGAAAAATATCTGTTATTAGGGTATCTTTTAGTAAGTTTATAATATTTGTCTCGTACTTTCATTTTGTCGATGTACCATGGTTTTTTGTAAGAAGAGGCTTTAATTGCTTTTGAATATGTCACAGTGTTCAAACTAATTAAATTATCAAGTTCATTGTAGACAGTTTCAAACGAGAGGTAATTTTTTGACACTATTTGTTGTATCTTAGAGGATAATACGTTGGTATAGTTGGTTTTAACCACATTTAAAATAGTTGACACTGAATTTTTAAGAATATGGTATTTAAAATACAGAAAACAATGATCGCTTAGCGCCGAATCTCCACATTCGTCAAGATATGGTCCAAAATACTCTTTGAGCTGGGTGTTAAGCGGGTTGCAAATAGTCATCGATTTTATTAACTACAGTATGATTATAAAGTTGTAAGGTGGATTTGTAGTTAAACACCTGTGGATTTGAGTTTTCCAATGGATTAATGTTAAAGTTACCAACAATGATTTGGTTTTTATTTGTAGTAGTAATCTGGTCAAGATAGGTTAAAAACGATCTATGGTTTGTGTGTGGCGGCTTATAAATCCCTAATAAGTATAAATTTAATTTTCGAGAAAAAAGTGTCATGCATTGATTTTCTTCGAAGTTTTATCGCGTAAGAACTGAAATCTAAGGTTCTTTCGATGAAAACTGTCACGCCCCTCCGATTCTATTTTCTCTAACACTATGGAACGAATTATAATCTTTTAAATTAAAATATTTTGTTTCAAGTTTACTTAGAAAAGTTTCTGTGAGAAAAATTACAACTACAGTTTCCTTAAATGACGACAAAAGAATTTCTAGTTCGTCTAATTTATTCTTTAATCTATTTATGTTTATATAGAAGTTAAGTAAGATTTTGTTTCGCTGAGAAAGCTTGATAATTCTAAAAAATGTTTGTGTGGTTTGTTTCTTCCGTTTTCTAAAATTCTATTAGCTATTACTATCTTTAATTGTAAATTTAATTTCAAGATGTATGTATATACATTTATGCTGTCCAAAATTAAATTCATCTATTGTTATTAATAATCTCAATGGTTAAAATAAGTATGTTTTTCGATAAACAATTAGTTAATAAGATGTAACAAGTGTAAGTAATAAGTAGATAAACATATACTATTTGACATAGGTAATTTTAATTTCTAGATTTAAAATAAATTGAAGTTTAATTTACATGTTCAAACAGCAAAACAAAAATTATAAGTACATCGTATCGCGAGTGAAAAAAAAAATATTCAACTGTAATAATAATTTTTGTCGATGTTAAAAGATACAAAAGAAAAAAATTATTTTGAAAAAAATGGGCCTAATTCGTGTTTAAAACATGAATCGGCTTCACATTCAAATCATTAAAAGTTCATTTTCAATGAAAATAAATATGGATTGATCAAAACAACCAAAAATTGCTATGTTCAGTGTTGTTCTGTAAAAAAATTGGGTAAGCAGCTTGCGTTCTAATTTGTGCTGACGATTCGTTTTTGTATGGAACTGGAACATTTCTTTACTAAATATTGTGCAAAAAACAACAACAACAACAAATGGAAATCAACTTCGAAAACATCGACAAAAACAATCCGTCTAAATTTAGACTAAAACCCCGATCCTGAAGCACAGTCACTAACTGAAAAATGGTATTAGGTAAGAATTTTTGTCTTTGTTTTGAGTTTAGTCTTATTTATAACACATTCCGTATTCTGCGCATAGTCCTAGTTTGCGTTGGTCTTAACCCTTTGCACTCGATTTATTTCCCAAGTTGTGGGTGTCTACTTGTATTATTTTTAGATAAATGTATTAAAATAATTTATAGTGGTAGAATTGAACGTGTTATATTTATTTCTATTATTTTATATTAGTAATAAATGAGATAAATAATTTTAATTTTTGTAATATTTTACAGTGTGGTACTTTTTTATGGTCTACAGACTGAAATGCGAGTTTTAGAGTAAATTACTATTGTCACCTCCAGCGTAACATACGAGTTTTAGAGTAAATTTATATTAGCCGTGTTTTTTTATTAGCGCCCGATAGATTTATCCGAAGCACGCAATTTTCTATGTCAAAACTTATATTTATTGCGCTATTTTTGCATGTAAATAATTTATTTAACTCTAAACTAAGATTTTTCATTCAACTTTTTAGTTAAAAATCAATATACAAATATTTTGCTCTACTTATTTATCGGGAGCCGCTATCGGGAGTGCTATCCATTTCAATGATAAATTTGAAAATCCCTTTATTTTGTAAACCCCTGAAATCATTAGAAACTTAAACTTAATCTTACAACAAAAATTGAAAACTCAGCAAGATGAATCCTTGTTTATAACATCATGTCAAAATATATATCAATTAGTATATTTCAGGTGATAAATGTTTGTTTTATGGATGCATTAATTTTTCATTTTTATGCTATAGTCACTCCAGTGAATAATAGCTGCAGTTTCATAGTGCTCGAATAATAAAACACGACTATTGTCACCTCCAGCGTGACATACGAGTGCAAAGAGTTAAAAAAAGTCTTAAGTAAGACATACAAATTTGGTGGTCTTATTGGTTCACAGACTACGCGCAGAATACGAAAAGTCCCATAATTAAGACTAAACTCAAAACAAAGACAAAAAGTCTTACCTAAAGCACTAGACACACCAAGCATCGACGGCGAGCGTCGAATTTAAATAGGCATTTATTTATTGATGTATTATATAGAAACGATAGTATAAACAATTATATACCAATTTATTAATGTAAAACACTTTAATTTTATTATATAATATGCATAATTTCGGTATTGTTTTAAGTATATTTATCAAATAAATAAGATAAATTACTAAATACTAAATTTTATAAGCTCTCAAATGAATATAATATTGGAAAATCTACTTCTAATCGCTGTTTTTCTCGATAAAACTCTTATAATTCAATAGAATCGGTTTCCCTAAAATTCAACTTAAAATTGCGCAGATTACGTGGCCAATCGGAATTATAGTCGTACGTCTTCGATTTGGTTGGCAACTGCGTAAGGTAGAGCGGGGAAAACGAATAAAATAGGAATAGCCAAAACATATGAAATAGCTAAATATTTGGCTTGCTTTATTTTCGTTTCCGTAGCGCAAGGCACTCAAATTTGAAAAATCTCCTGAGTGTCAATTTTGTACCAGAGTGTTGATTTTGTACGAAAAGCGACAAGCGCGAGGTGAGCAAACCGGAAAAATAGAGTATTGAGTATCTTGATAGTATTAGTAGGCGAGACGCATGCGCATGTTTTGATTTTTCTTGGATTGACATTTCTATGCGCAAACATTTCACAATTTTCATATTTTTGAATTAATTTGAAAATAATTCACAGATTTAAATATTAAATCATAAACATACAAACTAATATTAAAACATAAAATCCTAAAAACATAAAATATTAGTTGATTCCACCGCTCAAAAGCATGCGAATATAAGAGGTGAGTAGACGTCAGTATCAAAAAAATTAAACCGATTCAACCGGATCCATTTATTTTGGTACCTACCATCGCAAAAATGGCAAATAAAATACAAGAGAGGAAAATACACAATACAAATATAAAATTGTGTATTGTACACCGTATATGTACACGAAATTATTGCTCACCTCACCCACACGCGGCGTACAGAATTGATACTCAGAAATGACAGCGCGAGCTGGCGAGGTGAACAAAAATGTTGTCTACATATACAGTGTATATACAATTTTATATTTGTATTGTGTTTTTTCTCTTATGTGTCTGTGCATTCTGTTCGTCAATTTTACAAAGGCAATTAGACCAAAAAAAGTGCCGGTTGAATACTTATTATGCTGACGTCTACCTCACCTCTTCTATTCGCTTGCTTTTGAGCAGTGGAACCGATTGTTTGCTATGTGATTTTGATTTTTCATTTTCAAATATTTGAACAACACGAGATCGCATTTGTCACACCAATCGGAACCAACGAAAATGTATTCTACAAGCCGAACTGTACTCGAGTATACACCGATCCTATCAAATATTTCAGTCATCTATTCATTTGTATTAGTTAAAAAAAAATCGTAATATATATACGAAAACAAGATACACGCACACATTAAATAGAAGTAAAAACAATAACAAATAGAAGAAAAATGTAAAATAGAAGTGATAGAGGTGGAGCCAGATTTCATTATAATTTAAAATTTGATTTTTTATTTTATTATTTGTTTAGTGTGGATATTGAAGCGAATGAGGAAAGTTGTGAAATTTCTGTTTGATGCTGTAATTTTTTAAAATAAAGAAATAATCTCATAATACTCAATTTTCACAGCAATCTTGAAATAAATGTGGTGCATTTATTAATGATATAAAATTAGGAATGACTATTTTCCTTTTAAGTAACAATTTTAGTTCCAAATTTCTAATAAACGAAGAAACGATAGTATACTGTATAAGGATAATAATTACGGACTTGTCACTGTAAAGCTTCTACAAATTTTTCACAATGATTTTCAATTTAAAAACAGTTAAAATAAAAATATAAAATAGAAGGGGAATAGGAAAAAACGAGATTTCATATATTTTCAATATTCGATTTTTTATTTTGTTTAGTGTGGATATTGAAGCGAAGGCGGAAGGTTATCAGATTTCGGTTTGGTGCTGTAACTGTTTTGAAATCAAGAAATAAGCTTATTTTTTATAATGCACCATTTTTCACAGCAATCTTGAGATAAATGTGTTGTATTTATTATTTAATTAAACTTATGGACTATTTTCCTTTCAAGTAACATTTTATTTCCAATAAAACAAGAAACGATAGAAAACTGTATAAGGATAATAATTACGGACTTGTTACTGTAAAGTTTCTACAATTTTTTATTATATTTTTTGTTTACACATTGTTTCGTTTTTCTTTACGAAATGTTTTCTTCTTTATTTATACACAATACCATGATACAGTCGACCGAAAATTGTGTATGTATTCCAATAATATGGCTTGTAGAATACATTTTCGTTGGTTCCGCACCAATTAAAAAAAATATATAAACAAAATGACGCGCATGCGCTCAAGTAAACCAATATTAATAAAATTACCACTACTGTTTTCTCGGTTTGCAAACCTCGCGCTGATATTTTTAGTACAAAATCGACACTCTGATAGATAATAGTGCAATTTGTAGTGTACTACGCATATTAATGCGTAGTTTAAAATAAAACTGTTAATTATATGGTTATTCAAAACCAACAACAATTAAAAGCCCTGAACAAAGTCTGAAACGCAGATACCAATATACAACAAACTACAGAAGATTGTGTTGGTTCCACTAACAATCCCATATTATTTTTTTTCTTTCGCACCACTACTTATTAAACTAGTGCGCACATACGATGTACACATTATTCAAATACAACTATCTATAGTGTAGTTTTTTCTGTATTTGTTGCATTAGCATGGCTTTATATTGTTGTTGGTTTTGGGTTATTCGGGGGAAGAATAAATATACATATATCAAGGTGTATATAAATATACATATATCCTTCTATGTAAAAGTGAAGCAAGGTTCTCAAAGAATAACAAAAACTCCACCCAATTCCATATCACGTTGCCTCGGTTACAATATACGCAAAATTTTATAATAGTAATGTAGAAGACCCATAATATAATTATGTACATATTTCAAAAACAGTTATTGTAATAATTATGGCGTTAGCACTCTAAAAATAAACGATTTGTCCACTTAAATAGATGTAATATAATGCAATTGCTGTCGAAAAATTACCGTACCAAATATTTTATGAGTGCAGCTTTGTGCATCGAATTGTGATTGTTAAACCACTAAAAGTAATACATATACACCCTGAGCATAGAAGAATATATGTATTAAGAAGGCTCATGCAAAGGAATGAAAATATCATGGCGCTGTTTGTACAATGCATTATTTGCAACGGTAAAAAACGTATCTCGTATCTTTTATATACTTCAACATCACACATACATATACCAGGTTTATTTTATTTTGTCGAGTTTTATTCCTACCCATACATGTAAACCGGCGGCGGTATGTTGTACCATCACGTCGCATCGAAAAAAGTCGAATCGAAAAAGTGAAAGTTGTATCATTTTTGCTTTTCGAAAATGATACAACATACCGCTATTCGACTTTTTTCGAATTTTGATTCGAAGTGATGGTACAACATAAAGCCCCGGTTTTTATTGCTTATTATCTCTTTCTATGACGATTTATTTTTCTTCATGTTGAGTTCACGGAACGGGATTATTTTTTATCCAACTCTTCAGCCAATCAAATCTTTCATATTCAACTAAACCCCGCCAAATTTAATCCAGCTTTAGTTAAAATTTTTCTATCTTTTGAGCAATAATCTTAGTCGTACCAACATAGTAACAAAAAATAACCGGAAGTATGAGCAATAATTTTGCTCAAATATTTGTTATTGTTTATTTTTGACATTTTTCGAATGAATTTGTTAGGTTATCGCCTAAGATAATTTTATTTAAAGTTATTATATAAAATAAATGAAATAAATATGCGAGATGCATTTAAGTGAAACAATTAGGATGAGAACCAAAAATTTTATTTTGTTACAAACTGTTGGGCTATAAATTAGTTGATAATTTATAAATTGTGATGTGTGTATAAAACCGAATATTGTGTATTTGTAATCCCCAGACATACGTATATTCGATTAAATTAAAATAAAGCCCCATCTAATCGTAAACAAAGCAGAAATTGCAAACAAAAAATACAAAACAACAGAAAACATATCGCACATTCATTTAAAAACTGTCAACACAAAAAAACAGTTTTGAGATAAATGCATTTTAATTTTTTTTTAATTGTTAACGTTACTGTGATGATGCTGAGATTATTCATTATTAGCTTTATAAAATAAATAATCAAGTATAGCAATTTAAAATGCATTTATCACAAAATTGTTTTTTGTGTTATGACATTTTTTTAAAAGATGTGCGATATGACAACCGTAGACAAATTTTTTGAGCAAAAGTTGGAAAAAAAGCCACCTTTTTTTTATCTCGTTCCGTGAACACACAGTCAACGATATTTTACATTTTTATGCCCGGCTATATTTAGAAATTTTAGTGTTTTTTTTTTAAAAAAGGAAGAAATAGAATACATATGTACTAGCCAAAATAAAAAATTTTGAGAGAAGTTTGCCCATTTAAAAATATGTTTCGATGTAGATGAAATTGACTGTGAAAGGTGATGAAATTTTCTAAGCAAAATCCGATTTACATTGTTTTATAATAGAAATTTATGTACCCATTTTAATACATATGGAAATTATGTACACGAATTAGAGTTTATTTCCTGTTTAAATATTATGAATTTTCTCAATATATAAACAAATTACCTATTTATTATACTGTATTGTAGGAACAAGAAACTCAATCATTTTCTCTGAAATATCTAATTTAGGTACGCTTAAATCCAAGAGTAACAAGGAAACCGTCAATACACAGCAAAATGTTGCCATAAAAATAAAATGTTGCCATAAAATATATTCGATTCGAGTATTTTTATGGCAACATTTTTAAAATTAACAAGAAAAAAAATTATTTCGTATTTATAAATGTTGAGGATTCATAATAAAAACAGACGCCATAGATAAAAATCTAAATTTCGCATTTTAATTCATTAAAAATAAATTAATAATGATCCTATAAAAAAAATTACGCCATTACTATATACATATGTTTATTTCTTTCTGACATATTGAATATTTTTATATAGCGGATTCTTATAACGCCTCAACCAGCGAACACATAAAACCTTAACTTGTACGTTGTTTGGACCATTTTACGTTGCTCTGTGACCACAAAAATTCTATAGAATTCTCCTCAAAACTGGTATTAACAACTGGTATTTCAAGGCTTGGTGGTGTTATCTCCTCACCAGAATGATCCAACTATAGTATGACTTAGGCTCTTACGTGCTCTATGGTTGACGCTTTACTGTGATCGATGAGTCGGAAACGAACGATGGAATAACCCAGCAATACAAACGTTGATAGTAGAATGGAATAGATTGTAACATTTGCACACGTCGAAGCGAGAAAACAAATAAATTTACTTCGGTTTCTTCCATGCGCAGATAAAACCGATTTTATTGGTAAAGGGGAAAGAAACGAAAAAGTTACCAGGGGGTCGATTTTGTTCAAAATTCGACAGAAAAAACATGACGTTTTCGTATACGTATAAAGAGTATAGTATACAATTTTTAGTGTGTGTAATTTTTCTGTGGTTTGTTTGTTTTCTGCGAATGTAAGCATCAAAAATTAAGAATCGGTACAAAACGGTTCAGTTTTTTGGTGGTTATGTCCTTTCGTCGTCTCTCTTTTTTGACATCTCACCTACTATTTGAGTGGCGAATGAAAACGTTCGCATTAATACCAGTCATACAATTTTTTCGTTTTTTAACACGTTCACGCAAACGAAATATCATTGCAAATATAAAAGTTATCAAATGTGTTCCTGAGTATCACACACATTTAGAAAGTGTGCATCAATGTGATAAGAAAAAAAAATTTAACTACACATATTTAAATTTTTTTTTCAATTCGATGTCGAATGAATGCTTTGTTTTCGCAGAAACACAGAATTAGAAATTATTTTAAAACTAAAATTAAATAATTAAATAAATTTTATTTTATTTAAAGCATATTTGCATTGCATTTTTAATTTTTAAATTATTAATGGAATGATACCTAAAAATTGTACTACTGGGAATACCACTGATCTATATTACATATTATATTGTATATAGATCAGTGGGGAATACTAATTGTTCATTCACGATGACAGTCGTTCAGTAACGAAGGAACCCGGTAGCAATAGTATAAATTTAACAAAAGAAACACAAAACAAAGTTAGTCATTTTCAATAGTAAGGATCCTGTTTTCAAGAAATGATTTAAGGCTGTCCTAAAGTTGAGAGTGCGATGTTAATCTGTTTAGGTAAAATACTGGAACCGACCTTCGAGTAAAGAAAATTCTTAATCTAAAATTCTTAATGAATAACCAGTATATGTTCATCGATTGGTTTAAAATCAAAAATGTTTAACACTGAGAAGTATTCGAATAACCTAATAACGATTATATCTTGCTTATAAATAAACTAATTATTTTTTAAAATGAACAAGTTTATTTATTTAATATTTTCTCATTTGAAAATTCAAATACAAATCTCGCGTTTAATAGATTCTTCTGTTTTCTTCTCATTTGATTCTTCTGGCTTCGTGTTCTCAGTCAGTGACTTACCTGGTGGCATATCAGCAAAATTATAACACAACAAACACTGCCATGTTTCACTTTCATCTGGTAATGCTGAAATTGGTGGAATATGACAATTTTGATGGAACACTTTAGGACACTTATCGCAACACATTAATTCTCCGCCATCCATACACACGGCACACCAATCTTCGTTTGGATCATCTTTCTGGCTATTTTTATCTGAAATAAACAAACAAATTATTTAGTTTCAACGCTTAGCAATGCTAAGCAATGCTGAGTTACCATCAACTGGTGTTGACATATCAGTCGAGCTATGCACTTGGGGTGATGTAGCTTTCGATCGTCCCTCCGGTAGTACTTGGACACCATTCGAATCTAATTTTGCGATGGTGGCCATCAAATCATTAACTGATTCCTCGCACGCTTTATCAATTGAATCAGTAAAATCTTTTGAATTCTATAAGATATATTCAAAACGTCAGCTTCTAACTATTAATACAGCCGAAAATACTTACATCATTTGTACTAGGGCTTGGGGTTTTAGGATTTGTTGATGAAACATTTGGCAATATATTGGAAGCACCCGATTGATGTCCATTTGGCATTGAATTTTTCAACGTATTTGGAGATTTTAACGATATTTTAAATGATGTCTCGGTTGGACGTGAATTATGGAATTGCATTAGACCGCCTTGTGATTGATGGCCGGAAAATCCATTTGGCTGTTGTTGCATTGATTGGGGTATATGCCATTTCGCGCCATGCATATTCATATTCATTTGTTGCGCTTGTTGTGCATTTTGCTGTTGTTGTTGTTGCTGCTGTTGCTGCTGCTGTTGTTGTTGTTGCTGTTGTTGTTGAGCGTAAGCTTGTTGTTGACCGGGATAGGCCAATGAATTCTAAAGACAAAATAAAAATTAATAAATTTATCTTGATGTTGCTGATTCCAGTAAATTTACATTTTGCATTAAAGGGCGCATTGCAGGTGGGCCTTGTTGCGGAGCTAGTCCACCAGGGTGGGTTGGCATCCTTGGATAATTTTGAAATCTTGGTCCATTGGCCGCCATAAAACTAGCATTAGTTGGGGGTGTTTGCCCTTGACCAAAATTCTGATGCTGCGGCGGCCCACCTAAAAAATGTTGTCTCATTTGTGGATGAGCAGGAGGTGGTTGTTGCTGCGGACCCCCTTGTGGTCCACCGCCAGGCATGTTGTAGTTTGGAGGATATCCTCCCATGTGGGGTGATTGCCCCTGACCTTGTTGATTTTGGGTGTTTAATAGACCACGCAAACTGATATCTATAATTATTAAAATAAATTTGTTAATCAACTGTCTTAATTTTGAATATATTTCAAATATATTATTGAATACCCATACTCTGTGGGTGTGTTGATGAGCTGACGTGCGGCTGACCCTGGCGGGACATTTGATGAGGACCTAAATTTGGAAATCGAACAGGAAAGGTATTACTTGGCCCTTCCTGGGAATATGACCTATTGAGCGGCATATTGGAATATGGCGGCTGTTGAGGTGATGTACTGTTATACATCGGAGGACCGTTTGTATAACCTGCTGATGCACCAGACGACATCGGTGACATAACAGGTGGCATTCCTGGCCGCATTGGAGCAACCATATTTGGGCTAGGTTGTTGGCGATTTGGAGGACCTCCGGGTCCCGCTGATGGAGGTGGTGGGTAAGGTTTTCCATCAACTACAATCGTTCCCAATTGTGATATAACTTTTTGAAGTTCTTGTACTTGATTTAGCTGTATTTGTATTCGAACTGGAATTTCTGGATTAGGAATATCAGCCCGCTGACATTTTACCTTTTGTAAATGTCTTGACAATGTTTTTTTACTATATAAAACTGCACTATCGCTGCCTTTATCTAATGCACTTTGCACAAATTCGATACAATGGTCCGTATGCCCCGATAGCAGTTGCAATGCGTCTTTTTTCTCATTCAGTACTTTCAGTTTTCCGTCACACACTTCATTCAATCGTAATACTAATTGTTTTCCGCGCATATTCACCGTATTTGTTAATTTTACAACCATTTGTGTAATTTCTTTTACGAGCTCTTTCTTTTTCTCAGCAATTAAATTCTGCCGATCGTCGATTACTTTCATAGCACTCGTCAGTAGAACACGTTTATAAGTTATTTCACTTAAAAGTGCACTTAAATTAGCACGTGTTTCGGTTGCTATTTCATTTGCAAATTTATATTTGTGATCACGGTGGTCGACTAATTGACAATCTCGGCATGTGAGCCTATCACAAGTCTCACAAAATAATGATAATTTTTCCTGTACATGTATATGACACATTATACTTTTTGGTGATGTTGTACTATTGGTACTCTCTGTGGTTGCTTCATCTTTTGATTTTATCGTATGATCCTTTGTTATTTTTAGCCGTTGATGAGCTTGCACACAACTATCGCATATAAACTCAGAACAATCGACACACCATGATGTGGCGTTCGCATCATCACTGCAACTGCTACATTTTATGATGGCCTAGTGAAAGAAACAAATAAATGATTAACATTACATTTAGACTACTAAACCTAAATTACCTTAGAATCATTTTCTGTTGATGATTGATTATCATCGTTACTACCGCATTGTTCCATTAAAAATTGATTATCTATAATATATTCATTCACACTGTTCATATTACACACCGGGCAACATATCGCTGGCTGTATTGAACGATCTAGTTCGGAAAATTTTGCCGTAATACATGATGCGCATGCGACATGTAAGCATTCTAGTAATTTTGGGTAGTCTGATCCTATTAAGTTTTGTGAACAATACACACATTTTATGGATGCTGTTATATCGCCAGTATTTTGTGATTCATCGACCTGAAAATAAAGAAAAAAAACTTTAGAAAAACCTTTTTACTCATTTACACCGGACAAATGCAGTCAATTCATTTTGTTTAAATTTTTAAATTAAACGAGGATAATCTTTCATCAAATAAGGAAATAAAATAAGTATGTAATTAATTAATGCAAATTGTTTAGATTTGATTTCAGCATATACATTTTAGAATTACAAATTAAATTTAATTTACATTCGCCTTTTTTAAATTACCTATTTAAGCAAAAAATTTTTCTGGTTAGATTACAGAATTATATTCGGTCAATAGCTTAACCATTTTTTACAGTGCGATTCATAACTATTGAACTACTCGTTTTCTAATTTTCTTTTAAATAATCGATTTAAAAATATAATACAAAATTGAAGACCTCGTGAGGTTACCCAAATCATACACAGAAAAATGTATTACGTTTCATTACAATATAATCAATTTTAATAAATTAATAAATGTGCGACTGGCCCACCATTGCTCTCGACCAACGCCAAAACCCTGTTAGGCAGACTTCTAATCAATGATCGATTTCTGGCCTTAATTCGTCACCTGTTAAATTCCAAATTCCAGTTTATTGATCGAATAGGATTGGTTATTCTTATTACTCTAGTAAATCTTTTTGGCTTGTAATTCCAAAAGATTTCCTATCGAGGAATCCGACACGTTGATCGACTGATCTGCCTACGAGACGAATAAAACTGATGGGTATCCCCGTGTTCTTCGAAACCGTGTTCTTTAAATGCCGTGTTCTTGGAGGGTTACCTGTATACGTGTATTGTTCAATAAATTCGGTAAATCACTATTTAATCTACCAACAAAACAAAAATTTTATGCAAATCAATTGTTTAATTTAATTTTTGTGAGTGATTTAATGGACTTGTACCCGTGTCTTGAAAATTTAAAAAATTGAAAGTATTGAAACATCGTGCTATTTGAAAGATAAATGAGATCTTGCCGTTTGAAATTACTGCCCGATGGTACGAGTACCACCTGACAGTAATTTCAAACCGCAAGATCGCGTTTATCTTTCAAATTAAAATCACAGCACGATGTTCAATTTTACTACTTTTTTAAATTATCAAAACACGTGTTCATTGAATCTCTCACAGAAATTAAATGATGCAATTTATTTTTTGTCGATAGGGTAGACTAAATAAAGGAATAAAAAAATAAAATAAAAATTCTTGTTACCGTTATTTCATAAACATTTACCGAACTTATTTAACAACCCTCATATGTGAAAAAATTGCCAAAATTCTTTTTATTTTTTTTTGTTTAACCTTCCTATTTTCTTTCGGGTCTATATATCCCGAAGCGCATTTTAGTTGTTTACAAAATGCTTTTTTTTTAATCGATTGACGATTGACTGTTGGCGACTTTTCATCAAATACATTATTTTATATCTTGAATTAATAAAAAAAAAGGATTATTTATAAGTTAACATGTGTTTATTACACATAATATGATCTTTCGGGTCAGTGTATAAACGATTTAAGGAAAATAGGAAGGTTAACATAAATACGTATTTGACTTCAGCTATCATGCCTTCAAAATACGTGTGTTTCACTAAACATTAATAATTTCACATCCGAGGAAATCATAGTTGATACTACAATGAAAATAAATAGTAAATACATAAATACGTTTACCAAAATGGTTAATTATATGAGTATTATCAATGGGGCTCCGCTTCACCTGATTTAGTAAAGCACTATGTTGAACATACCACACACGTTGAACAAAACGAATTAAAAGGGGCGCATGATAATTTGGTTAATTTCTTTTACAAATATTATATCCAGACAAATGAATTTCGATACAATCTGCTAATGCTAATTAGTTTCATTTAACATGAACAATTAAAAATATTATGTTCCGACGTGCAAGCATCACTTTACGACGAAATCATTGCCTTATTAGGTGTGCAAGTAGAAACCCTGCTTTTTTGATGAAATTCAACTTTATTGAAAATATGATTGTTACTGTTGTTGAATAGATTAATTATCGAAATATTCGCCATTACTATTTACGGTATTTTACCATTTATCAGGTAGATGATGAATGCCCTTGCGATAGAAACATGGTGGTTTCGAAGCAAAATAGTCATCGAGCCATTTTTGCACATCTTCAACTTTCGTGAACCGCTGGTCTTTCAAATCAGATGACATCGATCTGAATAAGTGCTAATCAGAGGGGGCAAAGTCTGGAGAATACGCCGCATGCTGTAAAACTTCCCAGCAGCCTAAGGAAAAGATAAGTTCCTGGGTTGACTTTATTGTATGGAGCGAATGTTCTGATACAGCAATATATCTCCCGCCTTCCCTGGCCCGTAAAAAGTCTTTTTCCTTCAGAGCATAACTTAAATTGATCAATTGGGCCTTGTTACGTTCAGCTGTAACAGTTTGATCAGGTACCAGAAGCTCGTAGTAAATGACTCCTTTTCCATTACATCAGAAACACAATAACATTTTCTTGGTATGAATATTCGTTTTTGCAACTGATGTTAATAGCTGGTCTGGATCAACCCATGGTTTTCTGCGTTTAGGATTGTCGTATAAAATTCACTTTTAATCACTCGTAATGATTTGATCGAAAAATTCTTTGTTTTGTATCGAGAATGAAAATTCATGCAGATGTCAACTTTTCGGTATTTGTTTTCTTCGGTCAGTTTATGAAGAACCCACTTTCCTTCGTTCTGTATTTTCCCTATTGCATGCATTCGAAGTGATATTGCTTGATGATTAACTCCTAACTGTATTAACCCCTAACTGTAGCAGGCTCTTTTTGAGTTTGGCACAGATTTTCATCCAGTAAAACCTTAAATTCTTCGTCTTCAAATTGTTTTACTGCACCTGGACGTGGATCGTTCTCAAGACTAAGATTGCCATCACGAAACCTTAAAACCCAATTTTTTACTGTTGAATGACTCACAAAAGTCGGATTAATCAATTCCATAGTTTGAGTAGCATTTTTTTCATTTGAAAACAGAATAGAATGCAATGACACAAATGTTGCTTATCGACATCCATCTCTTAAAATTGATGCACACGGAGCAGCTTGTAAATAACTGAAACTTATGTCATAAAAACAGCAATGACTAAGCTACATATATCCGTTTTTCAACCAAAACAAAAAAAAAAAAAAACTCAACCACACAAATGTATGAGTAAAAAATCATAGAATGTAATGGCGTTTTTGATAAAAAAATTCGCTTGATTTGAAGTACAACCAACACAATTGTGTGTGTAGTTATAGTCTTTTTTCCGGACGAAAATAAGTTTTAAAGAAATGCACAAATGTGTAAGTGGGTTGAAAACACATACAAAAATGGTACTTTTGCCGTACCCACACAATTGTGTTACCGGACAGGAAAAAGGATATCCAAAATGGCGGGGGATTGGATGCACCCAAGTATATTTTAATGCAACCAACTTCAGAGCCGAGTTTCCACTTGCACACCTAATATTTTGGAATCGTTACTTTACAGCTAGTAAAATACGAGAAACTAATTAACCTTCAATAATTAAATATTATGGTCTGGAGCAAAGTTTTATCACGTATTTATGCATTTTGCAGACGAACTATTAATTTACTATCTTTAGTCCTATTCAATTAACAAAAATATATCTTCTATTTAACCCATTTTACTACAGGGTGGCTGAGACCAAGTGTTACCAAATGAAAACGCGGTTATTTTTTTAATTTTGATTATTTTTTATTGAAATTTCGTGGAATATGTTGAAAACATATTACATTTTATGAAAAACATGTTACTGCACGATATGATCTCCATTGGCTCTGATTATTTGATTCAGTCTTCCATAGCATGCTGACCGAACGTGATGAGATTCCTAAAATTGTCTTTTCTGATGAGAAAATTTTCACCATTCAACAGTATGTGAATAAACAAAATGATCGTGTTTGGTTAGAGCACGAGTCCAACGATAATTTGGACACAAGAGTTGCCATGCGCAAGCAATCACCAGCTTATGTTATGGTTTGGGCTGCAGTAACTGCAGATGGACGCACTCCTTTGGTTTGCATCGAACATGGAGTCAAGGTAAACCAAGAGGTGTACCGCCAAAAGATCCTAAACGATGCTTTGCTACCTTGGGCACGTAAACACTTTGGTACGAACCGTTGGACATTCCAACAGGACTCGGCACCGTCACACAAAGCTCGAGCGACACAGTAATTTTTACAAATTTGCGTTCCGCGGCTGATTTAGTCGAAAGAATGGCCACCATATTCACCAGACTTGAATCCCATGGATTTCTCCATATGGTCCATTTTGGAGAGTAAGGT
This sequence comes from Nephrotoma flavescens, assembly GCA_932526605.1. Lineage (NCBI taxonomy): Eukaryota > Metazoa > Arthropoda > Insecta > Diptera > Tipulidae > Nephrotoma > Nephrotoma flavescens. The sequence goes on along the minus strand of OW052221.1, from coordinate 176,201,388 downwards.
GTCCACTAAAAAATACGAAAGTGTTGATGCATTGAAGTCAGCTCTTGTTCGAGAATGGAATAAAATTCCGCAAGCCCACGTTCGATCAGCATGCAATGCTTCCTATGGAAGACTGAATCAAATAATCAGAGCCAAAGGAGGTCATATCGAGCAGTAACATGTTTTTCATAAAATGTAATATGTTTTCAACATATTCCACGAAATTTCAATAAAAAATAATCAAAATTAAAAAAATTACAGCGTTTTCATTTGGTAACACTTGGTCTCAGCCACCCTGTATAAAATTTTATTATAAAATAAAATCTTATATAATCCTTAATAGGTTTCATTGGAGCTCGTAAGTAGAAACAAATTAATACAATTGGATTTAAATGAAAGTATAAAAATATCTAAACAATAAGCCTCTTACTTTGGCAATTTTACGACAACAATACCATACATTTCATTCCATCCAGAAGAGTTTTATTTGAAGCTTTTGTAGGAATATGAATAAAATTGTGCTATGCAAAGTTATCATATTGACCACTAGAACAACTTTCTCGAAAATTATAATTTTATGGGTTGGCATTTTGACAAGAAAAGCCAATTTTGAAGTTGCCAACAATGAAAATAATCAGGTTTTTTATTTTTATTGTACATGGATTAAACTAAATACATAATGCCAAAAAGTACTTCAGCGATATCTTAATCTCTTGCGCTATCAATTAGTTAGAAGATGTGTGTGCCCATCTACTCAAAGAAATTCCAAATGAACTCCTCCTAAACGTCTGGACCGATTTTAATGAAAATATTTTAAATGGATTTTATTTTCCTTTCTTTTTGAAAAAACAAAAATCGTTTACTATTTTCCTCCTCTCTTTCAGAATCCCCGATATTTTTTATTTCTATTCGGTGAGAAAGGAAAGAAAAAAGTTAAAATATAAATTCTTTCTTTTGGAAATGTAAAAAATAACTAAGTCAAATTCGCTCGTAGACCGCAGTATAGAAAATTTCAGAATAGAAGTCATTTTCAGTATAGAAAAAAATTACCACACTGACGTACATTGCACGTCAAAATCGTGCACGAGGTTAAATTCACAAAAACGAAAAATTTGCGTCGAAAACGGAATTTTATATCTTTCATAATTATTTGTTATGACATAAATATAAATCGCATACATTTGCCGTGTTTTGTTATTACTTCACTTTCTAATTTATTAAATTTTTTCTTCTCAAATTATATCCATTATTTGCAGAAAAAAATATAGATCAATTTATAATTAAACTTGGTAATATATTACCAAGTTTAATTATAAATTGATCTATATTTTTATATTATTAAAAAACATTAATAAAATTTATTTAATTTAAAATTTATCTAAATATATATCGATAAATCATATATAGAATTGCAATCGCAACTGTTTTCCTATCATCTGTCAAATATTCCCGATGTCGTGAGGTTGGAAAAAATTCTCATGATGTATTTTTCTGAACCGATAGTGAACATTTATGCCGGGAGTTAGGTCGGAACAAAATACCATGGTATCACACAAAATGTATTAAAACATCAACAAAGTTAAAAATATTTCAACTCGAGTATGGAACTAGTAGACGAGAGATAAAAAAACGAAAATTGTCCTTATAACACCACGTGTGATTTAGAATTTTTGCATATGATTGCCCCTTTGAGATTTGAAAAATAACATATATGTACTTGTGTCAAGAGGTACTGTCAAGCAACGTGTTTTCGAAAAATTGATAAAACAATTTTGTAATCTCATTTACCTCAGGATAGCTGGGAGCTACTTTTCTTTTATTCAAAGAATTTTGATTTTCTTATAGTAAAATCTATTTAACAAACTTACAATGAATGGCTCTCGGGAATTGATAAACAACGAAAGGTACGTATCTTTCAGAAAAAAATATTAAATTGTTTGTGCTATATACAACGTGATTACAAATCATACTTTAGATTCTCGAGAAGGTGTAAATGAAAACCACCTCAATATATACTATAAGTATATATAAGTACATACTTTATATGCTTACATTTTCTTCTGTGATAGAATGTGCATACAACTAACTGTTCAGGGTAAGTGCACTCGACTACTTTTGACAACAAAGCTATTGAGAAACTAAAGTTTATCAACCGGTTCGTTTGACTTCGAAAAATAATAATCACGGGATCCCCGGTTTACGACATGCACATTTGAAATTAGTACCTAATCTTTTATTGAACCGCAGTCTCGAGTGGAGCCATCGGTAATATAATCATTAATCATTGAATTTATAATACTGGAATACTAGTATTTCTAAAAGGAAATGAACATGTTGATAAAATAATAATACAAAAAGAAAATGCATTTTTTTGATAACAACAACTCGACAAAAACAAACTAAATTTTAAATTAGTATTATAAAATTTGGCAGTCAGATTCGTAAAAAATTGGGAAGTAATCCGCAATAGGTGAAAAGCCCAAAAAGAAATTTTAATATAGAAATTATTCGTAATTTTCAAAAAGTAATTGTAATATAGAAATTATTCGTAAGTTTCATTCATTAGTATTTATGAGTATAATTAAAAGGTAAAATGGATTACTTAAAATGTTGCTAACAATTGAGAAATATACTAGAGTTGCGCAACCATTTATATAAGAAAACTGAAAATATATAAAAAGTGTGTTATGCGATGCACAACAGCCATAAAATGAAATGTGTTTCTGGAATATTTATTCCAACAGTCCGACCTTCTTTAATTAAAATACATTCTACACATAACAAATACAACACGAAATATAAAAGAAGTAAAAATTATGTAGTATCAAAAGTTCTGATGTAGAGCTTGCTGTAAGAATAATTTTATCGGCCTTGATATGTACTCAAACCAGACACAAAATAATCACATGTTTTCTTTACCCTCTTTTATTATCTCATTTGGTCGGTTGTGTACTGTTTATATAGCATTGAAATCATTCAAGCATGATTTAAAAAAACGTTTTTTGTACGTACAATATACGATCGTTTTGGACACAAACTAGGGTTTCTCGTTAGTCATGCGATCTTGCTAAATACGAAAAAAAACCACTACCGAGATATCCGTATATATGAAATTTATTTAATTAAAATCCCTTAGGGTTGGATTACTAAAATCATAATTCCATTCATGAGCCTACGGCATCAAAAATGGATTATTTTAGAAGCATAAAATCTATAGAAAAAAACGAACAAACTTTATTTTTATTTAATCATCCGCACGCCGCCGCCTTTGAACCCCAAACTAACCTTCAACTTCACAATATGAAGATATTTATACATATACACACATAAAACCTTAAAAACAAATCAAATTTCAATTAGTTTTATTTTTCAACCACATCCCGACTGTGAATGTAACGATTCCAATCAGACCCATCACTATAATATTGACAGCTGCAAGTATCATTTTCGCGTATTTAAATTTTTTTTAAATATTCAATAATTTATAGATTTTAACACACCTATACCCTAGTCGCATCACTTCAAATGATGTGACTACTCATCTTCCTGGTTACTAGATCATTATATCGAAACTTACAAAATAATTGTTCAATAAAGTCGTTCTGGGTGTTTTTTAAATCTTATACCATGTTTTTTTGACAGAGTTAACCTAGATTAACTCGGGTTTACGTGCATGGAAACGCAGATTAGGGTTGAGTTGCGTTAAATCCAAATAAACTCAACGAAACTAGTGTGGTTGGGTTAGGTTCTATCTGTCAATATTTTTTACGTGTATTTTAAAATGACGCTCATTTTAAACTATTAAAATACAGATTTTGAATAAAAATATTTTAAAATAAAACTTGAAAATGAGTTAAATTACGAAAAAAATATTAACATAGCTGTCAACTTAACTCGGTTTCATGGAAACGGCACGAGTTAACTCCAACAAATTTTCAACTCAACGAAACCTAAACCCGTTTTAACTCGGTACATGGAAACATGGTATTAGTATGCTGCTTTATAAATATTTCCTTGCGAGTTCTATCACTTCAAACACTGATCTATATTACAAGGATACGACATAACAAAAACTATATGGTAGAGCAAAAATAGTTCTACGTTTGTGACAAAGATAGAAAAATTGTCTTTTTTTGAATTCCGAATTTTAGAAAATCAAATTAATGGAAACAGAAAACTGGTTCCTATGAGTTTTTGACGTTTGACGTTTTGACGACACGAACTCTTTTTTATTCGAAATATTTGCAAGTGCACATTTGAAAGATCGAGGGAGATCGCAAGAAGAAACAGGCATACAAAAACGATACCACATGAATTAAATGAATAAAAATTGATTTATAATTTAAATTATTTGAATATTATTATTTGTTTATTGACTATAATAATAAAAAAACAATTTCAGAAAATTTCGAAATTAAATCTATCCTCGGAACGGTCCTATCTTTCGGAAATATTTTTTTAAAGCAAGAGGTGTATATAAACGAGCGATATGATATGACTATAAAAAAGTGCTCCCATTTTTTGCTGTTTTTAAGCATTTTTGTTAAAAAAAATGCTATATGGTTTCGGTTTGCCGTCTGTCCGTCTGTGTGCACGATAACTTGAGAAGGGATGGAGATATCAACTTAATTTCTTCACTAAAAGTTCAAGCAACTCATGGGAATGATCCCTATTGATTTGGACATTTCTGTGTTTAGGGTGTTCGGAGATATGTAGGGTTTTGTTAACCCCCCTCCTTAAAATTGATAATTTTTTTTTTATTTTCTATTCTATTTTGGTTTCATCGAGCATGTGCATGTGGAATAAAAATATATCTCGCCTGGATGTGGGTTTGTGTGGGTGGTGTGGTTATGGGGATGGTAGGAATGGTGGTATGGGAGGTGGAGGGGTGGAATGAGGCGTTTTGGGTTTGGTGTGGGAATTTGGGATTTAGTGGATGAGGGTTTGTGTGGGTGGTGTGTGTGTGTGGAAGTTGGTGTGGTGTTAAAGGGTGATAATATGCGTGGTGCGGTATAGGGTGGTGCAGGTGAGATGGGTTTTGGGGTTTGAATTGAATAGTGAGTGGGGGTGGTAATAATGTTTAGATGTGGTGGTTTGTGGTTGATTGGGGTCAGTTGAGATATGGTGAATTGGGATCGGTTGGGCTGGGTGTAAATTCGGTTAGGTGGGTGGGTGTGGGAGTGGGTGGCCGTAATATTTGAAATACGCAAATCACACTGCATAGAAGTTTTTTATAGGCAACAAAAATGCTTATAGAGTTCGGCTCCGAATCTTTCCCGTCTTTTTTATATGGTTTTTGACATTGATGTCGTATCCATGTACATATAACAGATCAGTGACTTCAAACGACAATTTCTATCACTTGAAAGTTTGGAATGAGAAAAAAATAAAAAAAACATTAAAAAAATTCAAACTAATGCAGCCAACTAAGATTTAAAAAAATTTCATTGAGCGTTTTGCACAAAATTATTTATTTATTTTTTATTTTGCTTTTAAAATCTAGTAGCCAGGAAGATCCATAGTCACGTAGCATGAAGTGATACATCTAAAGAAATTGAGTAATAAATTTTGGGTCTCAAGATTGAGGAAGCCGGACCAATTAGTGGTCTTTATCTTTTCTTCGTAATTGCAATAAATACATAAATAAAGCAATGTATGGTGTTGTGGTTGGTCTTTGAGGTTATTGTAACCTTACAATTAATTTTGGCTGATCACATAGACGTACTATTGTCATTGCCATTGAAATTTTACTATAAACATACTAAATTGGCTTCTATTTTTGAATTATTTGACTGATGTCGAACAACTATATTTTATAAAGATACGGCTGGGAAAAATATTATATGAATCTACTGAATCCGTTGACAACGTCTATAAGCAAGCAGTAGGTGAGGATTATGACAATCGTTCGGTAAGGTTATAGCACATATTTATATGAGCTACAATGTTATTTCATTCGCAGAAATTAGAAATTTTTTTGTTTTGAGTCTAGTTTATTATTTTCTTTTACTGATATTCAATAATTTTTATATAAAGACTAGTTTCGCGCCTGTTTATATTTTGGTGGTCCACTATATTTATATCGATTTATGATGTAATGATGTCGAAAATTTCGTTATTAAACATTTTATAATTAAGTAGTGCGTTATTGTTTTAGTGTAGATTTATGTAGTATCTCAATTTCTTCTATTTATTCTATGTTGGCTCGTTCTTTATTTGTGAAGGATTGGTGTACTGGTTTAGAGTATGTTTATAAGAACCTATATATTTTATTTGGTTCTTTAGTTTCGAGCATTCGCTCTTTGTCAACTTTAACTATTCTAATTTTGGATTCACAAATTGTCCTTTATATGTGGTTAATTTCGTTATGAAGCATTCTGTCGTTCAACAAATATGGGCTGTTAATTATATTTGTATATTTCATACTACTCTATTCTATCCTTTTTGTCTCTTTTATCATTCCATGTAGTACCTCTAAATTATTGTCGCATCCTGTGTATGTATTGTCGTTGAATCAAGTGTTCAAAGGAGTAAAATACAACATAACCCCCATAAACAACAACAACCAAAAAAGCAACAAATAATGCAGATAGAGAATGCAATCGCAAAAGCCCAACCAAAACATCTGAACATTATAAAAGCTGAAATCATACATGAAATAACCAGGACCACAAATAAGAATACACAACCAGTACACATTGAAGAAAACATAATAATCAAACCGATTATAAATAAAATCAATGAAAACTAGGCAATCGCCACAAAATCTGACAAAGAAAACAACGCGAAAAACAAAGAATACATACGAGACAACAAACTCGAACCGTTACTAATGGATCCCACAGAAACATACAATATTAATATTAACACCTTACAAAGAAAGAAACACCTTACCACTGGTGAATTATACACAACTGCACCAGCATACAAGTTATCCAAGCACATCAAAAAATACTTGAGATGAAAATAAAAACGCAACAATCGTTAAATAATACAAATTAACTCATCAACAACATCAAAAATATCATAATGCTACCCAACGAAAAATTGCATCGTTCTATCTAAAAATTATGTAAGGCAAAATATAATTGAAACTCTCGAAATAACAAGAAATCTCTGAAGAGAACAAACTGTGAAGGAACAAGTCATAAACATAGTACAAACTATTGCGTATCAAAACAACCCGTTTTACAGCCAAAAAGAAGACCTATCAATGAGGAATCGCCTATCTGGATCACTAGCCGAAATATGCATACAAAACTTCGAACAGAAACATGTACTCAATGAAACGTTGTATATGAACGTAATGATTTTTATTTTTAGAATTGATAAAAATTTGTTACCACAATATTTATGTCAGTTGTTGTGTAAGAGACAGAATGTGCATAGTCTTGATACTAGGCATAAGGATAAGTTTTATTTAGAGTTTAAAAGACAATCTAGAAGTAAAAAATCGATATTTGACAAAGGTATATCGATGTATAATGAATTACCGGAAAATATAAGAAATTGTAGAAGCATAAAGGATTTTAGGCAGAACTGTTAAAAGAAATTTTATAATTATTAAGTAGATGATGTATATACACTTGGGTGCAAAAAAATCGCTCATTGCTCAATTTTCCACAAAAGTTCAAAAATATCAAAAAAATTCAATATTTGTTTATTTTTTTTAATACAGATTCAAAGTCTATCTCAATACTTATCCAGTGGTACCTTTTTTGTACTTGTACCATGCCAACAAAGTGAGTTTTTGTCAAATGTATATAGCAGGCTTTCGAATTGAACTTTAAAAATAATTCAACAAGAGCAATACAATAGCATGCCATGAAATATCTCGCCCGAAATTGTGATCATTCGCATATCGACGCTTAGCCTGAACGATCCTTTATTGACTCCAACTTCAACCGGAGCAAAGAAATGGATACCACACCAGAGGTAGCTGCATAAGTGGTGAAGTGATTCTATAACAAAATTTGAGCCGATTCTCCGTTCGTCGAGTGTGGCAGAGATATCAGGAAACTGGTGGCTTCAGACGACGACAAGGATCTGGCCGACCTCGTGCTACAGCACAGCGTGATGGCCGCTTTCTTGTAACAACTTCGTTGCGAAATCACAGTATGAATGCGGTTCAACTGGGACGGCGGCTCCAAGAAGTAGAGGAGGCGATCGTAGAGGAATGGAAGCGATACCTCAAGAGTTTGTGAAAACTTTGGTGAAATCACTGCAGCATCGAATGTAAGCTGTCATTCCGGCCAAGGGAGGGTATACTTCTTATTAAAAAAACTGTTTTTTTTTTGTTTATTTTCATGTTTTAGTTCGATTTAATTATAATAATTTTCATGCTGACAAATTCACAAAAACGTGTACCTCAGATGTTTACCCCCAAAAATCAGTTTGATGGCACGTATAAATACAAAAAGGTACCACTGGATAGGCATTGAAATAGACTTTGAATCTGCATTAAAAAAAATTAAACAAATGTTGGATTTTTTTGATATTTTTGAACTTTTGTGGAAAATTGAGTAATGTGCGATTTTTTTCACCCAAGTGTATATTGTATTGTAAACTGGAAAATTAGCTTAAAAGCTATTTGAAAAATAAAATAAATAAATAAATAAAAGAACAGCTTCAAAAGCAATATTATTTATTGGTACCATTACGTGGATGATACAATTCTTTTCAACGGAACGAACAGGGGATTTAAAAATCTCCACAAATCAAATAAAAATTAAATAACTTATGGTGCACCCGATATAAAATTCACATTAGAGACAGAAAAAGAACCCCAAATTAACTTCTTGCATATCACAATAAAAAATGTCAACAGAAAACATAGTTTCAAGATATATAGAAAAGCAACCCGATCCAATTTTACACATTTCACTCCACGTCAAACCATCCACCGAGACATACGGCATACATACAATGATCAACCGCATCATTCATCAATAACATAGACAAAAGTGATTATACAGCTAAAATGAATACCATAAAAACAAATCGCCGCATCCAAAGATTTGAACAGTATAATGACCAAATCAATAGAAAATACCAAATCAATAGAAAATACAAACAAAAAGCAAGATTAAGATCACCCACTATAATAGAAAGAGGAGCCGCGTCCTAAAGAAACCAACATAAAAAATGCAGGCATAAGTATAAGAACTAAAATGTAACGATTGTGAGGTGTTCTACATCGGACAAACAGGTAGGATACAACATACACACATACACCGGATACAATAATTTACAGAATGAAAAAGGAGACAAAATGGATAGAATAGAGGGAGGGAGGAGTATGAAATATACAAATATAAAACAGCCCATAGTTTTTGAACGATAGGATTCTGCATAACGAAATTTACCACTACATAAAGGACAATTTGTGAATCCAAAATCAGAAGTTAAAGTTGACAAAAAGCAAATGCTAGAAATTATTACTTAATATAAAATTAATATAATGCAAATACATAATCACAAAAATAAAATAACAAAATTATCCTTTATTCCAAATAAAATATACCGATTTAATATAATTAACCGTACAAGTGGCGCAGTGGTTAAAGCTTCGGCACTTGGACCGGGAGGTACTGGGTTCGAATCCCACCAGAGGCAGGATGTAAAGCGAATTTTCTTCATCGATTACGATCGGTGTTAATAATAAACACAACTTAGACCGTCTGTTGGAGTGCAGAATTCAGCGCCGACCCACCGTTCATGTCAGTGTGCAGGTTGACATGGAGCTTGCAATGTGCAGGTGGTATACTGTAATTGTGTGACTAGGTGAATGGGTGGGTGTGTGCGTGAATGAAAAGAGTAGTAATTGACCTTAAAAGGACATTAAATCCATTGGATGATTAATATTTTCTTTTTTGTGATCACGAAAAAAATATATATATAAAATTGTGATAGAAGGCGAATCAAATGCTGTATAAGATAGCAGAAATTTCCCAGCAGACAAAATGTGTTTTTGTTATTCACCGCTCTAGAGACACCACTATCACAAAAAGGAAATATTTTCTGAGACGCACAATTGTGCGTGACGCCTCACTAATCTTTAAATAAATGGGTAATCCGGCCCATGAAGGCCTCACTAAAAACTAGTAGGCCTCACACATATTATGGGCTGAATGCAAAATATCTCACTAAAAAAAAGTAACTTAATAAACACATTTTATTAAACACTTGTTTTTCTATTTCGCAAAAAATTAGATTTTTGAATATTTTAATTAATTTTTTTTTTCAAAAAGTTTAAAAATTCACTCGATTGATTTTGACTTGTTGATATGTGAAATGTCCGCTACCTCTCCACGAATTTGTTTGTCCAGCCAATCGAACTCAACAGAGTGCAAAGGAATCGCTATCTCAGTGTGAACAAGTTTAAGATGGAGATATAAGTTGTTCCTGGTGGCATACCCTTTACGCAGTTCCTCCAACTACAACGGGCTCCAACTAATGCCTCTACCAGTCACGACTTAAGAGCTTAAGTTACACGCCGGTTGCACTACTTCGGTTAGTGCTACAATCACCAAAATTGTATAGGCTTCTCGTCACAAATAAACAACTGACCTCTAAAATTTTGGTGGTCGTACCGCTCCCCTAAGTGGTCCAAACGAAGCACAACTTAAGCTCTTAAGTCTTGACTGGTTGAGGTTTAAGTCTTTTAAGACTTCGGTTGGTAAGGTTTTGTATTAAACAATCTCAAAATAACATGAAGATATTGCATCCAGCCCAAATAGAATTCTACAACCGAAGCAAATCTACAATTGAGATATCTCAAACGTAGAACTCCATTTACTGGATATGCCCAAAGATTATTGTTTTTAGTGAGACCTCAGTGTGCTGGTATCATTGGGCGTATCCAACACGCTGAGATCTACTTGTTAGATATACTAAAATGTAGAATAGTCTCACTTGTACACTATTTACATGTGCTGGATGAAAAATATACATTTAAAGTTGGGTTTGTGTCTTAAATAATCTGTCATTTATTTTTTTTTTAAATGATAGTTTGAAAATTGAGAAAATTGTTGAGTTTACGAGGGATTGATAATTGCGAGCCAAAAACGGATAACCAAATCAAAAATATTTTGTTAGACGAGTTTTCAGCAGCTGATAATTTTCGTTTTGAAACTATACCAACTATACCATAATATCGGTTTTATGTAAATTTGTATCCATTTTAAGTTAATTTTGATTTTTTTTATTGCTGACAATTACAAATTATAATGTTCTTCCCACAATAACAAATTATGTTGTGTCAAAACATAGTAAAGATTCAATCCAAAAAAAATCAACCCGTTTGTATAAAAAATCGCCGATACGTTTGTATAAAAAATCGCCACAAAACCAGTGCGATCTATCTACATTTTTAGTAAGAAACTTTGCGTCCAGCACATGAGATGTGTGAGGTCTACATTTTTCTAGTGAGAACTCAACGTGCTGGATACGCCCATTTACTTTGAAACCAAAATAAATTGGCGCTAGGCGTTTTATTAATTTTTGCTGTTAAATTATTTTTTTATGTTCATACCTTTTTATCGATGAAAGGTGTGCCAGATTAATATAGCGCACAAAGAGAAAACAATTATTCAAAAGTACTTCGAGGTGCACGAATTAAACATAATTTTAAAGGTTCACGAATTAAACCTTATTTTTTTAAATCTTTAAAGGGTTTAATGGAAACTACAAATTCGCATAGAAGACTGAGAAACTTTAAAAGTTAATTTTCCTAGTTTTTATAGTAGTCCTAGTTTTTATAGTAAATTTGTGAACCTAATTTTGTCGGTTATTATGTTTACTTATAATTTGAAACTTTAATAGTTACTGGATTTCAATGTCCGCCTCGTGTAGATCATTGTGAAAGTCGTAGACAATAACAAAACAAGTGAAATATTTTACTTTCATCCGAATTACATCTTTTTATTTAGGTTAAACAATGTCAAACATATCAAACATATTTTGTATTATTAAACTTAATACAAAAACCGCATTGGTATTTTAGTAATCAAAAATAATCCCTACACATCTGTTTTTACAAATTCATGCACTACTGCATAAAAACTTGAGGGATTACAGTATTTTAATAACTGAGTCAAGATAAAAATAATTAAATCAATGCGTGTGGTAACGATTAATAATAATACATAACTCTAAATTCGGTTGTAAAACTACTCATAATGACACGCAATTTTTAAAAGTGGATCAGTCAGGAATATTAACCTTTATCATCGTTGTTGTTACGTGTAAAATTAAATTCCAATGCAATATAAAATTATGAACACTAGCTACAAAGACGTTCGTACCCGAATTCATAATGATTTTTTTCAATAAATATCAATAAACTATTGGTTTGACCTTTGATTAAAAACAATGCTAAGAAATAAGGGTTGGAAGAAAATACATAAACGTTCGGAATGCATATATTATTCCCCAGCAACAGGAAATACACAATTCATTTCATCCACTATCACGTTTGTAAGTAACCTTACAAAATCATTGTCTTGGTGTGTACATTACAAAGAAGAACATAGTTTTTAACATTTTTAAATGTTCGTTGTTTGGTTTCAGAATATCTCCATGCGTGTCGGTAATACTTTTAGTTCGTTAAATTGTATTCGTTAAATTGTATTCCTTAAAAGCGTTCTTTCAAATCAAATTTGTTGTTGAGCCTAACCTAAAAATTAAATTTCAATATGTCTATTTATATATTTTTTATTTATCATTCGAACCTACCTAATAGAAAAACTCTGTATTTGCGTACCAAACAATCACTGGCCCTCTATCGGCACATTTCGGAGTTAGTTTTCATAAAAAAAATTGAAAATAATGGGTAGCCTGTTTTTATTTAAATTTTTTCTATAATATAAAATTAAAATATTTAAGAACAAACAAAACGAGATTATAGATTTAACTTTATTATTACGAAAAAAATTGAGTCTATTGTTGTTGTATATTCCGATCGAGCTTGCACAACTTCTCAAAGTTTGAGAGCTAATAATAAAATATTAAAAAAAAAGTTCGGGAAAAGGGCAAAATTAAGCATTCCAAAATAGCTATTAAATATCAGAAACTCTAGAAGTTACCCTTACTTTAGTAAAGAACACTCTTAACAATTCAGAACACGAATCAATAATTGTTATGTAAAACCACAGACAATCAAATTAGATTTTTCATTTGAACAAAAAAATTAAAACAAAATTCATTTCAGATAATTCTAATGTCATCGTTGTATCTATGATTTTCTATCGTTTTTTTAATTTTACAAACCAAAATTGTACATCTGCCGCCCCGGTGGGAAAGTGGTCAGCATGCTGGCTCGAGCGACCGGAGGTCCTTCCCGGGTTCAATTCCCGGTGGTGACAAGGAAAAAATTTCACGGCTGGTTTAGGATCCTAGTAATTTCCGGTTTGAATCCGGTTCGTTCCATCTAAAAAAAAATGTATTTCATATCCATCCCTCTTTCTATATATAAAAAGGCTGTAAGAATAGACTCGGTATTATACGGAAATTCTCCTGCCCGGTGCTTGCCTTGCAATGCAATCAATGAAAGAAATTCAGAATATAATATACAATTAAATTTTGCCGTAAGAAAGTAGATATTTAAAAAAAACTATAACTCTTTTTAAACGACTGCATCTTCTTTATTATTAAAATTATACATCGCCATTTTTTGTGTTCCTTTCTATACGGTAAGTTCGTCGATAATTATTTTTTTCGTAGGACACGTACTCTGGCAAAGAAACACTATTTTTATGTTGGATAGAATATATATATGGATTTGCAGTTGACTGGAATAATTGTTAAAAACATGATTAAATTTGTTATACAATATAGTATGTGAAACATAATTGAACTAATCTCTGACCCAAAAAGAATAAAAAATAAATCGATGTCAAGGTTTATTTTAAGCTAAGAATAAAAATTATAATACATATACCCTTTATCACGAGATTATTTTTCCAAACAAACAAGATATCCAAAGATTAATTTATCAAGAATTTTAATTCTTCTAGTTTAATCATTAGATTAAACTAAAAAGAATTAAAGGATTTTGGGAGTTATTTCATCATAACTACGTATGTGTATATATATCTCAATTAGATAACCTTGAGAAACCTACAGGAATATACTATTAAGATAAAACTTTACAATGCTAATAGAATAAATATTTGAAGATAGCTTGAGGTTTGGAAGTAGTTCTTGCAGTAGAATCGTAGAAAAGTGATACTATTAAAGCAAAATTAATTCGTATTAAAAAAAGTCGTCAGTATAGTATCTTTCTATTATTTATAAAAGGTTCAATTTTTAACTTTTAGTTCAGTTAAATTTTTAAATTATTTGTTGTGTAGTCTTAATATATTCATTTGGGTTTCTACAATTAAATACGGGACGTCACAATAATCTATTAGAGGACCTTGAATAGGTAATAATACTTACTTACTGATTGTATTACATGCAGGGATTTTGCCGCCCGAGGTTTCGTAACTACTAGCCCTCACACGTAATAATGATAATAATGGCTACTGTAAAATATGTCTCATGTAAATTGTAGGTGATTTAACTGATTAATTGACTATAACATTTGCCATTGCGTCACAAACGATCAATGTTCATCTAAAGATTATTTCCTTTTAATAAATCTATGTTAATTTTAGCAATGCATCTGTTACTCCTGATTTATATGTAGAAACTTTAAGCTCTTCAAAATACTGGTTACAAGTAGCATTGATCTAACTGTTATAGGGCCCCCGAGTCACTTTTATAATTTGTAAATAGATAGAGGTCACTTACAGCCATATCAAAGAACAAAAATATAATCAGAACGGTATTGCATAGACCAATAAATATTGAAAAATATCGATTTCTTCTACCTTCGATTAGCCAAGGTCAAAAAATCAGTCGACAATTACCATAAAAAACAGCACTATGACGCGCATTCTAGAGTTATTCTGACACCATGTCCAGTACTCAAAAGAAATGAGAAATCAACACATGATGTTGAGGAATCGCAACTGGTGCTTTGTCATGATGAAAAAGGATTATTTTCTTTAAGTGGGGTTGTTTTTGTTTAATCGTTTAAGGTAATCTCGTATTTGATGCAGTAGACTGGAATAATATTCTCCATTACTTATTTTATCCTTTTGGAAGTAATCATTGAATACAATGTTGAGCATCCTAAAAAATGGACGACATCAACTTTCAACTTAGATAATCCTTATAGTGTTATTACTAATACATAGAATAATGATAATCAGCTGTGGTTGTTAAGCGGGATCATTATTATTTATTATGGCGATCAACAAACCATCAATTTTGTTCATGCAAAATAAAATTCATATTTTAAATAAAATAATTTTATTAATACTTATCAAATTGAAAGCTTGTATTATAATTAATAAAAGTGAATACAAATTGTGTGGTGTGGTGTTTCCTTTTTACGCTGGAGTCAGAAAACAATAATTCAGTGTTTGTTAGTGGTATCTGAAAACATACTACAGTCAACTGTACCAACGGGTACCACTACATCCTTTTAGCTTTCCTCGGTAGAGTGGAACCGCATTCCCACCACTAATTAGATTGCTTTAGCGAGTACTATATATTTTATTAATAAGACGTATAAAAAGATGATACAATTTTTCTGGAATAGCCCGAAATATCTTTCTGTTCCTTGAATTTTTGTTCTACTGAGAGTAAACGGGACCGCCATTATCCTAACTTTTTTTCAAAACGAGTTCGTCAATGAATGTTTAACGTTCAAAGTGGATGTAATTTTAACACGGTCTCCAAAAAACCCAATCATTATCCAATGAAATAGAAATGATTTTTTATTTTATTTGCATAATATTCATTTCTGATGTATAATTACCTTTGTAGATCTCATAAAGACATCACATTTCTAAACGTCAAACAATCAAAAAGACACGGGGTTATTATCACCAACCCAAACATGCAGAGTCCCATTCGGAACGACGCGTTTCACGACAGGATGCACAAAATAAAAACATGGTATCTCAAACAACACATTATTTTGTGATACCATTTATTAAAAACAGTACATCTCTAAGACATGGTACGAAACAGGACCGATTTAACAGGAATTTTTAAAACATTACATTTTACATTAAAGGTCATGGCACGATACACTAAAAGACAAGGTACGGAGCAGGGTCGATCAAAACAGTAAACTAAGGGACGTGGTACGAGATAGAACCGATCAATACATCACAAAACAGTACAAAGTAGACTTAAAAACAAAGTACGAAATTGGATCGTTTAAAAAGGACGTTAAAAACTATTTCTATTATAATAAAAAAGATTTTACAATTAACACGTAGACACACGTTTTTGTTATCACCACACTGAGTTTTCTTGATCGTATACCGGCACATGGTTACTATTTTTGAATATACATACGTAATACAAAATCGAAATAATATACAAGATTTTTGATATAACTACACTCGATAACATGAGCTTAATTTAATAAAAAAAATTCACTACTTTTTACACTATTTGCCGTAGGCACTTTGCGAAACACACTTACACTTAATAAACACATTTTATTAAACACTTGTTTTTTAATTTCTCAAAAATTAGATTTTTGAATATTTTAATTAAAAAAATTTTGTTCAAAAAGTTTAATTCAAGTTTTATTGCAGCGAAATTAAAAAAACAAGTGTTTAATAAAATGTGTTGATTAAGTAAAAATTCACTACATTAAAATTTTGATTGAATCTGGATTCTGAAAATTCCATTTCATACTTTTTCTCTCTGGCCTCATCAATATTACTACCGCTTATTCCTTTAAAAACTCTATTAAAGTTCTATTAAAATTTTACTTATAATCAGAATTTTAACAATGGCAAATTGTAACACCAACACATTACTGTATGTCAGTAAACTAGCAAATGAAAAAAATACAAACGAATAACCTCCTTATAGTCCTCCTTATTGAAACATGTATTTTTGTTGTTTTATGTATTACAAAAACATTCACTAATCTCAAATCTTGGTAGTTTATCAAATTTTAAATTTAACTTGACTTGATTCATTTGTATATGGACCTTTTTGAAAAGAGTCCTATTCTACATTTCATTTTGAATTTATCTCAAAACCACGGAAAATACCCAAAACATATTTAAATTTTGCGATACAAATTAATGCAATGGTGAACATTTTGTCGTTGGAATTTTATTTGTCAAAATAAACTCAAATTTTTATTCATAAATTCAAAAAACTAAACAATTTAGTTAATAAATAAAATGGAAAATACCAGTTTGAATAGGAACTGGGGTTATTATTTATCGATCATGAATCAGTACTTAGAATTTTACTGTTAATTTACATTTAAAATTGTTACGTACTCTAAGAAGCTTTGAAAATATAGCCTCTATAAACAAATTAACCAGCCATCAAAGTAAAATAATCGTCCGTTCTGTTACACGAACAAATCGTAACGTTTTTCTATTTACAAAAATTTTTAATTAAAATTGTTTATATGGAAATTAAACAGTTTTTCTCGTAAGTTTATACCATAGAACTATATAATAGTATATGAATGTAAAGACTTTTCTCATATAAAATTTGCTGTTTCATGTGTCAGAAGTCAGGGGGCTATTTGGGAATTCGATTCGATAACGAGAGTACAAGATTCATATTGGATTTTAAATAAGAATCGTTCGAATCACATTCAAATCAAATATGAATCTTGTACTCTCGTTATCGAATCGAATTCCCAAATAGTCCCCAGGATGGTTATATAAAAATGCATATGACATTCTCATATTGCAAAAATAAAACCCACCGAACTACTTCTTGTTTTTGTACAAAGTGACGCGCTCAATTAATAATTAAAATCTTAAAAAATAGTTAGTGGATTGTGTACAGTCCCTGGTCTTTGGAATTATGGACACTATCAGAATTTTGGAATTCCTAATTTCTGCTATTGGTTTATATTTTAAAATATTCAATGTAATAAAATGCATTTATGATCACATCTGTTTATTGTTTTATGATTATTTTACGACATTCTTAAAAGGTCGCAATAAAATAATTACCTGAAAAAGGACTAAAAAGATCAATAGCATACATATTTTACTTTCATTTTATCCTCTCATTTTATGTTTGCCGCGCGGTTTGACAAGGCGTTTTTAGAAATTTTGTGAGTGAGCTAAAGTAAGAAATAATCAACGCTAAGTGATTTTTAACATTTAATTAAAAAACTTGTACTTAAATTAAAGTGTGTAAGTGTGTGTGTATTTGGAAAGTCTAGAACTCTAGACTAAAACATTTATTTTCAAACATGGGTCGAAAAAAGGACCCAAGCAGTGAGCAAAAAACATGCTATTGGAGCATTATTAAAAACAAAAAACCATTCATATCGCGAGATCGCAAAAATGGAAAGTTTCTTGCTCATCAGTAAGTAATTTGGCAAAGATTCTTCACTCTGGGGCACATTTTATGAGACCAAGAGAAGAAACTTTTAGAGAATCAGGAAGACAACGCCCAGAATAGCCCGGAAAATTATTCAATCGGCCTTAGAAAAGCGCAGAGTAACGAAGAGCGAGCTACAAAAGCACCTTAGTGAAGAAGGGATAAAGATATCAGCGATGACATTGCAACGAAGGCTATATGAAAATAATTTGAAATGCAGACAAAGAAACCCAGACTCATTGCAAAAAAGCGGGATAAACGACTTACGACCTTATGAAGTTTAGCCCACAACTTCATAAGCACTGGACAATAAACGACTGCGAGAAGGTAAAGCGAATTTTTAAGTACTCATTATATATTTTAAAAATTAAATAAAAAAAATCCGAAATTAAAGCTTTATTAAATGTATAGGTCATATTTAGTGACGAATGCAAGCTAGAGGCCGTTCCAGAATCGGCCCAGTTCGTCAGGAGACCAGGAGAGAGGTTTAGGGAGAACTGCGTAGTCAGGAGCATAAAACATCCACCATTAGTAATGATATGGAACTGCATTAGTGGAGACAGACCAGATCCAATATACTCCTAAGGAAACCAAGCGAAAAGAACAAAATAAAAAGGTGTTAACAGAAGTCTTATTTCCTTATATGAGGTCGCTACCTCAAGGCTGAAGCTCCTTGCCATACCTTACCAATAGCCAGAATATTGACATCTTCTGTTGGCCTGGCAATTCTCCGGACTTAAACCCTATGGAGAATTGTTGGACCATACTTAAGTCCAACGTATATAAAACCCTCAGTCCTACAGTGTCTACCCTAAAAAAATATGTAGAAATACTTGTATATGTAGCATGTCTGAAAGAGTAAAAGTTGTGAATAAAAATAAAGGTTAGGCAAATTTTAATTTTTTTCCATTTTATGTATACTCAAAATTATTTAATTTTAACCCTCGTCAGGCGGCATAGGTACAATTGTACCTTATCTGTTTTTACATACTAATAAGTCTTCTTGTAGAAGCCGTAGAGAGTTAAAGATTTGTGAGATCTCTACATTTTAATAATGTGGAAATTCCAAATATTATGTATTTACAAAAATTATGACTACAGTGACGATTTTCATATAAAATATATGAAAGTACAATTGTACGTCTGCAGCCTTTTAGCGTAGTAAAATTATGCCGCCGGACGAGGGTTAAAGAATTAAAACATCTTGTGTCAAATCTTGTGTTCATTTATATTTTGATAAAATACTGGAGTTTTTCACTATAATAATAGTGTTCATAATTCAATGGACCGTAGTTCTCACATAAAACTTTTGTGTGGTTTAATTTGACCGCTTTTATGCGTTTCTATTTCTCCACCTTGGAAATATACTCGACGAATTGAGAATTTATACTAAAGCAATTATACTCGACGAGACTCAGACGTGATACAAAAAAAGTTGATTTAACTTTAACTTTTTGTTGTTGTTTAGTACTGAGATCTTACAGAAATTTTATGAAATAATTAACCAATTTTTGTTTTAGTTCAAATGATCATCTGCGCGTTTTTCTTCCAATTAAAAATTCTAATATTTCAAATTTTCATTATTTCACAAAAACTGAACAAAATAAAAAAAAAATAAAAACAAAATTAAAATTAAAGAAACGTCAAAAGCGTGATAGTGAGTTTATCTTGGGCATACTCCTAAGCGGGGTTTTGACATTTTGAAGTTTCTGAGTAACGCCGAGTATATCCCGATCAACACCGAGTATGAGTTTTTATACCAATTACAACTTTTATTTTTATAAAAGCAGTTTCTCAGCAAACCGGCATTCGATTGAATACTAGGAAATTTATGAGTCTGAGAACTGACTAGTCGAAAAAATAGTCAAGTCATTTCTCAGACTCATTTATCATTAAACCAGAATTCGTATGCTGGTCTACCAAAATTAGCCAGATAAATTATTCCATGAACAATTAGTTTGTCGATTTTCGTAAAATTTTAACGTAGATTAATGTTGAATTATTATTTTTTTATAACTTCAATCTTCATGTCAAAATATTTTTTATGTGAGTTTGTTTAACAACAAATAAAAAAAATTGATGAAAAGTCCAAAATTTAGCTTACGTTTATAGCTTAGTACTCAGTTCAAAATGAAATGAAATTTTACCGCGGTCTCCAAAAATCTATTTATTTTTGCGTGAAAGAGAAATGAAATTTAATTTGCAGAATTTTAAATTTTAACGTATAAATTTGTAGACATACGATGCATAAATGAATTTGTTTATTTTATGTAAATAAATTAAATTAAATTGACTTTAATTAAAATTTATGGATTTGTGGCATTAAAAAATTTGTTTATTGCCAAACCAAAACAAATGTCAAAATTTCGCGTGAAAATAATGTGCCAAGACATTATTTTCACATGAAAATAATTAGGAGTTTGTGCGCACCATCTTTGATGTATTGAACACACTTGGATTTTTTGCTGGTGAACTGCGTACTACAAAATGAAAACAGAGGTGAAATTTTTCATTTCTAATTTCACTTTGGTAAAATCGTATGAAAATTTCACGTGAAATCGAACTGAATACTAGGTTTATCGTACCTGCAGATAAAAATGCAATGAAAAATGTGTAGCGTTAAACATAGGCATCTATATTGTAATACGAAAAATACCAAATTCACTAGCTAAACTGCGTACCGTAAAATAAAATTCAGCGGTGAAATTTTCATTTTCGTTTATGTCATTTTTCTATGTAAAATTTCATTTCACTTCAGCTGCGTACTACCAAATATAGCACTACGCATAACTAGAGAAAAATAATTATTATGTAGAAGCAAAGCTACGAATAAAATATTGACCACTTTTTTCGTAACCCCTAATTCTGTTTTTCGCTCTCCACGATTTTATATGTAAACTGAAAAATGAGAAGAACGCGCATTGTAACCCCTAAAATGGTGACCAACCAATATGTTGTTCGCAGCTTTACACCGGTTAAGGGATTTTATTCTGTACTTTAATCTAATTAATATTAATACTATAAAATAACCATTTTTATAAATTTGTACATATACACAAGTATTTAAGTATATTTCTGAGAGCACAACATAACAGAAAAGCCTCAGTTTACAATGGTCAAATGTAGAACAAAAATATAAATATATTATTTCCTAATTTCCTCTTGGTGAAAATACAAAACTTATTTAATAGATAAATTATGAACATTTAATTCAGATTTGAAGAAGGTATAAATAAAATAGGAGCAAAAAATAAGAAAAACCTGAAACGAGCCAGTAAAAGCGAAAACGGATAAAAACAATCGAATCATAAAAAATGATTTTTCCAGCCAATTAAGAATTTTGCATTTTCTTTCTAAAACTTTAATTTTAATCATTTCATGATTGATCACAATCAAAATATTATTCTGTAATAAATCTTAAAATTTCTGTAGCATACATATTTTCCTTCGTTTGCTCGTTCTTATTTAAAAGTATTTTCGTCTCTTGGAAGGTAATTTGAATTTTATCTATCCTTTTATCATTAACTAATTTCATGCCTAAGGAACATAAATTTCGTTTAAAAATTTAATTAAACTAATTTTAATTACACAAAAAACATGGTAAGGAGTAATCCTTGTGGTATGGTGTACAGCTGTAGTGGACGCTGATAATAATGAACTCCAGAAATTAAGAAATTTAAAAGAAGATGCACGTAAATGTTAGACAATTTTTAAAATCTTTATGTAATCAATAAAACAACTCGATAAGAATACTTATTTTACTAAAGTGTTTTGGATTCCTAAAAATCAACGGTATCAATTTATAATTGTTTGGTGTGTACTGTACATTTTTTCTAGATATAGCACTGGTTATTCGTGTAAATTTAATAATTATTCTTAGTCACGATTTATCCTAGCATGTAAAAAATGGATGTAAAAATGCACGACCTCACTTAGGGTAAGTAAATAGGATATTAAAAATGTTTCGAAACATGTATACGTACATTGCTTATTATAGGATCGATCATCGTGACATTGCTTTGAATCGATATATGTATATACATTCTCTATAAGCTAGTCCATAGAACTTAAATATTCCCTTTTACAGGAAAATTCTCCCTATACTCTAAAATAAGCATTCATTGTTCATTGAATGGACACTATTAGTACTTTGGAAATTCCTAATTTCTGCTATTGTTTTATATTTTAAAATATTTCAAATAAAATGCATTTAGGATCACATCTGTTATTCTTTTAAGATTATTTTACGACATTCTTAAAGGATCGCAATAAAATAATTACCTGAAAAAGGACTAAAAAGATCAATAGCATACATATTTTACTTTCAGTTGATCCTCTCATTTTATGTTTCACGCGCGGTTTGACATGACAAGGCGTTTTTAGAAATTTTGTGAGTGAGCTAAAGTAAGGCGTTACGTTAAGTGATTTTCCCAATTAGTTAAACAGCTTGTGTTTAAGTTAAAGTGTGTGTGTGTGTGTGTGTGTGTGTGTGTGTGTGTGTGTGTGTGTGAGTGTGTGTGTGTGTGTGTGTGTGTGTGTGTGTGTGTGTGTGTGTGTGTGTGTGTGTGTGTGTGTGTGTGTGTGTGTGTGTGTGTGTGTTTGGAAAGTCTAGACTGAGACATTTATTTTCAAAAATGGGTCGAAAAAGGACACAAGCAGTGAAAAATACATGCTATCGGAGCATTATTAAAAACAAAAAACCATTCATATCGCGAGATCGCAAAAATTGAAAACTTTCTGGCTCATCAGTAAGTAATTTGGCAAAGATTTTTCAATCTGGGGGTACATTTTATGAGACCAAGAGAAGAAACTGTAGGGGATCTGGAAGACAACGCCCAGAACAGACCGGAAAATTTTTTAATCGGCCTTAGAAAAGTGCAGAGTAACGACGGGCGAGCTACAAAAGCACCTTAGTGAAGAAGGGATAAAGATATCAGCGATGACATTGCAACGAAGGCTATATGAAAATAATTTGAAATGCAGACAAAGAAACCCAGACTCACTGGAAGAATGCGGGAAAACCTCTTATTTTGGGCAAAATTTCATAAACACTGGACAATAAACGACTGGAATAAGGTAAATCGAATTTTTAAGCACTCATTATATATTTTTAAAAATTAAATAAAAAAAAAATCCGAAATTAGTTTTTTAAATTTATAGGTTATGTATATTTAGTGACGAATGCAAGCTAGAGGCCGTTACAGAATCGACCCAGTTCGTCAGAAGGAGACCAGGATGGAGGTTTAGGAAGAACTGCGTAGTCAGGAGCATAAAACATCCACCATTAGTAATAAATATGGAGCTGCATTAGTGGAGATGGACCTCGTTCAATATACTTCATAGAGGAAACCATGAGAAAATAACAATATAAAAAGGTGTTAACAGACGTCTTATTTCCTTACATGAGGTCGCTACCTCAAGGGCAATACTCTTACACTTTTATGCAAGATGGCGCTCCTTGCCATACCTTACCAATAACCAAAATATTGACATCCTCTCTTGGCTTGGCAGTTCTCCGGATTTAAACCCTATGGAGAATTGTTGGGCCTTACTTAAGTCTAACGTATATAAAACCCCCAATCCTACCTACAGTGTCCACCCAATAAAAAAATATTGAAAAATATGGAGGAATAGAGATCAAATTCGCAATATGATCACTACTTCTATTAAAAAAAAAATTAAAAAAAAGGTTAGGACATTTATCTACTCTTAACAAATCCTAACTTTGGTCCGAAGGAGGTAACAGGAAATATACGGTGTTTACAAAGATCTTGAATTCTATTCAGAAAGCAAGCATATTATGTGTGAACTTAGTGCAAGTCCTTCTCGAGATATCATAATGCTGCGTGTGTTTTTTCAACCAATAGCAAGTGACCGACCTTCATGAAAAACAAGTAAATATCACAGGCCTTTTTCGAAATATCGTTAGTACGAGCAAACAGGAATTCAATAACTTGGTCCTCAGCTTTAAAGTTTAATAAATGAAGTTTACAATTGAATGGAGTATCACGAAAACCTTCACTAATATGTTAAAGCTTATGGTTACCTCTTTTGTCAGATTAGCACCTTGCATCTTTTAGAAATACAATTAAAATTATGTAGTTTATTTTGGTTTGTTCTGTTTTAGTTCGATACACCTTTACAGTTGGACTTTTGTTTTGCTTTGCACCTTCATACTCTTATAGCCTAGACAGACTGCAATTTAATAAACCCGATTTATGAAATAAATATAATATGTACGTTCAATTCTACCACTGTAAATAATTTTAATTCATTTAGCTAAAAATAATATACGTTGACACCCAACAACTTTGAAAATAAATCGAATGCAAAGGGTTAAATCGCAGTTATTAAAGAGGGACTAAAATTAACTGTACGCGAATATATAACGCCAAAAACTTTTGAAGAGCGGAATTAATTTTTTAATACTAAAAATTTTCTCTGTACAGTTTCTATAAAATGAATTTCTTTCGCGCGAATTAATTTGGAACTTAAAATTAAAACTCATTTTGAAATTCAGTATGCAAGAAATCAAGTTCTACTAT
Organism: Nephrotoma flavescens; assembly: GCA_932526605.1. Taxonomy (NCBI): domain Eukaryota; kingdom Metazoa; phylum Arthropoda; class Insecta; order Diptera; family Tipulidae; genus Nephrotoma; species Nephrotoma flavescens. The sequence continues at coordinate 176,176,429 of OW052221.1, read as the reverse complement.
CAGCAAGACTAATTCTTTATTCAACTGAATTATCTACACCTACATGGAACCCCCTCACACTACAACTTAACGAAAATGTAACTCTACAACAATATTTCTTCATGGAAATATGTACATATAAGAATCCCGAATCTTTAACAAAATGTAACTGTCCATGACCAAAATATTTCATATTTAAAAAATGTAATAATTCATCCCAAATAAATGGATTGATTTCACAGGGTTTTAATTAAATTTGTTTCAGAGTAACGTTGCAGACTTATTCATCTTAAAAATGATTTAATTCCACGATAAAAAATTTATTAAATTTCGGTTCTCCGAAACACTTGTTTTGCAATATTACTAACAACATTAATAAGAGAAATACCACTTTATGATAATCTTTGCTTAAAGCAAAATGATAATTTTAGATATTTTTTCGAAAATGATCTTAAGTGGATCGCTGGATATTGGTAGACAGCCTGACCTGGCGTGGAATTCAAGCATTTATAATTAAGCTGATAATTTTATCTATGCGAAAGTTTTTATTCAGAATCTATTCTATTTGCATAGAATGTACAACGTAGGATTTCTAAAATCCCGGTTTTGGAAAAGATTGCGGTAGTAAGCATAATTTAGATAAAATTCAAATTTAGGCTTAGCTTAAAATCAAATAATTCTTTTATAATGACAACTAATTTAATATCTAACCGTAGATACAATGATTTTTCTTTTTCTTTGTGGTCGCGAAAAGCACAAAACTGCTGAAAGTCGTAGTTTTGTGAATACAGTATTTCTTTAAAATTATATTCTGCCACTATAAAATATATTTTCTGCATAATTCGGCATGAAATTGAAGACAAGCAAATGAAATCTATATTAAATTTAACTAAAATGTGGTTGATTTTGTTTGTATGTCTATCATGAACATGTCTAGTGCAGTCATATAATTTATCCGAGAAAAATAAAATAAGAAAATTATAAAAATTAAAGCTTAAAACAATGCAATGTATCAATTTCGTGTCACGCCACCACAACAAATACGCGAGCTGAAAAGTAATTTTATTTCTCGAAGTAAAAAGCAGTCGGGTTACATTACTACAAACATGGAAAAATTATATAACCGCCATGAGTGGTCGGTTTGATGATTTGTGGTTTTTAAATTTATAGGAATATAATAAGAGGAAATCCTGTGGGTCGTCATGTGGTTTCATAAAGTAATGAGTTTGACTGAAGTTACATGTTTAAAATCCAATTCAAAGTTAAGACACCATTTGTAATTTTGTGAGTCAATAACTATGAAGCATTAAAAAATTCAAAGAACCACGACACAATTCTCCAAGTTCAAGCAGCTTCGCACACGCAATAAGTTGCTGAAATTTTAAAATTATTTATATTATTATAGTGACTTTCAGCAGTTCTAAATAAATTTCTGAAACCGAGGTAAAATCAATTTTTCAATCTAAATTCACTTTATATACGTTAATTCGCATCTGTATGTTCACAAGGATGACACTAATGATGGTGATAGTATTATTATCATAATAAATAAATAAAGATAATAATAATCACTATAAGGAAAGCACAACAGATGCTTTGGAGAATAAATTAATTTAATTATAAAAATATGTACATACGTATTTTCAAAATATTTGAATTATGTGGAAAGATAAAATGTTTGCACTAGTCAATTTAGTTTGTATTGAAATCACATGCATTTACTCCGCTGTCGTACCATATGACATACAATACTGAGATATTGTAAAGCTCCATGCTTTTTTAGCGGAAGTAGTTCTTGAGAAAAAAAAATATATTTTAATTGAATAGGACCAAAAATAAAGATAATTTCTAAACAGTATATTGCTTCTGCTTAATTTATCATAATGGTTTCACAGTCATCTATCATAAATAATTCCACGCAACTATCAATCTTTTACCATTAAACAAACGCAGGTGCAACAATTACAAGAAACTATAAAACTGTTTAAAATGTACGTGTTATTTTAACATTGGCAACGCTAATGCACTCAAGATAATCATATCTGGTGTCGTCGGACCACCGCGGTACGAAATTAATCCATTTAAGCTTAAACAACGTTGAGAAATACTTACAAGCTTATTACCAAAGTGAGTGTTGTATTCATTGGATCGAATTAAATTAGCGGATTGGATTTAAACGAGCTCTGGTTAAAGCAGAATGGCGCTACATGTCACCCAAGCGGTGCAACAACGATGACGGTACAGCGGTTTTGGAGATGTGTTTACTCTGCGAGGAGTTAATATTTAACGCCATTTACTCATTTTTGAGTGATACCGATTATAAACGATGTTACGTAGACAATCCAGAAACTATTCAGGCTCTTGGCAGTATATTTAACCCTCTGTACCTCCTGTTTTAAAAATGAAATTGATCATAATTTGTATGCTGTAGTGGGATGTTCTAACATCACTTTTTCGATTCATTGTCGAAGTTTATGTTTTATTTCCTAGAATCAAATGACAAGAGGATATCTATTTCCTAGAATCAAAAATTAAGATCATATCTCTTTCTATTAGAAATGTAATATAAACATCATACCTAATATTTTATCTGGTAGTCAAATGATATAAAAAGAGAAGTCATGTTTTACTGTAGAAAAATGAGAACACAAACTTCGATAAAATATCGAAAGTGATGTTAGAACCTCCCAGCACTGTATTCATTTGAAACCCCAAGTTGAGGCAAGCATTCTGATAGCTGGGTAACTCGCTTGCGTTGTTAATTATGGAAAAAGTCGAATCCCGCAGGAACTCAAGTGTAGGAAGAATATTTCACTAACAATATTTCACTACGTCCCATGGATGTATTAGAGGGGTCGAGGTGTGATGAATTTTATGGGGTCTAAGCCACAATTAAAAAATAGATATAATTACAATGTTTAGAATTCATGATATTATTAAAAAATCATAATTCCACAGGTTACGTACTGAGCACGTGAAGAATTCATTAAATATTCTGCATAATTTAAGTATATTACAACATTATCCCCACATTTTGCCATTGACCAAAATTATAAAATGAGTAAAATTCTCACAAATGATAGGAGTTCCTTCAGGGAATCATTCTGGTTCAATGACTAATAACTTAGTAATACTTAGTTTCAAAGTTCAAAATATTTTAATTTTTTTTTTTTTATTTTATTTCATTACCAGCTTAATCATTATAAATAAAATACATTGTGTGTAAAACATTATTAAAACTAACAAGATTAAGAAGGTAAGATAAGAGAACCATTGGATCAAATAGATCACGTGACTGGTCCCCTGAATTTCTAGGCCTATAAGTCAGTTTTAATAACCTGGTTCTAAAAGCCAAACTGAAAATTGTTTGAAAAGAAACATTTATCATTGAATTGGAATACGCATTCTGAAAGAACTACTAAAGATAAAAAAAGGCTATCCAAAATGGCTGAACAACCTTCTCATGCTTGACAAAAAAATTGGATCATGCTCTAGAACCAAAAGGAGAGGAACATATCAAACGCTTTTATGTTATTCCTCTCTTTTTAAAGAGCTTCGATTCATAAATTGTTTAAAAGTTATGTGTTCAATTTTTGAATTTAAATTATTAGGGCAGTATATGTATATTTTTAGTTAAAAAAAAATCAAAAAAATTTAATTGGGAAACTTTTGTTCCACAATATTTTTATAGACAACTACAAGTTGAAGAAAAAATGAAGCTTGCTTCAGATTCACCCGACACTTTTTCCATTTTTAAATTGATAATTTTAATATTAATTGTCTCCAAATCAAAAATGTCACCCGTTCAATGTTTGACAGAACAGAGCATGGAGTTCGCTCTAGCGATGCACAGCTCAATGTGCTTAGTAAAGCTCATATTTTCAACGAAAGTAGCCCCTGGGTCTCAGTTTCAAGTAAGAATGAAGAATTACACCGTTTATCACAGTCTCCGCTGGTCACATCTAGAAATCTTTTTTGTATACTGTGCACTAGCCCGCACTGCACTGTACTCCTGAGGTGTCATTTCCCATATCCCACACGTACTCAATGGGTTTAAGGTCAGAGCTGCGAGCGGTCGAAACAATTACACCAACAATTAAGTTTCTGACACACCTATTTTTCGGTTATGTGCCGTTTCATATGACAGTACCTTTAAACAATGCGTAATTACTCTAGAAATATAATAGGTAGAGAAAATAGTTCGTTGCCTTTTTTGGGTGACATTGAAACAAAGAATTATCTTATTTGAAATGAACTTTATTAAACCAAATATGTGCCATTTTGATCGATGACCTTTTGCCATTTTTCTGGTAGTCATGATCCCATCACTGTAGAACTTCCGTGGTTTAGAGACGAAAAATCGAGACAACTCATTTTCGCAGGCCTCTTTTGAATTTAATGTAAAATCATTAAGATGGTTCTGCATGGACCGGAACAAATGGTAGTCTGATGGTGCATGGTCAGGACTATATGGTGGGTGCATCAAAACTTCCCAGCAAAGCTCTCTCAGTTTCTGCCGGGTCATCAACGATGTATGTGGTCTAGCGTTATCATGATGGAACACAACGCCCTTTCTGCTGATCAATTCTTGGCGTTTAGCATTTGAGTTTAAAACACCTATGCATATTATTTATTTCACCAGATTTCACAAGACGATTTTCACTTTAGTTTTTGTGTTCTTTTGTAACTTCATATATTTAGATGAAAAACTTTTTATTTTCAATTTTATATTACAGTTTTTAATTCTTACTTATTGTGCCAATAGTTTAACTTTTTGAGAAATATCGATTTCGAGAATAATCTCTTCTTCGGTTTATTTTTTACTCCTGTTACATAATTTATTTTGAAGCTCTTTATATTATACTGTTGCTAGGCGCTGTTGTACCAACCTCCTTTGTTTTTAAGTAATGGATAATAGTTCGTATATTTTATTGGGTTTTTGTGTTGATTTTGTCGCCAATTAAATTGTTGGTGTTTTTGCTTTTGAATATTTTCAGGGTGTGAATTTTGGCCGTAATTTGACTCGAGAAATTTGTATACGTGCAGTATACTAATGTATCATGACTTATGAGTCAAATTGTACCCAAAATTTATACCCTTGGCATTGGTCTTCTAACCTGTCTAATTTCAGTCCGTTTTTGATTCTGTCCAAAATGGTTACATTTTTATTGAATTTAGTGTACCTATGATTTTCAGTTTTTATGTGTGTTGTGCGAAACTTGATTTTATGTACTTTTTTAAATTTGGTTATGTCACTGATGTGTTCTTTGTATCTTATCTGAAATGAGCATCCTGTTTGGCCTAAATATGTCGACTTCCAGTTGTATTTAGCCTTACCTGTGTGCCCATGTTTCTGTAGACGGGAAGGTAGGAGCCGGAGTATGAGATGCTTTTGCCAAAACTGACAAGACCTTGCCTTTTTGAGGAGCATGCGAGAAGGCTGGGTGTCTACAGACGAATGACTTTACAGAAGTTGGACGAAGAGGAACAAGAGACTTTAAATAACTTCCTATGCTAAGGCATAGGTATTTGATCGTGTACAGTATGGCCAGCCTCTCAGATCTCGCTGACTGTGGAGTGCGAGATATTTCGCGGTACGTACGTAGCTCCGAATGATTTTGAACAAGGGTAAAAGAGTAATAAGTTACTGTGGTATGACAACGGAGCACTCCTGGTCTAAGTGTGCGGAAGCAGCCACTCCAACCTTACCTTGGCTTAAGTAAAACAGACATATATGGTGGATGTGGTTTTTCGGTCTTGATATGTTCAGCAACAGGGTTGCAATGTTACCTAACAAAATGTTTAAAACGAATGTTTTAAACATGTTTTAAACAAAGCGGTATGTTTTAAACATTTTATTTTAAACGAGTGTTTAAAACATGATTTTAATTAGACAAAAAAAAAACAAAAGTTTTATTTATTTAAATTAACTTTAGTAAATCTTAAAAATATGATTTCGGTAACTTTAAATACATATATACAATAAAATTAAATAAATATGATTGGCCACAAAACCCAAACTCATCAGTCAGGTTCAGTTAGTATCATTAATATAAAACTTATTGGCTTCAGTTTTCGGTTTGGTTTTTTGATTTAATGATTTAAATATTGTACCTTTTATGATTAATTAAATTTGAAATGTTGGTTAACTAATATTTAAACAAGGTTTGGCAATTGGAATATTTCATTCAAGCCTCGCTTGGTATTTAATTAGTTTCTCCAATGAAATAATAATTTCGCTTAGCAATTTCGCTGCATAAATCATATTCACAAAAAAATATTTTTAATTTACAATATATGCAACATCTTTACGTGACGTATCATGGTCGCCTTCTAGATCTTCAACTGATCCACAGGTGTGCTTAATTCCGTGCATTTTTTCAGATTCTCTTTCATTCTAGCGACTAAATCAAAACCCCTACTCTTAAAATCGGTGGAAATTTCTCAATCGGAACACAATTTGTTTTAGAATTCTCTGCATTATTCAGTTGGATTTTTCTTAGTAGTGACAAAAATTACTTCTTACAGAAAAATTTTAAAAAATAATCAAAGAACGCGGTGAAAAAATCAAATACTATTCGCGATTTTCAACAAGGTAGCTGACATCTGGTGAACAAAATGTAAATCATAGTTTGCTATGAACCAAGGGGGATTAAAACTGCCATAACAATGAATTTGACAATTTTCGTCCCCCTTGTAGACGTAGAAACCAACGCTATCTACATTCGACGAAAATCGCCAATAGAGAGTTCAAAAGCAAATTCCGTTTGGCGAAACTTCCACCGATTTCAAGAACAAGACACCAGATAGTTCCTTTTTAATTTTTGCATTTCAAACGTTTATACTGTATGCCTAATACCGATTTTCTTGTCCCAATTTGCGGCCAACCAAATTGTTTATTATACTTCAAACCACCGTTCGCACGTACTAAACAAATCTTTGTAGTCTGGTGTTTTTTAATTAAAATTTACTAAATAAATTAAGATTTATTAATTTCTTAAGTATTGCTAATCTAAAATTGATAAATTTGAACTAAGTTTTTGGTTTAGAACTAAATTTCAGACATATTTTGGTTATTAACCAAAGATGCCAAGACTTCTATCAATAACTGGTATGAACAAACCATATAGTTAAACGGAAATTCGGACAAAAAATCGACATCAGGCACACAAGTATTAGAACTGAATTTTTCGATTTTCCCATCAAATTCAGTGAACTAGTGCCAAATACTGTTTTTGTGCGACCAGTCATTATGGTAAAATAAAGCCGATTGGTAGAAAGGACTTCCCCAAAAATGTATTAAACGAACACAGCTCGATTTAAGAACAGGTATGTAAAATACCAAAGAACGACGAATGCTCTAAAAAACGAACGAAAGTAGAGAAAAACGATTTATTTCAAAATTGGTTTATACAGATCCTCATGCTATATAAATAACTACATACATAAATAAAATACAAATTATATTGTATTAGTATTTTATTATTTTGTATAATTATGCATGTGGTAAACCAGAGCCATCTTCCACTAAGGACCAGTGACAACATTGGTTTTGATTAATGACGTCACTTTATGTCGACAATTTCTTTTTTACTATTTTTGTACTACGGCAACAAAAATAAACGATCGAGTTTATTTGTTGAAAATTGAGCACATTAAAACAGAAGAGAAAAGTAAAATCCACGTCTGAAGCAACTTACGAAGAAAATGATCGTGGTGCTACTTCAATCGATTAAGGGACTGAATATTTTTTAAACCGTCGACATAGCGTTACGTCATCGTTTTAGCTAATAGGCCCGTAGTAAAGACGGCTTTGGATAAATATGCTTTAAGTTTAGACCTGTGCCTGTATTTTGTACGCTCGTTTAGTTCACTTTTATTTTGTATGGAGAAATTACCAGATAATCGACAAAAAATTTAATTACTTCGTAATGAGAATATGTTTAAAACAATGTTTAAAAGATGTTTTAAACATATTTTATTTGGTTTGTTTTAAATTAAAAAAAAAACAGTTTTTTGCAACCCTGTTCAGCAAAGTTGTTGGTCTTGACTTGCGCAACAACTTTACTGAAGAAAGCATAACGAAAATCTTATTGGTTCAGGAGCTATCAACGTGAAAATGAAGGTATGTTTTGAGCCAGAGCCAAAACATGTCGAAAGCGATATATCAAAAATGGGGACTAACTTTGAAATGGGACTAGCACCATTGAATTCAGCGTACTCGAATTAGGTTTACCACCCGGGTGCCCAGTTTGTCACATTTTTAAACTAGCACAGTGTAATTATCGCTGGTTGTACATTCTATAATTTATAATTTATTTAGTACTGTTGTAAATTGATATGCATAAATAGTTGATTATCGTAGATTAATTTTGAATGTCTTATTTCCTAAATCATTTATTTTATAAATAAAGCGTTGAACAATCGATTGGGTTATTTGGTTATCAAGGTTTCTACAGTTGTATTAGCTACTTATTAGTAATCCTGTCATCTTACATATTCCTTATTAGCTTAATAGTTTTATTTAATTCAGGTTGGGAATGAATTGTTATGCATTAATTTGTTTAAGTATAGGTAGGGGATTCTAAAACTGTCACACATTCATTATTGATATACAATAAATATTCACATATCGCATTTTTTTCTGACTCAGCCGTACTACACGTAGTTTCATAAGACCGGCTTCACCTTCCATTCTTTGTCCCTTTACTTACAAAATCCATTTTAACTGCGACATTAAATATTTCGGTGAATCCGAAATGAAAATATAGAAATGAAAATAAAAAAATTTAGGGCCATTTTTGAGATGTAGATTTTTGTTTAAATTCTATTTTCGAGAGAACAGAATAAAACAATACAAAAAATCTTCGTATTTTAATATAAAATAAGGGTTTAAATCAACAATAAAAATCTATTGTGTCGTAGATTGAAACCAGAAACTAAAATCTCGTATAGCTTGGGTGAATCACTTTTTCAAAAATTATGAGGTAACTGAATAATTATGAGTTTTGTGAATTTGGTATATGATTTTAAATATTTTGTTTTAACTTAAATTTTCGACCAATAGTATGCATGTATACGTAGTAAAATGATTGGCTGATGCCACACGGGGTATCACAGAAACCGTATTTTTCTTCGTTTCTTTTCCCGTTTACCTGTGATACCGGTTTTAATTGCGACTTAAACAAATTTTCGGTGCAACCACACTAACACAAACATAAATGAAATAAAAAATATCTCAAGGACATTTTTGACTCATTTTAGTTTAAATTTTATTTTCGAGAGAGCAGAACAAAACAAAATAAAACACACATACATATATATATATAAATATATTATCTATTACGACTAGTTGGCCTTGAAAAAATAAACAAAAGAAAAAATCTCGTGTGGGATCACCCATGCAGCTGCGACGTAAAAATTTTGTCCGTGAATCCGAAACGAAAAAATAGAAATGAAAATAAAAAAATTTAAGGACATTTTTGAGATGTAGATTTTTGTTTAAAATTTATTTTCGAGAACAGAATAAAACTATACAAAAAAATTGGTGTTTTAATATAAAATAAGGGTTTAAATTAAAAATAAAAATCTATTGCGACTTAGTTTAAAACCAGAAACCAAAATGGTGTGTAGCATGGGTGCGGCTGGCACATGTAAAAAAAAATTACCGGATTTTTCCTCGTTTCTTTCCCCGTTTACCTATGATACAAGTTTTAATTGCGACTAAACAAATTTTCTGTGCAATCACACAACTCAAACATAAATGAAATAAAAAATATTTCAAGGACATTTTTGACTGATTTTAGTTAAAATTTTATTTAAGAGAGAGCAGAACAAAACATAATAAAACTAGTTTGGTTTGAAAAAAATGCCAAAATACAAAAAACCCTCGTGTGGAATGGAGCAATGGGACATTCTCACTTCCATAGTACATATTTTTTATTTTTGGTTATTATATCTACTGCGTAGAGAAGAGAAACAAAGGGTAAAAAAAATATTGCGTTATGTGGATTAGGTTGTCAAAAAAATGCGTTATGTGTGTAGTTGCATTATGCGAATTATTGCGTTATATGAACATACAATAAGTGAATTTTTACTGTATTACCTTACAGACTCCAGATTAGCTGTTTTTGAAAACAGATGTCATTTGGTCCTTTTTTTATTATTTTTATAAAAAAACATATTTGTGACTTTCACATTGAGAGCTCTCAGATCCCCTATCATGATTAGTGAAATCATCGCTAATTTGATTTCAAAATTTCATAGGGCTAACCAAACATGTCCATAACGTTGGCTTCGATTTTACTCAACATGTTCCCAACTGTTGGGTTCCCTGAAAGCGCCCATTATCTAACATTTATTTAACGATTTTTTTTAGGTAAATTCATTAAATCAACAGATTCACAAAGCCCGTTGAAAGTAGAAAGATGATGCGTTCTTTTCCTGCTTTGATACTATTTGATGGTTTCTGGATTTGATTTATTTTATTTTGATTTAATTTGTTTTAGGAGATCTAGATTAATTTAGTTAATACTGATCAATACATTACTTTTATTTTATTTAATTATATTGTACATTGTTCTAAATAATGAAATTTTAACTCATAATAATGTAGCTTTATTTCAGGAAATTTACCAATATAATAGCAACGTAATTAACTATAAATTTTTTTTAGAAGGCTGATTGTGTAGTTTTTGCGCTAACCGCCTTAAAATATATTTTTAACTAGCAATTTGCTAACTATTGACTACTTAGGTGTCTCTAACCGAGTCAATTCGGTCATATTTAACATGCATATCCTTCCATCTTGTAAAATGTAGTAACGATGTCTTGCGTCATCCGGGAGTCTTGCTAAATTGCCTGGTCGTCCATTTCAATCAATTCAATCAATATCATTTCCAATAGTGTGTATAGGCTGTCTTACTACGAATACAATTTTCGAAGTCTTCGACTCAGAAACAATTTAATGTTAAAGCAAATCACTTCAGGAGTAATAAGTAATTATACGTATTAAACAATTTACACAAAATTAATACATCTTATACGTATTTATAAGGTTCCAGATATCACTAAAATTAGGCGATCGTCAGAAAAAATGTCAAGCTAGTATTCATCAACCAAATAATACCTAAAATTCTTACGAATTTGACTTCCTTATATTAGATTATCTAGTAGAAGCAAAATAAAAAATTGTAATATTTGCATATATGGTAAAAAATATTACATAACCGATATAAACCATAATTATATTTATATTTTATTTAGAAAGATACGGAATCCGAACTTATTCCCATCGGATTAAAATGAGATCAAAAATTCATTTCTTTCTTCGCTTTGTGATTTATAAATATGTATTAATTTTGAATGTCGACCAAAGATAGACTACGAAATCGAATTAATTTCCAAAGATACATGGTATAATATACATATGTACATCTAACTAAAACTAATTGGCTTACAGATTCTAGATTTTCTGTGTTTAAGAGATTTTGTGATTAATAAATGATTTCTGGTTTGATTAAATTTAACAGTTGATTAAATTCAATTGACAAGTAAAAACCTAATGCAACAAATAACACATCGATTATAAAACAAAATATTTGACGTAAAATTGTTTTGCCTGATTGAATGTGTAACGCGCTATACGATTGAATGTATTTCGACCACAAGTTGCTTTAAGACAGGAAAAAAACACTTTGACTTATTCAGTGTCGCCAGCCTTAGATCGTTCTAAAATAAAGTTACATTTATTTATTTATTTAAACTTAAAGAAATCGAGTACATATAATTTCAGAAAAAAAAACTTCATAAAATAAACATTTTAGCCATTGTGTTAATAGGTTCGTGTTCACCGTAATTAGTCCTGTGTTGATCTGGTTGTAAGAAGTTGTGTTGCCTAAGATTCCGGGTAGGAATGTAAATATTCAGATTTCCAAGAATATAAGGTGAGTCCGTTTTGCTGTACGTTAAATATTTTAGAAGTTATAATCACCCAGTAACGGATAAAAATCCTAACCCCACACACTGAAATTGTCACTTGATCTCGATGATCTTGCAGGTGTACGTCATATTAGGGGAATTACATAACAATTGTTTGCAAAAAACCGGTAATTTGGTATCATTTTGATCCGAATATTTGTTGGTAGATTTAACTAGGTTTTCAAACTATGTGTTCGCAAAAAAACAAAAGCTCCTGTTTCCCGCTTCTGGTAAACTGTCTCTGCAGAATTTAGGAAAAAAGAAGGTTCATTTTATAAGTTACATTACCTCTTAAATTTTAAAAAAATAAACCAATTTTTTGCAAAAATGAGCATCTGCTTGTGCTGTAGATGCTAAAAGTACTTTACAAAATATTTGCAAAAAACGGAAAAGTTCAGATAAAACATTATTTTATAAAAAAATTGTACTTTATGAGAATTCTCAGTAAAGAAGAGGAACTACATTGTTGCAAATTTAGTTTAAAATCTTGTTTAATCTTGTTTAAATACTTACTTTACTTTTAAAAATACAAATCTGCAAATTAATTATATATGTAGTTTACTATAATGGCAAATGATATAACTTTCTCAAATAAACTTGCGACCCTACATGATTCATGTTGAAGTTACTGTAAGCAATCGGAAGATAGATGACAGAATATACATTTAAAACGGAAAATATTTTAACAAAAACGCTCCTATAAACGAAGTTTTAAGAATGCCATATATTTCCGTTTAAATTTTGCAATCTTTATTTGTGCAAAACATTGTTACATAAATTTTAGAAAAATTATATGAACCAATTTTTTGCAACTATATTATAATTAAATAATATTAAATTGTTCGTTTAAATATTCAGGTAACTTTATTTGAGCTCGAACCTAATTGAACACTGGGCCCGGATTTTGCACAAAAAGCGAGAAGCGAGTCATTTCAATTTCTCGTATTTCAATTTTGTTCGACAGGTAATTTTAGGTGTTTCACAAAGCAAAGGCAGAAGGCGAGAAAATTGACCAACACTGACAGTTAACTAGAGTTTATTTATTTATTTATTCATTGCTATTAAAAATTTTGGTAAAGTAAAAGCACATATGGAAGCAATATAAATGAACAACAAAAAAAAAATACTTCCATTAGGCATAAAAACCTCAGATTTTTTTAAAAAACAAATCCACTCCATGCCCCCGTATTGAGCTCAAGCTCATTTGTTACAGAGAACACTGCAAGAAGTGAAAACTTATAGACTACATACAAAAATAATACAAATAAATACAAAAGTATTATTACAAAAATAGAACTATATGCATTGTCATTCAAGCACGCCACGCTAAATAGCACGCTTTAAAAGATTTAGTCGAAGCTGACCTCTTAATATCTAATGGAATAGAATTCCAAAGAGAAATACCTTTAACAGAAAAGGACGTATTTAAAGATCTGCACAGGTTTATAGGGGGAAGTAAACGTAAATTTGAAGAATGGGACCTACTGAACAATAACTTATTAAATAAATAGGGAGGCTGCTTCGTTCTGAGAAGCTTAAAAATAAAAAGACATACACGAAGTTCATAAAAATCTACCAAACTACAGCCAAGGATCAAATTTAAAAAGGGAGAAATATGATCATATTTTCTAATACTAAAAATAAAACGAGTACAAGCATTGAAACATCTTTGGAGAACATTCATATTATCGTGAAGCATTCCAAACAAAACAACTATACAAATTCACTGATATTTTATATCAGAGTATCAATATATGTGAGAGTATCTTATATAAATTTTGACACTATCAGCAAAGTATCAGGAGGCTATTTTACGATAAATTATCTTGAAATTATTTGGAAATGTCATCCTTTTGAGGTTATATTCCATCATTATAAATTTAATTTAAAGGATAAAGACATCAGTCTGTGTTAAATTCGTATATCGATTCGTGAAAAAAAATATTGGACAGACGTACACAACTATTGAAAAAAATAAATATTTAATATATTAAAGAAAATTAACACGAATTATTTCGATATATTAACACAAAATATAGAGTTAAATAAATACAGAGGGTCACAGCCAAAATGATGCAAGCAATTATTTTTTTTTAAGTAAATATTCAAAAAACAATTATATATTTCTATTTATAATTTACATTTATTATAAGCTTCAGTACTAAATAAAACAAATAAAAAAAATCAATTTATAACAAAATAGTAACAAAAATCAAAATTGTTACGTAAAACCATGTCACACACACACACATCTAAAATTATGCACTCACAAAACAAAATTTTCAATATAAAACAATTTTGAGTATCACTTTTAAACAACCTTTTGTGCGATTATAGTCAATATAGTGCGTCAATATAGACAAATAAGCGAAATTTTGCAATATAATTGAGAAAATGGGTCACCATACAAGTATTGAAACGCATGAGTTAGATATTAAACACTTTAAGGATGGCCAAACTCAAAGAAAAATTGCAGAAATGGTGAAAACAAGTTCTTCTACTGTTCAGCATATTATTGAACGCTTCATTTATCAAAACCGTTTTGAAAATAAGCCTAGAAAAGCGCACAATAAAATATTTTCCGAAAAAGATTGTCGATGGATTGTCCTAAAAATAAAAAAAAATCCCAAATTAAGTGCTCCAAAGTGAGCCGAGATACAGAGCTAGCAGCTAAAAATTTACGAAGCACTGTTAAATACGGTGGAGGTCATGTTATGTTATGAGCTTGTATGGCGTCTTCCGGAGTTGAAAATTTAGAGTTTATCGAAACCAATTTGAACAAAACTGTATATTTAAAGTGCGTGAAGTTATCCCAGTATTTCATCCCAGAAAAATAAAAAATGTGCATCGGGCAATACCAGTTATATCCCATCCCAGGATTTTTAAATACATCCCAGAATCGTCTTTCGTCGTCTTCGATCTCTTCTGATTTCCATACTTCATGATGACCTCTATCTACAAGAAAAATCTCAAGACCAACTGTATGTTGAGATTGGCACAATAGGAACCATTCGTTTAAATTTTAAATGTATATTTTATTTAAAATGGGCCATCCTAGGATGCCTTAGCGCCAATCTCAACATACAGATCGTAATGCGAATTTTATTTTGGATGGCGAACATGATGCCGTATTGGAATCAGATGAGATCGGTCGCGACACTCGTGGTTCCCGGGAACCATTAATTTAAATCAATAATTCATACATGAACTGAATGGGCCATTCACATATGGACCTATTGTGCCAATCTCAACATACGGTTGGTCTTGGGATTTTTCTTGTAGATAGAGGTCATCATGAAGTATGGAAATCAGAAGAGATCGAAGACGACATTTTAGGTTCCTGGGAACCATTAATTTAA
The DNA here is from genome assembly GCA_932526605.1 of Nephrotoma flavescens. NCBI lineage: Eukaryota > Metazoa > Arthropoda > Insecta > Diptera > Tipulidae > Nephrotoma > Nephrotoma flavescens. Next base: position 176,161,112 of record OW052221.1, on the reverse strand, counting down.
ATCTCATTGTTGTTCTAAAAATGATTCGGCCATTAACACATATGACCCCATAGCGCCAATCCTAACAAACGGATGGCCATGGACTTATATTCGGAGATAATACACGTTTTGTCCAATTGATTTCAAATGAAATCGGTTACGACACTTTACGTTCCAGAGAACCATTCGTTTAAATCTCAAATGTATATTTTATTTAAAATTGTCGTTAGCGCCAATCTTAACATACGGCTGGCGTTCATAATTTTATGATAGACATCTGAATTATATTCTCTTTAAATCATCTATTATTACATTTTGTGACATTTTAAAATTTTCTGGGATGTATTTAAAAATCCTGGGATGGGATATAACTGGTATTGCCCGATGAACATTTTTAATTTTTCTGGGAAGAAATACTGGGATAACTTCACGCACTTGTATATTTAGGCATGCTAAAACGAAATTGGTAGGAAAAAGCTGAAAAGTTAAATTTTAAGTCATTTTCGGTTCCACCAGGATAATGATCCGAAACAGAAATCGCGAATTGTTCAAAATTGGCTCAATTGGAATACTCCTCATGTCATAATAACACCTACATAATAACCGGATATCAATGTTATTGAAAACTTATGGTCTAAACTTGAAAGCGAAATCAGAAAACATGAGATTAGTAATGTAGCGGATTTAAAAAAGACATTGTTAGAAAAGTGGAATAAAATAACTCTAAAGTACACGAAAAACTCGTAGATTCGATGCCAAAAAGTCAAAGCGGTTCTAAAACAAAATGATATCCAAATAATAATAAATTAATTATACAATGTGATAATATTAGTTAAAAAAAAATTACATAAGTACATCAAAAAGTTTGTTATATCAATTATTTTTTGATGTACAACAATTTTAAAAAATGTATACATTTTTTCGTAAATTTATTTTGATGGACCAATACCAATACGAAAAGAAACGCCAATTTTTTTAGAAACGTCATTTGGAAATTCCATAAGAGTGACAAAGAACAGAAATATTTTTTATTTCATTTTATAGTAGAATTTTATGGTTTTTCATTTTGGCATAACCTAAAAATTCATAAAATTTTTAAGTAAAATTTTATGGTTTTACATTTTGGCATAAGCTAAAAATTTCATAAAATTTCAAATTCGCTGATAGTCCCATGGGCTCCCCTCTGTCACCTCTGTTGGCTGAAATTTTCATGAATTTCTTCGAACAAATGATCATATCAAATAAAAATCCTTATTTTCGTCATATAATCTTTTGGTATAGATATATTGATGACATACTATGTCTATGGAATGGAACTGATAGACTGTTACTCTTTCCTTACTTGGTTAAATTCTCAATAGCCCACCATTGATTTTACGTTAGAAAAAGAAGAAAATAAATATATTAACTTTCTAGATATAACAATAACCAGGATTAATTCTTCTTTAGATTTCAAAATTTATCAGAAATTCAGGCTCATAGATCAAAAGTAAATCTAAAAATGGAATTTTGTTGTCAACTTCCTTTTCCAAAGTAAATTTTATTCGATTAAAAATTTTGTTAAAACTGTTCAAAAATATATCAATTTTGTTTTCAGGAATAGCCGTTATAATATATCATCAACATATCGATAGTAAAATAATGGCTGAAAATCTAAAGAATTTAATGCCAAATATTCCAAATTTTCCATTAATAAATTTGCTTATATAGGGCTTATGGGAGAACCCATTGGAGAACCAAAAATTTGTTTATAGTTTTTATTGTCAAAAGAAAATTCCGAATTATCTAAAACAATACTTAAACCTTCAAGAAATTGGACTTTCGTCAATTTTGATTTTGCGTTCTTTTTAATGTCTCTCCATTTTTTCTTGATAATTTCCGAAACTATATGACTATCTACATTAGTAAATAACGAAATTACGTCTAAAGAAATTAACAAAAAATTTGGGGGTATAATGAAATTTCGATTTTTTTGTTTAAAATCTTCGGAATTTAGAACAAAAGAGTTAGTTTTTCCTACACTAAATTTAAGAATGTTACCTAAAAATGCCGATGTGGGACCATCTATTGAGCTCACAATAGGTCTGTAGGGTATATTTGCAAATTTATTAATGGAAAATTTGGAATATTTGGCATTAAATTCTTTAGATTTTCAGCCATTATTTTACTATCGATATGTTGATGATATTATAACGGTTATTCCTGAAAACAAAATTGATATATTTTTGAACAGTTTTAAAAAAAATTTTAATCGAATAAAATGTACTTTGGAAAAGGAAGTTGACAACAAAATTCCATTTTTAGATTTACTTTTGATCCATGAGCCTGATGGCAAAATTTCATTTGATTGGTACCACAAAGATAGTTGGTCTGGTAGATACTTAAATTTTCATTCTTGGCTTCCTACTTCCTATAAAATTAATACAGTAAACATCTTGGCTCAAAAAATTTTAAAACTTTCAGATCTCAAATTTCACAATAAAAATTTTAACATATTAAAAGAAACATTGTTAACTGATCATTATCCCGCCAAATTAATAAATCAGTGTATTTGAAAACTAAAAAATTTTATTACAAATTTTGAGATTCGGCCCATTAACAATGATAAAAATTATTTTTCAATTCCTTATGTTAAACATTTATTTGAAAAAATAAAACACTTGTTCAAAAATTATAATTTCAAAATTGTCGGTAATTCTTCATCTTGTTTAAATGATTGTCTTTTTTCTAAACTTAAAGATCCTATACCACTCAATAAGCAGTCAAATTTAATTTATGAAGTTAAATGTGACTGTAATGTTGTTTATACGGGTCAAACAAAACAATTTTTGAAAAAAGGATTTATCAACATAAAAATGGTGTAAATAAAGATGAAGAACAAGGTACTAGTGCACTTTCTACACATTTAAAGAATTCAGGTCACATAATTAGCCTAAATAATGTTAAAATATTGGAAAAAGAACGAAATTTTAGGAAAAGATCAATTTTAGAGATGCTATATATTAAATCTAGCATTAATTCTATAAATATAAATAGTGATTGCGCCTACATTGGCAATTGCTACAATTATTTTGTCTAATTTCGTTTTTTGTCTACTTTATTTCTTTTCTAAATTTATTTCATTGTTTAATTTATATATACAATTTTCATTTATATTTTTTTAAAAATTTTAAAATCATATTCATATTTTATATACTTGTTTGTACAATTTACTTTAAAATTTACTTTGTATTTGCTATTTGAAAAAATTATATTTACTGTATAGGCTTTTTATATTTGTTTTTAAGAAATTTATAAAAAATTTTCATTAGCTTTGAAAATGATGTCGATGAGACATCGAAAGCTCAGCAGTTGCAGCAAAATAAAATTTTTGTTTGTCATCCTAATTGTTTCACTTAAATGCATCTCGCATATTTATTCCATGTATTTTATATAATAACTTTAAATTAAATTATTTAAGGCGATAAACTTACAAATTTATTCGAAAAATTTTAAAAATAAACAACTATAAATATTTGAGCAAAATTATTGATCATACTTCCGGTTATTTTTGTTACTAGAGGAGTGGCTAGAGTTGGATAAAAAATAATCCCGTTCCGTGAATTCAGCATGACATGTCGAGCGAATATGCTATAAAATAGAACAAAGAAAAACATTTTGAATATCAATGAAACTAGCTTTATTGGATAGATAATTCTATGCCATTAATGCTTGCATATGATTTCGTCCATGTAGCCGCTGCGCTGGCGTAGATGGCGCAATCTGAATGTTCAATTTTCACACACTTTTCGCAGCAATTGCAGCCGTATCTCGCTGATAATTCGCCGAATGTTGTGTTCTAAGTATTCAATCGTCTCTGGTTTATCGGCGTAGACAAGTGACTTAACATATCCCGAAAGAAAATAATATAATGGAGTTAGATCACACGATGTCGGTGGCCAATTAACAGGACCATTACGTGAAATTAGTCTTACATCAAATGTTTCTTTGAGAAAAGTAATTGTACTCCGCGCTGTGTGCCATTTGGCGCCGTACTATTGGAACCACATATCAGCAAGATTTATGCCAGCCAATTAGGGTACAAAAAAGTTAGAAATCATGTCTCTTTATCGTTCACCATTGACTATAACATTCCTCACCATTTTTGAAGACATATGGACCAATGATTCCGCCGGTCCATAAAACGCACTGGGAGAATATTTGACCGCGTTTGTAACATAATCTAAATAATATCTCATTATTAAAATTATGTAATACAGAGTAAATAATAAAAATTAAAAATAGTAAAATATTTTAATTTGGGCATTAATATAAATTTATTATGAAAACGCGTTTTATATTACACTCCACCAACATATAAAATGTGCCATAAAAATAGTGAAATACTAAAAATTTGCAGAGAGTGGGGAGTATTTTTCATTTTGGTTGCCATAAAAAATACTTCGATTTGTATTTTTTATTTATATTTATGGCAACCAAATCGCTACAACAACAAACATTTCAAGTATAAATTTTTTTTACTGTTGCGCCGCTCACACATAGGGATTTTTGATTGCATCTCTTTCTGGTTTTCTGCACAACACAAAACCGCAGTAATGGAATTCCGCCTTTATAACGTCAAGACCGCTCAATTTTGTTACCGTTTTGTGTTGTTATGTGATTCGAAAATGTTCAACAAAACAGTTCAATTGCGGTACGCCAATATGTCGACTAATTCTATACACGTTTTTGTTTCATTTCCCTTGTGGTAAAGGTTACGTAAACTTAACGTATTTACGTAGCCATAAAAAAATTATAAAATTAAAAAAAAAAAAAAATTGACTAGTCCGTAATGAGTATCCCGTAAATATTATTGAATATTGAATGGCAGCTATTTGTTATAGCTATTTATTGTTTGTTGTTTTATTTAGATAGCACGATACAAATTTAATTTTTTTTAAGTTTGAACGCAAAATTTCGCTCCAAAAATTTTTATTAAGTGACAATTCATATTTAAAGAAGATTCGTTAAATTTTTGTGTGCCATTTGGCGCCGTACTATTGGAACCACATATCAGCAAGATTTATGCCAGCCAATTAGGGTACAAAAAAGTTAGAAATCATGTCTCTTTATCGTTCACCATTGACTATAACATTCCTCACCATTTTTGAAGACATATGGACCAATGATTCCGCCGGTCCATAAAACGCACTGGGAGAATATTTGACCGCGTTTGTAACATAATCTAAATAATATCTCATTATTAAAATTATGTAATACAGAGTAAATAATAAAAATTAAAAATAGTAAAATATTTTAATTTGGGCATTAATATAAATTTATTATGAAAACGCGTTTTATATTACACTCCACCAACATATAAAATGTGCCATAAAAATAGTGAAATACTAAAAATTTGCAGAGAGTGGGGAGTATTTTTCATTTTGGTTGCCATAAAAAATACTTCAATTTGTATTTTTTATTTATATTTATGGCAACCAAATCGCTACAACAACAAACATTTCAAGTATAAATTTTTTTTACTGTTGCGCCGCTCACACATAGGGATTTTTGATTGCATCTCTTTCTGGTTTTCTGCACAACACAAAACCGCAGTAATGGAATTCCGCCTTTATAACGTCAAGACCGCTCAATTTTGTTACCGTTTTGTGTTGTTATGTGATTCGAAAATGTTCAACAAAACAGTTCAATTGCGGTACGCCAATATGTCGACTAATTCTATACACGTTTTTGTTTCATTTCCCTTGTGGTAAAGGTTACGTAAACTTAACGTATTTACGTAGCCATAAAAAAATTATAAAATTAAAAAAAAAAAAAAATTGACTAGTCCGTAATGAGTATCCCGTAAATATTATTGAATATTGAATGGCAGCTATTTGTTATAGCTATTTATTGTTTGTTGTTTTATTTAGATAGCACGATACAAATTTAATTTTTTTTAAGTTTGAACGCAAAATTTCGCTCCAAAAATTTTTATTAAGTGACAATTCATATTTAAAGAAGATTCGTTAAATTTTTTAATTTAAATTAATTTTTCCATGGGCGATAGCACAGAAACAACATTTATCGCAAACATAATTTTTTTAAAGTTACGTTTATAATTGTTTTTAATTTTTGTATGATTGGAGTCGTAGCTAATTCTTTAACAAATTTTTTTTATGTATAAATTTATTTTGTATGTAATATAAATTTAACAAAATACTAAAAATTTTATTTTAAATACTATAAAATCGACCTGAGTCTTGCCCTACTTAACGCGATATTTCAAAACGCGATATTTCGAAACGAGATATGAAAAAACAAGATATTACAAAACGAGATCTGATAAAATGAGATATCGTACAAAACGCGATATTTCAAAATGCTATATTTCAAAACGCGATATGGTACAAAATGCGATATTTCAAAACGCGATATTTCAAAACGCGATGTTTTAAAACGCGATATGGTACTAAACGCGATATTTCAAAACGCGAAATGGTACAAAACGCGATATTTTAAGACGCGATATGGTACCAAATGATATAGTTTATAACGCGATATCCCTTTTCCCGTCAGACAAAAATTTTTGTTTCTTAAATTTAAGTCCGCTGTATTTTAACGGATCTTAGATAAATCGGAATTATTTTTGAAGCATTATAACTTGATAACATATAAATTATATAACAATTGTATAGTTATAGTGTTATTTTTCGGATGAAAATGATTTAAGAGGAATACACAAATGTGTATATTGGTCCAAAATACATACAAAAATAAATTTTTGACATTGTTCTCTTTCATACATACACAATTGTGATCACGGGCTGGAAAAGGCATATAGTACAAAATGCGATATGGAACAGAATGTGCATTGCAAAGCGACGGGAGCGCAGCGACCCGCCTGATATAACTCGATCATATACTCCCGCTCCCATCGATTTTTAAATTCCTATAAAGTGAAATTAAATTTTCCCTTCACCCACCTGATATAACCCGATTCTAAACTCGCTCTCCTATCGATTTTTAAATTCCTATAAACTGAAATTAAATTTCACCTTTTCCAGAATGTACATTGCGGAGCGACGGGAGCGCAGCGACCCTCCTGATATAATCCGATCGTATACTCCCGCTCCTATTTAGAGTCCTATTTAAAACGCGATATTTTAAAACGTGAATTATCAAAACGCGATATTTCAAATATTACAATTAAATAGTTTTTTGGTTTTTTAGCTTAAGGTTTTGTACCATATCGCGTTTTGAAATATCTCTTTTCCTGCCTGCCATCACAATTGTGTGGGTAACGAAAACGAATCATGTCAAAAAAAATTGTTTGTATGGATTTTGGACCAACATACACATTTGGGCATTCCATCTAAATCGTTTTCATCCGAAAAATAACACTATAACTATAATAATAATAAAATAATTAATATGTTATATAATTTATATTATCAAATTATAATGCTTTTTCAAAAATAATTTCGATTTATCTAAGATCCGTTAAAATCCGGATGACATTACAACCTGTCATTTTATACGTATACATTTGTGTACAGTGGACTTAAATAAAAGAAAAAAAATTGTTTGGTCGGAAAAGGGATATCGCACTATATACTATATCATTTGGTACATCATCGCGTTTTGTACCATATCGCGTTTTGAAATATCGCGTTTTAAAATATCGCGTTTTGTACCATATCGCGTTTTGTACCGTATCGCATTTTGAAATATCGCGTTTTGATAATTCGCGTTTTGAAATATCGTATTTCAAATGGGACTCCTTCTCCTCATGAAGAATAAATAGCCGAAAATAAAATCGAGAGCGAATGACAGCTCGCATAGTGCAATCATCTTTTCTGACTTTTAGCTAAAAGTCACTCAAAAAAAGACTCACTGCTTGCAATAACTGGCCCCTGCAGAACATATCGCAAAAGATAACTCATAAGTGATCCGACCATACCTCAACTAAACTCGATTCTCAGATACAATTTCGACGGACTACGCCATCTAAATACAATTACTACCCAATTACAATTAGTAAATACAATTACTACCCCAACAAACGCACCAACATAGAATAAATCAAAAGAGCGCAGCACTTCAGTTAATATCGTATTTTTTTATGTTAAACCACTAAAATAACACATTTATACCCCGAGAAAGCAAAAAATTCAAAATTTTATGAAATTATTCTCCGTTGAATTATAACTCGATAAACGATTAGAGCGACTTCTTCACATATTTCACTGAAATAACTTACAAGTGGAACAAAACAACGGAGAAGTTGGTACATTTGCAGCGCATCTCAATAGAATAAGTTTGAGAGAGAAAACAAAATCTCGTAAGGATGGTGGTTGCCTTATGAAAAAAGTTAACAGACTTTTAATTGTTGCCTTATGAAAAATACAAGGAAGTTAACCGCGTTTTAATTTAATGCCGATTGTTTATTATGATTCAAACGGAACGATATCCAAATCAATATGGCATCTTGATTTGTAACAAAATATAAAATTCTGACTAACACACCTTGTGTAATATAATTATTTAAAACTAGGAATATTTGAATATGTATATGTATTTAAAATTTAATGGAATTAGTGTATATAAATAAATAATAATGAAGTATGGTTCAGTTCGATTTTTTTTTGTTTCTATTTGATATGCACTTCATAAAGCAACTTTTTGCATTAAAAAACAAATATAAATACAATTCTGATAGTAAGATAATTTTGTAAATTTTTTTGTTGTGAACGGTAGATAAACAATTATTCGTATTTTGCTCCATGAAATATATCCCTTTGTCAACCAAAAAAAATGGCTCAATTTAAGTCTAAACCACACAAATGTTTGAGGAAAAAATCATAATATGTAATGGCGTTTTTGATAAAAAATTTCGCTTAATTTGAAGTAAAGGGTGATTTTTTAAGAGCTTGAGAACTTTTTTTTAAAAAAAAACGCATAAAATTTGCAAAATCTCATCGGTTCTTTATTTGAAACGTTAGATTGGTCCATGACATTTACTTTTTGAAGATAATTTCATTTAAATATTGACCGCGGCTGCGTCTTAGGTGGTCCATTCGGAAAGTCCAATTTTGGGCAACTTTTTCGAGCATTTCGGCCGGAATAGCCCGAATTTCTTCGGAAATGTTGTCTTCCAAAACTGGAATAGTTGCTGGCTTATTTCTGTAGACTTTAGACTTGACGTAGCCCCACAAAAAAATGTCTAAAGGCGTCAAATCGCATGATCTTGGTGGCCAACTTACCGGGCCATTTCTTGAGATGAATTGTTCTCCGAAGTTTTCCCTCAAAATGGCCATAGAATCGCGAGCTGTGTGGCATGTAGCGCCATCTTGTTGAAACCACATGTCAACTAAGTTCAGTTCTTCCATTTTTGGCAACAAAAAGTTTGTTAGCATCGAACGATAGCGATCGCCATTCACCGTAACGTTGCGTCCAACAGCATCTTTGAAAAAATACGGTCCAATGATTCCACCAGCGTACAAACCACACCAAACAGTGCATTTTTCGGGATGCATGGGCAGTTCTTGAACGGCTTCTGGTTGCTCTTCACTCCAAATGCGGCAATTTTGCTTATTTACGTAGCCATTCAACCAGAAATGAGCCTCATCGCTGAACAAAATTTGTCGATAAAAAAGCGGATTTTCTGCCAACTTTTCTAGGGCCCATTCACTGAAAATTCGACGTTGTGGCAGATCGTTCGGCTTCAGTTCTTGCAGGAGCTGTATTTTATACGGTTTTACACCAAGATCTTTGCGTAAAATCTTCCATGTCGTCGAATAACACAAACCCAATTGCTGCGAACGGCGACGAATCGACATTTCACGGTACGCACTGTACGCATTCGTGTGGTTGGTTTAATGTCCAATAAAGTAAACTGAGTGCGAAACTTGGTCACAATCGCATTAATTGTTTGCTCACTTGGTCGATTATGTAGACCATAAATCGGACGTAAATCGCGAAACACTTTTCGAACCGAACACTGATTTTTGTAATATAATTCAATTATTTGCAAGCGTTGCTCGTTAGTAAGTCTATTCATTATGAAATGTCAAAGCATACTGAGCATCTTTCTCTTTGACACCTTGTCTGAAATCCCGCGTGATCTGTCAAATACTAATGCATGAAAATCCTAACCACGAAAAAATCACCCGTTACAACCAACACAATTGTGAGTATAGTTATAGTGTTTTTTTCGGACGAAAATAAGTATGAAAGGAAAACACAAATGTGTAAGTTGGTTGAAACACATACAAAAATAAATTTTTGACATGGTACTTTTGCCGTACCCACACAATTGTGTTACCGGGCAGCAAAAGGGATATACTTACTTAAAGTCCGTGAATTTTACATTATTGTGAATAAAGTTACTCGCGTTTGGTGTGAATGATGCCTAAATGGCGTTTGGTGTGAATAACGAATAAATGTATTATTTTATACCAAACAGCAAAAATTACAAATTATTTTTCGTTAAAATCTTAAACCAAATAAAGAAATTCTTCAGATTTTCCCTTTAAATTATTTCACCAAGGGAACAACAAGTTGCGAGTGTTAATGCGCAATTATTTTACTATGAAAAGTATGAGCAATTTCCCTTATAGTAATAATAGTTATATGCATGTGACACGAAAACAAATCCAACTACGGGAAATAAATTTCATAAAAGCATTTCTAAATAGGTTCAATGGAAGTTTAATAGCAAACTGGATTGTAAGACGAAACACCGCGTGAGATGCCCGAATATAGACAGGTTTATTCTTATAGCCTTTTCACATATAACAAGAGGCAAGGAAAGGACATAAAGGGGGCGAGGAAAATAATATGGGAAAGAAAATCCAACTGCCGACAGAACTGCAGCTACCATGGTCCTGCAATGTGCATCCAACGAGATCTCAACACCGTTGCTGAGTACATATTTTGATTTACACATTTCTCGAAATTCTTTTAAGAGGACAATCGCTACTCTGGAGTTTTGACTTGGTGCCACCACTGTTGTTCCCGCTCATCTTAATAAATAAATGCATGTAATTAGAAATTGTAATTTATAATTATTAATTATTGGCAATGGTTGGATTTTAGTACATAGAAGTCCTTCTCGTTGAATGTACAGAAATATTGTTAGATTGCAAATTGAATTTATTAAAATTTATACATTCAGTTTATACTAACTTATCGTAACTGATTCTATGTAATTCAAAATCGGCAAGAACCATCACCGAAACCAAAGAAATGCTTGATAAATACTACAGGGACTCTGCACCATCAATTTCAATGGTAAAGTGGTTTACTGAGCTCGTAGCCGTGGTCGTACCATCGAAAGTGACACCGAACGTTGAAGCCTAAAAGAGATCGTCATGATATACATAGTCGATAAAATCCATGGAATGATATTGGACGATAGGAGATTAAAGTACGTGAGGTGGCTGAGGTTGTTGGCATCTCAACTGAGCGAGTACATCACATTTTACATGAATATTTGGATATGAAGAACTTTGAAGCTATCCGCGCGATGTGTGCCGCGATTGCTCACACTCACACTCGACCATAAGCGCAACCGTGTGACCACTTCAAAGGAGTGTGGCGATATTCAGCCGTAATCCAAGAGTTTTTGCGTCGTTTCGGAAACGTGGACGAAACATGGATCCATCACACCAGAGATCAAAGAACAACCAACAATGGGTTTCTCCGGGTGAACGCGCATTAAAGAAGGCCAAGTTGGGTCTGTCGGCCAACAAAGTCATGGTCAGGTTTTCGGGATGCATGCGGTGTCATTCACATCGATTACCTTGAAAAGGATAAAGCGATCACCGGCGAATATTATTCAGATCTTTTGGACAAATTCCAATTTGTTTCCAAACCTGAATTTATGGCTGGGCGGTCAGAGATTTGGGTCTAACGAAGAGATCACCACTGAAACAAACGCCTATTTTGAGGACCTTGAGAAAACCTATTATCTGGAAGGAATAAAACAATTGGAAAAACGCTGAGGGTCTATTATGAAACTTATTCGATTTCGGAAAATTTGATTCGCTGCGTGAAAATGCGACGTCAAAATGCGACTGGTCTTCAGTGGCAGTATTCTGGCTTTCCCTGGGAATAGGGAATTGGGAAAAATATTTTCATACCATTTTTGTCCAAATTGTATTTTTCTGGCCTACTGAAGGAATAAGTTTAGTACAAAAATTTTCAAAACAAAGTTAATTGGGAAACTTTTGTTCCATAAAAGTTTTATAGGGAAAAATATTTTCCCATTCAACTTTGTTTCAAAAATATTTACACCAAACTTATTACCTTAGTAGGCCAGAAAAATATAATTTAATCAAAAATGCTATGGAAATATTTTCCCCAATTCCCTATTCCCAGGGAAAGCCGGAATAGTGCCACAGGCGGCGAATGTCGTATTGTGTCAATGTTGTTTTAAAATAATAATTTTTTTATATTGTAAATAAATTCGATCATGTATTTTTATATTTTTTAATTAAGGCAATTATAATTATTGTTTTTAACAATTGATACTTATATTTACCAAGATGTTAGTTGTAAAATAATTTACTACAGATAACGTATGTGTTTTAATAATACATATACATATAAAATTGATTTGACAGGTTCACAACAAATGGCCGATTCGCTTTGTTTCATAATAGCGTATCGAATTTTTGGATATCGAATTTTTCGAAAGCGAATAATGTTTCATAATAGACCCCATGTGACCCTATTCTGGTAATTCCCGGGGAATGGAAATTTTAAATGTTTTAACAGTTTTATTCCCTTTTCCCCAAAAGTGTATTCTGCCTTTTTGTAAAAAAATTTTATGGGAAAAAAATTATTCCCCATTATAGAAGTTTTGACGTTTATTCCATACCTATTTTAGAAAAGAATTAACTGAGAATAGACTTTAACGGAAATAGCAATATTATGGCTGTAAATTTATACTGAAAACTGGTAATATCAATTGGAAATATCAATATCCAATTTTTTACATTAATAAATGTAAAAAAATCTATTATTTAATAAAAATTCGATTAAAATATCAACAAAAACCAAATAAACGTAGTAAACTATTTTTAGACATTTGTTTGTAGACATTTATTGCGATCGCGAGTCGACCGCGAATAATTAAATTACTTTCCCCTAAATTTATTCCTCAATCGCCAGAATTAACTTTTAATTCTGAAAGGGGGAATTGGAGAAAATGTCTGGGGAATATCTGCTACAAATAGAAATTATTCTCTATTCCCGGGGAATTACCAGAATAGGGCCACTGGACTAAATATATCGACCTTAACCACTTAAATGATGGCTTTTTTCGAGAAAGTGTGTCCATAAATTGTCAGGTTTCCTTTTACTTCTCTTTAGGAAATTTTTTTTTTTTTCATTTTTTAACATTTATTCAATAATTTTTTGTTGTATGATATAGGTATCTTAAAACGACATATCTTATAATATACTTAATAAACACATTTTTATTAATCACTTGTTTTTGTTTCGCTGATAACTGCAACTAGGATTATATTAAAGTTATTAAATAAAAAGCTAAAGTGTAAAACTCTAACGGGTATTTATCCACCGGACAGTCCAACGCGGGAAAATTGGCGTCGCTTAGAGTATATAGGTTTAACGAGCCAACGGATTAGCAACATCGTGTCCAATTATACCAATATTAGTTTTGCTTTTTATAATAATAACACAATAAAGAAAATGATTTTTAACAATAAACCTAGAGTTGATCGCCTTTCCAAATCTGGCGTTTATAGGATTAATTGCAATGATTGTAGTTCCTCCTATATTGGTCAGACTGGGCGCAATTTTGAAGTTAGAGCTAAAGAACATTTATCTGGTTGCAATCAATCAACTTTCCATAACCATTTAACTTCAGAAAATCATACAGCTAGCTTGAACAATTTAGACATATTACATATACAACCCAAAGGCAGACGTTTAGATAGCTTAGAATCTTACGAAATTCGAAAATCAATATTTCTTAACCAAAATATCCTTAACGAACAGAGAGAAATCCGGTTCTCACCAATTACAGACCCCGCCCTTTTCTATTCTCACGTACGCAATAATATACCTTGAATTTTGTTACTCAACCTATGACTCATCGCCTTATCTGCGCGATCCGTAGATTAATTTTTATTGCTTATTTTTTTTTTTCCCCCCTCCTTCTTTTATTTTTATTTATATTTTGCTTTTTTCTACTATATAACAAAAAATTTTTACTAATACAATTCAGTAGATACTCCTGATGATGACCTAACAAGTCGAAATCGATCGAGTGATTTTTTAAACTTTTTGAAAAATATTCTGCGAAACAAAAACAAGTGATTAATAAAAATGTGTTTATTAAGTATAAGTGTGTTTCGCCAAGTGCCTACGGCAAATAGCGTAAAAAGTATATCTTATAATATATAACATACATACATATATACATGAATATATTTTGCTCGGGGAAATTACCAACAAAAAAAGTCACAAAACAAGATTTGCCCGAGCAATACACGTGCAAATCAAAAAACCATCGAACTACGAGCCCGGGCAAATCACTCAAGTGGTTAAGGAGGATTCAGTATTGAGTTTTTTCGTTACTTCCTTCCTTCGGAAATTTTTTTAAACCAATCCAAGTTGATGAAAAAAATTTCACAAGAAAAAAAACGTCATGTTTCACCAATGGGCGCTTTCAAGTCACTCAACAGTTGGGAACATACTGAGTAAAATCGCAGCCAACGTTATAAAAATGTTTAGCACTATGAAATTTTCAAATCAAATTGGTGATGATTTCACTAATCATGATAAGGTACCAGAAAGCGCCCAATGAAGCTGGTTTAACAAAATTTCAGAAGAAACGAAAGAGCGCAACACTGAATCCGCCTTTACAGGAAACTGTTGAGAAATAAAACGCTTGTTTGTCGAAAAAAATATCTTTTATTCAAAAAGTCACTGACTTATCATAAACAATAGCAGAGCATAAATAATAGTAGTGATCAATCAAGATTATTCACAAGTTCTTTCCAAATACCGAAAATAAATTGATTTTTTTGTGCCAAAGAACTCGATGCAAAAAAATTGAAAATTATACATGTCAAAAATTGAAAAAATGTCAAAAAATTTCTATTGAGTTTATTATGTTGTGTACGTTGAAAATAGTAGTGTTTATTTCTTAAAATAGATTAGATTTATTTACGATTAGCATAACATAAAACGCATAAAAAATTAATTTTAAGTTAAAATCTCAAGTTCAATATAAGTACATATTTTATAATTACAAACATGTGCTCGTTAAAAAGGAATCAATGTACCTGGCCCGTGTTCTGTTGAACCAAAGATACACTTTTTCGGCTAAAGTTTACTTTACGTATACATCGAGAAAATCAGGTAAGGAGTATAAATTTTAAAAAAATTTTAATGCACAATCAACAGTTATCAACAGTTTTTAGGAGGGGGAAGCTAATTTTTTCCGGAAAATTACCCCATTTTCCGGGAAAATTTTCACTTAAAAAAATAAAAATTTCGTATTATTTTTGTCAAAATACGTACAAATATGTAATTTTTATAAAAAATTTTGATATTAGGATTGTATCCTAACAGTTTTACGACAGTACAAGTAGTTTTTCCGGGAAAATTTTGCAATTTTTCCAGGAAAATTTTAAAACTTTTTAATTTTTTGTTTTACCTAGTTTGACACTTGAAGAATTGTATAAATTGTGGAAAAGCGGGGGTTTGGGGGCGGCAGCCCCCATCCTCTAAGGTATACAACGAATTAAAATAACATTAAAAAAAAATTTATATTTACGAAAGTTGATTTTTTTAACATTTGTGGGACTATCAGAAGAAGCGATAAGAGCGATAGAAACTCTTTGATCTGTGTCTGCAAGGTTGACGAAGCAATTATTATTAATAAAAATAAAATAAAATATTGAAAAAATAAAAAAGTGAAAATTTTTCCGGAAAATCAAAAAATTTTCCGGAAAAATGTAGCTTCCCCCTCCTAAAAACTGAGAGTAAACAATCCTGCATTTAAAAATTTCCAAAATTTATACTCCTTACCTGATTTTCTCGATGTATACGTAAAGTAAAATTACGCCACTTTTTCTTACCAATTTATATATTTTTAAATTATTGTATACTTCTTGTAAATAAAAATTGGTAATGATAAAAATTTAAAAAAAATAAAAAATAGTCACAACAAATTATAATCCGCAAATAGATAGTCCTTATGTTTATACTTTTGACTTTACCATTATTTTTATGCGTTTGTAAACGCCAAAAAATATATATTCCTATGACATAATACTATATCCCTTTTCCAACCAAAAAAAAAATTTGGCTCAATTAAAGTTCAAACCACACAAATGTGTGAGTAAAAAATCATAGTATGTAATGGCGTTTTTGATAAAAAATTTCACTTGATTTGAAGTACAACCAACACCATTGTGTGTATAGTTATAGTGTTTCGGACGAAAAAATGTTTAAAAGGAATACACAAATGTATAAGTTGGTTGAAAACACATACAAAAATAAATTTTACACGGTAGTACACGGTACTTTTGCCGTATCCACACAATTGTGTTAGTGGGCAGCAAAAGGGATATAAGTACATAATAATTGCGGTTACTTTGAGAAATTTACAACAACAATCCCATATATGTAATTCCAAATTGGAATTGTTTTAATCCAACTTTTTTGCTGGTATAGAATAATTCTATTCTACCGGTTGTAAATTAGTTACGATTTTTAATAATATTCAATATTATTCGGTCATATTACTATTTAATTAGACATATTTAGTTGTGTTTTCACGTTTTGTTTAACTTCAAAATGTAATTGTTCCCAACTAATATAAATAAGTAAATACAATTTTTGGTTGTTACTTTGAGCTATTCCAGCATTGATTTAACCATGTTTAATGTTGAGGTTTTTCAAAATTGATTGCGATAAAAAAAAGTCATTTTTTTGGAAAGAAATTGCTATTAACTTGAAAACCAAAAATAATACATTTTTTATCAAATTTGCATTATTTATTTTAAAATAATGTACATACATATTTTAAAACAACTTTTATAATAACTCAAAGAAATAACATGTCTACAAATTTCTTAACTATCATAATTCTATGCTTTTAACATAGATAAAAAATTGCATTCCTTTAATGTTTAATTTGCCTCCTAAATTGATAATGTTTCGATGCTTTAATGGCTTTATGCTTATGATTCATACCAAAAATATTGAAAAAAGCATACGCACACTTACAGCATATATATTTTATGGCAGTCATTTAAATATGGATATGTATTTTGAACAAAACGAATGTTTAAGCGAAAGGCCCAATAAAATCAATTTCATTTAAACTTAAATCGTTGAAACGCTAAGTGACCATATGAGCAGGTAGGTTATCAGACCGGCTCAAAGTAGCTCCAGAAAAATTATCAAAAAGATATAAGTAAAATAATGTAAAATTGTAAAATGTTAGTGCGTGAGAACAGAGAAAACCAAATAGAATCGCTCTCTTATAAAAGTAGCATAATATTATAGATTAATTAAAATGCAATAAATTTGATATACACGTGCTAGGTCATTATGTCAATATTATGTATTGTTCATTCATGCAGAGTACAACAGTCGACAGCACACTCATTCCGCCGTTCCACATTTTGATTCTTTCCTCGTTTCCTTCCCCGTCACCAACACAAACTGTTATTAGTTTGTTGTTGGAGAGGAAGGAAACTAGGAAAGGATCGTAAGAATCAAAGTGTGGAATGGCGGATTAGGTAATAATATTTACAAGTCACGTATCCATTCGTCGAAAATATTTAAACACCGGGAAATAGGTATTCCTTTCACCGGTTTAATTATAGCACGACTACTTGCATTGTTTAAGTAAATCTAGTTTGTAGATTTTTATTATAAATTAAATATTGTAATTACTAAACACATGTGATATTTTCATGTGCCAAATAAAATATGCCGAATTTGTTTGAAACTTAAGCGTTTTATGTGTTTCGTAATACACTACAATTAAACCAATTTAAAACTGAAAAAAACTGCGGTACTTACTTGTTTCTCAACACTATCGCATAAATTTCCTGTTTCATTATCAAGCAATTCTTGCTTTATGTCAAGTGGCCAAAGCGGTCTGCCACAATTCATTTGATTTTCTAACTCATCCACTTCCATTTTTCAAAAATATATTTTGTTTTCTTCTTTATGTAATATATGAATTTTTTATATACCAAATTTTCTTAACAAAAAAATGAAATATAGAAGAGTAAAAACAAAACTTAAGTGTTTCCGAATCGAGAAATTTTCCTCTAATTTTTTATGAAATAAACATTTTATTTTATTTACAATATACTCATCAAACTCAGATTCTATTTTAATTACTAATCAATTATAAACAATGAAATACAATTTATTTGTATAATAATCCTTTTTTAATTTTATTGAGGAAATTAATTTTTCATAATGGCCGATATATAATTTTATCACAAAACAAAAAAAAAAACTTTCACCCCACAGGCTTCACATACACATAAAAAAAATCAACTACAACTTTTTTGATTTTCTCATTTAGATTTAGTACCCGTAAAAGGCCGAATTTATATCTCACTTTTATTTAAATGGATTTTCCAATTATTACATTTGAGGTTAAAACAATATAAACAGAATTTTATTTATTTGTAAATATAAAAAATTAATAAATTAAATTCGAACAATTGGGAAATGCAAAAGATTTGCAGCCATTTTAGTTGGAGAGTTTACATTTTTTTGCTTCAATCAAATGTCATTATTTTGAGCTTACCGCGCCTTTCAGTAAAATAGTGGATACTACGAGAACTAAATAAGTGGAATTTTTTAGCGCCGTCTTTTTAGCGCAAAATATACTGCACACGGTTTTAAAATAAAAAATCGTAACGATTATTTAACAAATTATTTTATTATTAAAATAGACATTATTTATTCTTTTTCTTTTGCTTCTTATTTTTTGGAGTATTTTCCTCCAAAGTTTTGCGTTTACTAACCGATTGGTCAACGGACGTCGCATCTCCGTCATCCGTACTGTTCGTTGCGGGAACGCTGAATCCTTCAATATATGGATTTACAAGTTGAAAAATAAGCTTTTCATGCTGAACATTACTAGAGTCGAGACACAAACGAATGGTGACCGGGTCAAATGAATGGAATACAATGTGGCCACATCTTTGCGTTTGATCGTCTTCGCAGTATGTGAATTTATCCGACGGTTTGTCTTTTTCACTTAAATAGATTGTACCTTCAAGACCGTACTTGGGAATCAACACTTGCAAAGCATTTTTTCGAACGAATAACACATAACCTTCCTCATCTCTAGTTTTGCCACGAAAAAATATGTGCGTATTTAGTGCAACTGATGCCCGACCGGCATATTGGGCCATGCGATTTCGATAGTTCAAGTTGTTACACAACAAGGAATTTTTATTTTTATCCAATAAATCAGCGTACGTACTGTCAGCTCCAATGCACGCAGCTAACAGGCGATGCACAATAATATCAGCATAACGCCGAATTGGCGATGTAAAATGCGTGTAGATAGGGGCCGCAAGACCGTAATGGAAAAATTCATCTTTTTGTAATGTTCCACTAATAAAATATACAGCCTGCATCATGCACCTAGTAGCCAAAATTCTTAACATTACATTAAAGTAATGATTGTCTGCTTTAATTGCGTTATCTAGAGACGTGGCTAATTCTCGCCCTGACGTTGTGATAATTTCAAACCCTTGATTACGCCCAGCCTTAATTAAGGGTTCAAAATTATTTTGAGGAGGCTCTGGGTGACGACGCAACATAGCACATTCTGGAAATTCTTTTTCAATTTTTTTGGCTACCGAAACATTTGCAAGCAACATGAATTCTTCGACCATGGAATTAGTTTCGCGAATTTTTTTAGCTTCGACTTCAATGGGATCGTGTGTTTCACTATCTACTTGGAAACGTATTTCCGGTGAAGCAAGTACGAGAGCACCATTTTCTAATCTTCGTTTTTTTAATACTTTTGCGAGTTTATTTAGATTGCGCAATGAATGTGCAATATCGTCATTTTGATTTGTATCGTCGATTATTAACTGCGCCTCCTCATAAGTCATAGCTCGTTTTGAACAAATGACACTTTTGAAATATTTTGTCCAAACAATATTAGCAGCATCATCAATTTCCCATAAACAGGAAAAAGCGAATCGTTCTACACCACCACGAAGTGAGCATAAATTGGAGCTTAATAATTCTGGCACCATATCAATTCGTTTGTCCACCAAATACACTGTAGTAGCCCGAAGTGCGGCCTCCTTATCAAGTGCATTCCCAGGTCGAATGAAATGACTAACATCTGCTATATGAACACCAACTTCATAGTTGCCATTGGCTAGCGTTCGGCAATGCAACGCATCATCAATATCAGTACATCCGGGAGGATCTACTGAACAAATCGCAATATCCCGCAAATCAACACGTTTCGAGTAGTCCTGAAAAATAAAATAAAAGCAAGACTTCAGTTTGTTTGCAAAATTTAGGCCAAGTACCTCAAATCTCTTGTTAAATAGAATAAATGGAACAAAATCGGACTCAGGAATCTCACATAATCGACAATGAAAAGGAAAATATTGAAACAGTTGAAATCAATTTAATGAATCTATTCTGCGAACAACTGGACATGTTGATTACAATTACAAAAAAAATTGTTGACATTCAATTTTCGAAAAGATCCACCGAAAATCTTCAAGATCGTCTGGAAACATGTGTAAACGATCTAATTGTTTCAAAAAATGAAATAAACTCCATCACGAAAAATATCGCAACATTAAATGCCCAAATTATGGCTGTTCAAAAAAATAACGAATATAAAGAGCAACTGGAGCAGTTGAAACAAGAACACAAAAGGCTAAAAGAAACTCGAGAAAACCTAATTGAGAGTACCACCAGAATACCAAAACCATTGCCACGAACAATTGAGACAAGGTATGGCCCATTTCGCCCACGAGAATACAACGAAAATATTCAAACCCAGTCATTTCAAACCCTTAATGAATCGACCGAAACAGAATTGGAGTTTGTAAATACTGAGAGTCCCAATCCCAAATTGATCAAACGGAACAAGCACGAGCCGAGACATAAACGAAGGGAATCGAGTGTTTTCCTAATTTTAGAGCCTATTCAAGATTTAAAATCTGATAGCACCAGCCTTGTGGATGGGGAACTGGAGAAAACTGATTAATACGCACCTCTTCTGTTATAATCCATGGTAATTTTGGTAGGAAACTCAGCACTTCTTCAGAAAATTTACTGTGTGGTACATCATGCTCTAGCAAAAGAACTTCATTTTCAGTGTCTTTGTCACCAAGTGGACCAATAGCTCGAACAAAATGCCCTAATGGATATCGCGAATGACGAGGCCATTGATCAATGGCCACAATTATTCGTTGCTTATATAATTGTTCAGCTTGCCGCGATTCAATTCGAACTCTAGGAATTTTACGTTCAGCAGGTATAAATATATGACGAGTCGATCCTTTAACCGGGTTTGGTTGTAAAATGCCACAATATTGTCTCCATTTGCGACGAATTATTCCAACTATTTCACCGGTTGGAATTTTTTCAACATCTGGTTTTGGGGATTTCGCAAAATTGGTTTCTTCATCCGGTACCACTTCCGGATCAACATTATCATCTTGCAGGACGATTTCACTGGGCGATGCCCAGTCGGCTTCGGATAATAATTTTACGGCCACTGTATCTCCATCCACAGCTCGATTTAGTGAATTTCGACCTTGTATTAATAGCTAAAAAATTAAATTATAACATAGAATAAACAAATAATTATTAATTTTAAATATATTTACCGATTTTTCAAATCCCTCAACATTAACATATCCTTCAAGATAATTATCCCGTGACAAAAGGAACGAACCTTGATACAGTTTTTTCGACTTAATGCCTTCATGAATTTGAACCGGTGTTAAATGTGGTGGAAACAATGCTTTCTGATTTTCGGCAGTTTCGTATGTTTTGTGAGATAACTTGTCTACTAAATTACCCATACCATCTAATGAACTAACATAGTCAGCCATTGAACAAACCAGAAGATCACTTTCATTAGCTTTCTCACGATTTTCATAATCATCTGTCAACAAAACGATGCGAATTTTGTTTTTTTCTGGAATCTTTCTCTGGCTCTCGTCTAAGTGGTGGTCGTACCATTTTGTAGCTAAACGTATTGCTCTGTCATTACGATCATTTGGCGTTTCGTTGGGATTTCGTTCAACGTACGTATCTTGGTGATGTTCATTCACAAATATAAAGAAATTTCTTTTAGGATTACTAATCAAATCCCGCAATCGTTTATACACGGAACTACTACGGTGTTTTACCTCATCCAGCACGGTGGTTAATATGATAACATTGCGCAGTGCATCCTCTTCAAGAACATCCATTTGATTTAAAATCACATTCGTATCTAACAATAAATAATGCGGAAATTTATATCTATTACTGTTTGATTCAGTAAGCAGAGATAACTTTGTATCATGTTGATTATGACTGCAATGCCGGCAAATTGCCGAGCCACACCAAATATCATCTCGGAGATAATGCTCTCGCACAATCTGAAATCACGTAAAATAATTAATCGATTTAACCGTAACGGCAATTAATAGACTACCTTTAATATATTTCCCTTTTTAGTTTTACGTAAAAATATTTTATTAGTCAACATCTTGCAACTATATTGGCCAACAAAGTCGACCATGTGAATTTTGACAACTACATAGGCTAAAAACCTATCCAAATAAAACAATTTATACCATTTCATTACGAGCCCGGACAACCAAAATATGTGTCCACCAAACAATTTACAAATTAAGGCAAAAGCAGACAGAAACGTCATAATGCAATTAACGTGGAAATGTATGGAAAAATCTGTCCTTTGAGAAATTTACAACAACAATCCCATATATATAATTCCAAATTGGAATTATTTTCAAAATGTAATTGTTACCAACTAATAAAATTAAATTAAAAAATATCTTTGGTTGTTACTTTGAGCAAAATTAATTCTATTCCAGAATGGTTTTAACTTTTGCCAAAGTAATAGCATTTTCACTGGCACAAAAATCTTGATCCAAATTTTTGGATTTATTATTTTTTGCCAGAGAACACAATTTTGGATTTTTTTGTTGACGTTTACTCACACAAATGCGTGGTCATTTTGACAATTGACATGACGTTGAGTATATGTGTGATTAAAAACGTAAAACAAAAATCCAACAAATTTTTTGGATTTTTCTTTGACCCATTTTCAAAAAAAAAACGTAAACAAATCCATTTCCAATTGATTCCAATTAGAAAAAAATGTGGATTTTTGTGCTAGGGAAAACGATGTAAGACGACAATTTTACCCCCATTACACGGTCAGTAATAATGTCATTACCAGTAATGTCATTACTTGCGTCATTCCTCTCTTTAGTTTTGTTACCATTACACGGTCTTTCCTACACGTCAATTATCGTCATTACTTGAGTTCTATTATGCCTCAACCAGTGAGACTTAAGAGCTTAAGTTACACGCCGGTTGCACCACTTCGGTTAGTGCTACAATCACCAAAATTTTATAGGCTTCTCGTCACAAATAAACAAATGATCTCTAAAATTTTGGTGGTCGTACCGCTCCCCTAAGTGGTCCAAAACGGAGCACAACTTAAGCTCTCCAGTCTGACTGGTTGAGGCATTAATCGTTTTGTATACGAATTTAGTTTTATGCTGTTTTCGAAACGAGTACTTATTTCAAACTTATTTACTTATTTGCCGCCATCTTAAATAAGTAAGCAAAGTCGTTCGAAATGAGTTTGCTTACTTATTTTGACAGCAACATTAAAACGCATTACTGTTTTCAATGAAAAATTGTCAACCAATATTTTATACGATATTTTTATTAATTTAATGTATACAATTAAATAAAATAACGAATATAAATAATATTTATACCAATTAAAATGCTTAGTGGCAATTTAGAATCATAAAAAAGAAATATTCTTTAAGTATTTATTTTGATGTGAATTTTGGAAGGTTTATCTCAGATTTTTATTACATATTTAAAATTTTCAAAGCGACCAAGAAAGATTTTAGTTGGTTCTTAATTAATAGCGGAATAATTATTTTACTTGTAATCAGTTCTTAAACTCCATACCGTCTGTTTACATTATCCATGCTCTTCCCCTTAATTCTGTGTATAAATTAAATATTTTAATGTACGAAATATATTTATAATTGGGTCCTTGTACATCTTTATTTTAATCGTTTTATATATTTTGCTACCCACAAAGACCCATTTGTTTTCTAGATATATCATCCTAAATCTAAAATAATAAAATATTGACATGTAAATATCAAGAAAAATGGCAACTAAATTAGATTTTTATGGAAGAAAGAGACAGAAAATAAGTCACCTCACCAGCTTACTTATTTGAATAAGTAAGCTGGTGAGGTGACTTTTTTTTTGCCATCAGCAATCTTGAGAAACAATTTTATATACATACTTTTTACGCTATTTGCCGTAGGCACTTGGCGAAACACACTTATACTTAACCCAAGTATTTTTACTTTCAATTTTCCTGGCGATATTCGTACTTAAGTACTAAACTTAGTCTAGTATTTTTCTAAGTTTGAGTTGCAATTTATTAAAATAAAACGTATGAAACGTGTCGCGATTATACGAAACTGAACGAAACTCAATAAAGGAGAATTGTTTACATGTATGTGTGAACAGAAAAGACAAAAAACAAAATGGCGGGAGCGAGGTTGTGCATGAATGTAAAATGCTATATTTGAAAATGTTAGAAGAAAAAGATGGCGGCATCCAAATGTGAGAGCAAAATAAAAATTTAGGTTTAAAATGAATATTTTTATTTTATTAAATTTGCGGTATAAAAATATACATACATATATACATATTATATACGAATCTAAATTATATTTTAGTTAATTTTTTAATTACTTTTTATAATTACACAATTTGAAATTATTCTTTGATTGTAATATTAAAAGTTTAACTAATTTTCCAAATAGCTACTATGATTATTGCACATCAAGTTTATTATTTTCGCATTTGTTTTCTAGCTAAAAACTTAAAACTGAACTAGAAATTAATTAATTTATGAAAACAATATTTGAATAGATATAAAATATATTTTGATGTAATTTTATTTAAATTAACGCACATCTTTAAATTTTTTTAACAAAATTTCATAAAATTACCAAACTCATGTCGTGAACATGAAAAATAAAAACAAACCATGCACATTACACGCTATACACATTCCTACGAAAGAAAAATTGCGGTAACACAGTATACAGTAGTAACAACACAGTATACATATACGCTACAAACACTATCATTATAATATGAAGTTTAACTTTCGTTAATTTTGGATGAAAACGAAGGAAAATACTATGCTTAATTTTTACTTTCGTTTTGTTATACTTGGGAATAAACACATTTTTATTAATCACCCAAGTATTTTTACTTTCAATTTTCCTGGAGATATTCGTACTTAAGTACTAAACTTAGTCTAGTATTTTTCTAAGTTTGAGTTGCAATTTATTAAAATAAAACGTATGAAACGTGTCGCGATTATACGAAACTGAACGAAACTCAATAAAGGAGAATTGTTTACATGTATGTGTGAACAGAAAAGACAAAAAACAAAATGGCGGGAGCGAGGTTGTGCATGAATGTAAAATGCTATATTTGAAAATGTTAGAAGAAAAAGATGGCGGCATCCAAATGTGAGAGCAAAATAAAAATTTAGGTTTAAAATGAATATTTTTATTTTATTAAATTTGCGGTATAAAAATATACATACATATATACATATTATATACGAATCTAAATTATATTTTAGTTAATTTTTTAATTATTTTTTATTATTACACAATTTGAAATTATTCTTTGATTGTAATATTAAAAGTTTAAATAATTTTCCAAATAGGTACTATGATTATTGCACATCAAGTTTATTATTTTCGCATTTGTTTTCTAGCTAAAAACTTAAAACTGAACTAGAAATTAATTAATTTATGAAAACAATATTTGAATAGATATAAAATATATTTTGATGTAATTTTATTTAAATTAACGCACATCTTTAAATTTTTTTAACAAAATTTTATAAAATTACCAAACTCATGTCGTGAACATGAAAAATAAAAACAAACCATGTACATTACACGCTATACACATTCCTACGAAAGAAAAATTGCGGTAACACAGTATACAGTAGTAACAACACAGTATACATATACGCTACAAACACTATCATTATAATGTGAAGTTCAACTTTCGTTAATTTTGGATGAAAACGAAGGAAAATACTATGCTCAATTTTTACTTTCGTTTTGTTATACTTGGGCACTTGTTTTTTGTTTCGGCGCGAAAATATTCTGCGAAGCAAAAAACAAGTGATTAATAAAAATGTGTTTATTAAGTTTATATACATATTTAAATAGAATAGAACCTAATGACAGTATTGACGTCAAACACAAGTAATGATGTATCGAAATCAGAAAATCCGGATTTTCATCATTACTAAACTTCAATAACGCACATTACATGATCATTATTAATGTTATTACTCTCATTACCAGCAAGTAATGACATTATTACTGACCGTGTAATGGGGGTAATTTATTTAACCTTGCTTCGCGAAAAGGTAGGAAAAATTGTTTACGGTGTTACCCAATAGAAGGGAAAATTCGTTATTTTTAAGTTTTAAATTTGAAATATGTGTATATTAATAAATATTATATATTTAATAAATTATTAAAATTTAAATATATTAATATAAATATTAAAATCATTACAGTTCAGACACAGAATATAACCAGAACAGATATTGCGTAGACCAATAATTTTTTTTCCTACCTTAAATTTTTTATAGGAAACATAATTTTTAAATATGAATATTAATATATTGATTATATGCGACCGTTAATTTTTATTTGGTATAGGTTTTTTTGGCTTTTCGGTCGTAATTTTTTATTTTTTTAAAATAAAATATTTAAAACATAAATGATTTATGCTGAAAAATATTTCTTTTTATTTTGCCATACGTTTCGGTATTTTTAATACCATAATTGTCAATGGCCAGAATCTATGGAAAATATACAATCGTTATAAATATTTGTGCACGCACTATAGTTGCTATTAACAAAAATTATAATTAAAAAACTTTTTAACTTACAAGTACAAAAATTGAAAATTTTTTTAAAACATTATAGTACAAAAATAAAAATTTTAATGTAAAATTAATTTGAAGTACAAACAACAAAATTGAAATTCATGTATTACGTTAACACAGGCAGAAATAGACCATTTTCCTTATCTGTCAAAATCAGCGACGTTTTAAATGTCAAACGAGCGTGTATGGCAACGAATGTTAAAATTTTATTTGATATTTACTGTTTTTTTGATAATAAACGATTATTTTCTTGTGTATTTTACCAAAAATTTATGTTATAGTGAAATAATTTGTTATTCTAAATAAATTTATTTATAAAACATTCTTTATTGCATTAAAATGCCCGTGACATGTTCTATGTTTAATTGTCAATCGAGAGCAATTAAGAATTCTGGAATAAAGTTTTTAGATTTCCCGCTGTTCCAACACGATGTTTGAAGTGCAAAGTTCTTGCAGAACAACGGCAACGAGCATGGTTGACTGCCATCAATCGCAAAGATATAAAAATTACTTCATTAACGTATGCGTTTGTTTGCTCTCAGCATTTTTTATCGGGCAAAAGCGATCCCCGTATTAAATCCTGACTGGATTCCTTCGGTTGAGTTAGGACATAAGAAAAACGCAAAGTGCTCCACGGCTAGATATGGCAGAATCAAGAAAAGAACCTCATTGATGCTAAAGCAAGATCAGTTTGTCACAAAACCAGAAAAAACGCCATACTTGGAACCAGAATTTAGGATTGACGAAAACTTGGACGATGTACCCGGATTGCGTTCACGAGATTTACATTGTTAACTATTGTAACAATTGTCATTGTAGAAATGACGTAGTAGTTAACAATGAGATTGTCTCAAGTGTCAAAACAAATGAAAACAATACAAAGTTGATCTCTTAATTTCTTCATAACATAAAGAGTAACATAATATTATGGAGTATCAAAGTAATCACCGTATCCATAAAACACAAATTTTTTTAAAATAAATATATTAAAAATTGAATTTTGTTCTTTAAATTATTTTTCAAAACTACATAATGGTTGTTGATAGTACGATCATGATAAATACACCATTAAAAATAGGGTTCAGAATGACATTTGTAACAATGTAGAGTTCGTGAACGAAAAACGCACGTGGTCATTGTTGCAATGTAGTTTCATGAACGATTTTGAGCTGTCGTTGTTAACAATATTGTAACAATGTAACTCTCGTGAACATGCCGGTTTCAATCATTCATGAAAAAGCATATCAAACTGAAGGTAAAATAATATAACTGTACTTAACTCATCATTTGTTTCGTAATTCGTAGAATTCTATTTTGAGTGTGGCAAAAATGATGAAATATGTAAGTTCAAACAACAAATTACTGCATCGAAGGAGGAAGATGCAGCACTGAAGTATACAAATTTAAGAACAACAATCAAATCAAATATGGATAATCTTAGAGAAATAGTACCAAGAAAACCAAATACTTTACTGGCTCCGAAAATTTTAATACACTCGAAGTAATTTATAACGATGTCGAGCATTTTCTTACTGTTGACTTCAATGACAAAATGACCAGTAAATACATTTTCTTCATATAAACATCACCAAACCACAGACCATTTATATTCTGGGACCAAACTCTCAAATATCTCATTTCCATTTCATCTTTTGGAAGTATAGCGATTATCTCAAAAGCTTACGGTGGACAATGTAGTGACAAATTTGTATTCGAATCCTGGAGAATTTTAAATTTTATTAGTCAAAAAATGTCAAATGGAACCTATCACCATAGAGAGCAATAGGAAAATTGCCAGCATAGATGTATTAAGACAAAAATTTCTTATCACAACCAACCGACAACCAATTTCAGCAATTTCCAAAAATTAACAATATGTTTTTCGACTACATAGTTAAAATGTCATGTTTTGTTTTCAATCTGAACCCTTCAATTATATTTAATCTACAATAAAAATGCAAATATTTCATTCAAAATAAAAATTTAATTCCATATTATAAACTATCTAATAATTAAATCACATTTCATTTCAAACTGAACAATTTTGCTCTCGTATCGTCGTCTTGTAGACTCATTGCATATTTTGATAGCATGGCGCTATTTATTTTGTGTAAATTTATATAATTTCATAAAAATAATTTATTTTGTGCAAAAACATAATCCAAGTATATTTACAAAATCATGTTAATTACTTACTTCTCACACAAATTTTGAAATATGGTATTCAGAATTTTTTTTGTTAACATTAATAAATTATGTAAATACAAAAAATAGATTTTATTTAGCCTAATTTAATTAATTATCACAGTATAAAAACACAGCACAAAATTGTTGTTTGCCATACAGCATCAAAAACAGCTGATTGAGAACTGTCAAAATTTTTTGAGGATAATGGTCTATACAATGAAATATGAAATAAGAGGTAAAAATTATTGAACTAATTAACTCTCCTACGTTTGTGTGGGTACGTGTATTGTTTGACAAATGACCGTTGTGTTGTGCAAATGATTGTGTACGTTGCCTTTTTTTATTATTTTTTGTGACAGAAAAATCATCTATAAGTGAGCAATAGACGGGGGCCAAGCCGTCCGTATCCCGTTTTATGTTATGTGTTCTTTGTGTATATATGGAGTGTTTCGATGGTTAATCTTTTGGAGTAATTAGATTGACGGGCTAGAATGGATGCAGATTCAAAATCAGGATGATGACCCAAGTTAAGGCAATGATCTATCAAAGCCGTGCTTTGTGTGGAAGGGTTCAAAGCTCTACCTAGATCACGTCGGTGGTTTTGAAGTTTTTTCCAGTAATTGTTTGGTTTGCCCAACATAATTTTGTCCGCAGGGCCCTGTGGATTCTCCACCCAGACAAGGGATCAAATATACGACGTCAGTAGCTTTTAAAACAGGTGTAGGATCTTTCAGTTTGGTAAACATTTGGTGCAAGGTCTTACCATTTCGGTATGCTAATGTTATGTTAGGTATGAAAAAATTAACAATCTTTTCGATTCTTTGTCTTTCAGACACTCCACCAACAAACGTCATGCTTCTAAATTTACGAATTGGAGCTTCAAATGTTTCATTGTTTTCTATAGGTAGAAGATGGATTCTGTTTTGAGTTGAAAATATTACTTTCTGAATGATGTTGTGCGGGTAGTTGTTATGACAAAGAATATTGTAGACGATTTGTCGATTTTTATTATGGAAAATAGGCGAACTTAAATGAAAAACCCTATGGGCTAATTTCATCGCAGGAGGTTTCCTGTATAAGGATCAGCAATACATAATTATTTTGTCAGGAGTGCGTTCACGAGAGTTACATTGATACAATAAACAATGGGTACATTCAGCCCATGTAGGCCTACATTCGAGATGTTTCGTTTGCAGATTTTCCTCAGTTGTAGAATTCTACATGGGCTGGATGATATATATTCGTGTTATTTTGGTTTTATGTCTAAAATAAATGATTTGAATAATTAAGTAAATATGAAATCCCTTAATTTATTAAACTTCACACCATCAAAATAGAAACAATAAAAATAAATGAAAAGATAATAAAATAAATTGTTATTTAAAGTACAGGTTCAAAACAAAAAATATCTACTCAACAGTAGACAGAAAATTTTCTGCCTCGCTAAACATTGAGATATCAACGTTTTTTTAGTGAGATATTTTGCATCCAGCCCATAATATGTGTGAGGCCTACTATTGTTTAGTGAGGCCTACATGGGCTGGATACACCCAATAACAGCTCAAAATCGTTCATGAAATTAATGCGCATCCCCAATGCAAAAAAAAATTTCCTTATACTTTTTCCTTATGAAGAGCACACCCAATAGAAAAATATGGAAAGAATAAAATTCGAACTGAACCATACTACATTATTATTTATTTGTTTAGAAAATTTTGACTTATTCATTTTAAACCTCCAAATGTTTCCAAAAATTGATTATTAAAACCCCAAATACATTAAAACTCAAATACATATATTCAAATATAATTACAAAATTATATCACACAAAAAAAATATGTTAGAATTTTATATTTTATGTATCAAGACGTATTGATTTTCATGTCGTTTTGTTTGCATCATAAAGGTGCATCCACAGACGAAAATGCCGACGGTGCCACTATTTGAGTGGTATTCATTATCTCAAGTAATGTTTCACCAAATTGAAGTTAGTAAAGCTCCTGATTTTCACAACGTACCAAACACTGAGTTCTATTTTATTTGTAATGTGTTTATCAGTATTATTGAATCACTATACACCGTGCACCCTGAAAACTTTTATACTCCTAGTGTTCAGTCCGACCAAAATGATAAAAATTATCATGATATTTTTTATCAGCTTTTGTCATAAAACGCACTCATTTATCACAAAAAAAACCAAAAATATTTTCGATTCTGGCTGTCAAAATTTATACATTTTATTTCTAATGTTATTGCGCTATGATTTTATATGGACAGGAACAACATTTTGTTCACCTTTAATGTTATATTTTCGAATTAACAATAATACATTAAAAACAATGTAGTTCAAATCAGTGTCTGGAGTAAACTCAAAAAAATATATTGTTTGTGTGTGTAGTTTCTTTTCTGTGTTTTTGTTCAATCTTCAATGTCCATTTCATTTCCTCTGATGGCGGCCGCATGAAATGTGTCACGACTCGAGCCTCAGCTCAAATTAAAAATGAGTGATATAATGCAAATTGTTGTTGTAAATTATTGTTGTTGTAATGAAAATGTTGTTGTACCGCCTTTTCGAGATCACACATTTTTGTAGGCGTGTGAGATTCGAGAGACATTTCATACGGCCGCCTTGAATGTTTGATTAGGTGCAACGGTGTGTGGTTAAAATTATTCGTGTATTCATGAATTGAGCGAGAATATGATTTTCTTTACACATAGAAATGCCATCTAAAAACAATTTTTGAAAGTTTTTAGCGCAATAAATTATCTTCAAATCTCTGCCGTAAATTATAATTGAATGAATGTTTAAATGAGTGAATTACTATGTGTACTCCCCGGGTTTGTTTTATTAGCTAAGAAAAGATGTGAAGTATTAAACTATTGTGAAATACACTTAGGCATTAGTAAATAGTAAATTTTTGTTATGACAGCGCCAACAATGTTTTGACGTGCAGAATCAATTTATAATTATTTTTTCAATTTGGTTGTTCACTCGGGTTTGACATAAAATTATACGGAGTGAAGTTAGGATCACAAAAAATATCATGATAAATTTTATAATTTGGTCGGACTGAACACACCAACTGTTTATAGAAATTGTAAAAATATTTGCGGTTTTCTTAAATTTGCAGTTTAAATTGTTTAAAATCGTATTATTTCTGTATACACCATTATTCCTGTATATTATTTCTGTATACACCAACAATTGATATTAAATTCAAAACGCGGTTAACTTCATTGTATATCTCATTAAGTAAAAAGTTAAAAGTTTGAAGCCGTATACATACGTCGGATGGAAATCCGGGATTTTTACATCCGAGATATTTTTCAATTTTGTCAACACTTTTGTATGAAAAGAGGCGTGGCTGTTGTATAATTTACGTGATGTAATTGGTTAAAACGATGGGATACAAAAAACCCGGATTTTTATCCGACGTATGTATACGGCTTGATAACATTTTCATAAGGAAATCACCAACCTAAAAAAAAAAAAATTTTTTTTCTCAAAATTTTTTTCATAGTAAGGAAAAAGTTTAAGGAATTCTATTGGGGATGTGCGTAACTTTTTATTGTTTTAATTTGTTTTGACACTTGAGACAATCTCAATATTAACTTCTACAATGACAGTTGTTACAATTGCCGTGTTTCATGACAACCATTGATCTGGATCAATTCAAATTTTATATGGAAAACCTGATCCAAATTTTGTTTTAAATTACAAATTCTGATTTGAAATCTAGTAAGCACCTTAATAGCGCTGTTTCATGAAACATGAACTGAACCGGGAGTGCGTTCACGAGAGGTACATTGTTACAATATTGTTAACAATGACAGCTCAAAATCGTTCATGACACTAACGAACTCGTCAACGCAAACGTCACTACTCGAGACTGCGTCTACAAATGTCATTTTTAATGGTGTAGGTATCATGACCGTACTATCAACAACCATTATATGTAAGTTTGAAAACAATTTGGAGAACAAAATTCAATTTTTAATATATTTATTTTAAAAAAATTTGTGTTTTATGGATACGGTGATTATTTTGATGCTCCTTACTATGTTACTTTTTGTGTTATAAAGAAATTAACTTTTTATTGTTTTGACACTTGAGACATTCTCAATGTTAACCACTACGTCATTTGTACAATGACAGTTGTTACAATAGTTAACAATGTAAATCTCGTGAACGCACTCCGTATCAGGTCGAGCATCAAGAAAGACAGCTAACACGGCATACCCAATAGAATTCCTTTAACTTTTTCCTTGCAGAAAAGTATGAAAAAATTTTTGAGAAAAATTGTTTGTTGGTGATTTCCTTATGAAAAATGTTATCAAACTTTTAATTTTTTCCTTATGAGAAATACAATGAAGTAAACCGCATTTTCAAAATTGGTTGTTGTTGTTGTTTTTCTGCTTGTCACAAATTAAAAAATATTCAATGTATATTTGTCTGTTAACAATCTGTATTTTGTGTCCTGTGAAAAAATAATAAATAATATATAATATAATAATATAAAATAACAGGTAAACAAAAAATGATTTTGTAAAATGAAGTTAGCTTTACTTTGACTTTTCCCTATTCATTGGGTATGCTCTTCATAAGGAAAAAGTTAAAGGAAAATTTTTTTTGCATTGGGTATGCGGTGTAATATTGAACAATGTAAATCTCATGAACGCACTCCAGCTATCAATTTATACTGTTTATAACCCTTTTTCAACCAAAAAAATGGCTTAATCAAAGTCCAAACCACACAAATGTGTGAGTAAAAAAATCATAGTATGTAATGCCGTTTTTGATAAAAAGTTTCGCCTGATTTGAAGTACAACCAACACTATTGTGAGTATAGTTAAAGTGTTTTTTTTTCGGACGAAAATAAGTTTGAAAGGAAAACACAAATGTGTAAGTTTGTTGAA
Source organism: Nephrotoma flavescens (assembly GCA_932526605.1). Lineage (NCBI taxonomy): Eukaryota > Metazoa > Arthropoda > Insecta > Diptera > Tipulidae > Nephrotoma > Nephrotoma flavescens. The sequence continues at coordinate 176,126,764 of OW052221.1, read as the reverse complement.
AACACATACAAAAATAAATTGTTGACATATTACTTTTGCCGTACCCACACAATTGTGTTAGTGGACAGCAAAAGGGATATTGGAGGTTGAACCTAGGTTGAACCTCCAATATAAACACCAAAAGTTAACTTGGAGTTAACTCGACTCAATCAAAAATTTCTTAGGTCGAATCGAAAAACAACAACAAAAATAAAACCAAAATAAAAAAAATAAAAAAAATTATTAATTTTATTTTTTTTGTGTGAACAGTGGTATCTAAATATGAAAGCAGATTTTTCCGATTTTAATTTATTAACTTTTCCCTACAATTAATTACATTCATCTAGACATTTTTAAATTTTTTTGAACTCGATCCAATGATAAATCTTCCAATATAAACACTAGACATTAATTTCAAGATTCAAGGTTAACCTAAAGATAACTACAAGTTGACTTGACCCGCAATATAAACCGCATAATCAAAAAAAATTTGCGTGGGAAGTTGATGCTTCGAACTTTAGTTTAACGATCTCTAAAGTTCGAAGCATCAACTTCTCGTATATAGGAATAGGAATATGAAAAATACCGAATTTTGGTTTTCGAACCGAGGTAAACCAGCAGTAGCTTGTGAAACGGAAATCTTATGAGGAATTCAAAAGTTGAGCAATTTATTTATAATTTAATTGTTTATTCTAAGCTATAATTTAATATTTTAACTAAAATATGCAATTAACTAAAGGCACATTCGATTGAAGTGATTTAAATGACCAATCTGAATTAACTGAATATATCACATCAGTTTACCTCAGTTAATTCAGATTATTCAGTTAAATCACGTCAATCGAATGTGCCTTAAATCAACCCGTATTGACATTGTTCTGCAAGACGACAATATTGATCGGAAGGTTGTGCAATAAATCAATTTTTCCAAAAATCCAAGATGTTGAAATTTTTAAACATATGAAGTCGTTGGAATAGAACAATTGCCGAGTGAAAATTGAGTCACAAGCTGAACAATAAACATTGAATTATCGTAACAATCGATTAATTTCTGTATCTTTCGCGATATCCATTACAGCAGTTTGTTTAAACTATTAGCCTACTTGATGAAAGAAAATTAAGTTCTTCTGCTAGAACATGCCACATGAGCAATTTTTTGAAGAGCACCTCACGGTATTTTAACAAATTGACATTGATTAATGCTAGAATATGAATTAATCAGTTTTCTCCAGCTCTCCATCTACTAGACTGGTACTATCACGTTTTAAATCTATAATAGGCTCTAAAATTAGGAATACTCCAGATTCCCGCTTTTTTGGTTTATGCTCGTGTTTGGTACGTTTGGCTGCAATTGGTTTGGTAAATTTTGGACTCTCAGTGTTTATAAACTCTATTTCTGTCTCCGTCGATTCATTAAGGGTTTGAAATGATTGCGTTTGAACATTTTCTTTATATTCTCGTGGGCGGAATGGACCGTACCTTGTCTCAATTGTTCGCGGTAATGGTTTTGGTATTCTGGTGGTACTCTCAATTAAGTTTTCCCGAGTTTCTTTTAGCCTTTTGTGTTCTTGTTGAATTTGGCCATTCAACATGGCAATACTTTTAGTAATAGTATTTATTTCATTTTTTGAACCAATTAGATCGTTTACACAAGTTTCTAAGCGAGTTTGGAGAGCTTCGGTCGTTCGTTTTGAAAACTGAATGTCAACAATATTTCTCGTAATTGCAACCAACATTTCCAGCTGTTCACAGAATAGATTCATTAAATTCATTTCAACAGCTTCAATATTTTCCGTTTCATTTTCGATTATGGGTGGTTGACGAAATGCAGCAAAAATTCTTGTCATGAAACCTTCTTGGGCCCGATTTTGTTCCATTTATTCTATTAAACAAGAAATTTGACGTACTTGGCCTAAAATTACAAACTAACTACCGTTTTTATTTTAGTTTGTTTCTAAGACTACTCGAACAGTGTAGATTTTGGGATATTGCAATTTATTTATCGGATGTGATAACTCACCACGGGCACGGAACCTATTCTCAGATAGGAATTCATTTTTAAAATGTCTTCGCATAGTTCGTATCGTAGCAATATAGTTTATCGAAAATAATTAACACAAATATTTATAAATAAAAATAATTGGTTATAATCTACACGCCAAAAATGTACTTGGGAATTTTTATATCTTCCACAATAAAGAAGAGACAGAAACCGTTTCGAGTGTTGATGCTCAGTGGCAGAAGAAGACCATCAGAACTATGAAAACCTAGACAAACAACTATGAATTTAGGCTATACATCGTTTGAAATTCTCGGAGATCTTGGTAACGCTATGTTATACATATACTCTCTCATATTACACCTTATTGTAAGGGCGCTCGTGGTTGAACTGCCGTCGCTATATCGAATTAAATATAAAATAAATATTTTTTTCTTAAAGCCTCAGCTACACGATTCATCACGACGATTACTGCCTTGTGGCGCGGACGACTTATTACCGCACCACACGTGATTGATAATAATTTAGACGTATGATTTTAAGTGTTTTCTTTATATATGATGATAGAGGATGACATAACGAACGAAAAATAAACAACCCAAGTATTTTTACTTTCAATTTTTCTGGCGATATTCGTACTTAAGTACTAGACTTAGTCTAGTATTTTTCTAAGTTTGAGTTGCAATTTATTAAAATAAAACGTATGAAGCGTGTCGCGAAAATCCGAAACTGGACGAAACTCATTATAAACATTTTATTGCATGTGTATGCGTATTGAGAAATATTTGTCGGGAACAATTGTGCTTGTGTTTGTTTAAACGGCAATTTCAAATTTTGGTTGTAAAATTAATTGTTTTTAAAGAAATATTTTTGTTTTTGTAATATAAAATGATTTATTAAATTCATTATTTTAATTCATTATTGATTACTTTGGACATACATATATATACATTTCGATTAAATTATTCAATTTTTTAATTTCAAATATTTACACTAGATTTTTTTTAAAATAATTTTCCTTGTTTGGCTTTTATATAATAAAAGTAATTTGTGGATATTAAATCGGTTTCGATAGAGTTCGTAAATTTTTCCATAGTACTATCTAAAATGTTGAAAATAATTTTATAATTATTAAATTTAACACGGAGTAACGTAAACCATACCTCACATTATCTTTATTGACCGTTAAACGTAAACTTGCAGCTAAGCTCTTTGGTGAACAGCTCTGTAAAGTTTGCCCTAATGCACTTTTTTAGTTCGTGGCCATCTTGCTTCATAAATAATGATTTCTAAATATAAAATAGGAAAACAAAATATAATAGATTGTACCAAATTATCTCGAATGAATCTTTACATTACCAATTGTTTTACAGCCTTCCTATCTCCAATTAAATTAATATCAAAGTTGACAAATGTATCCGCTACTATAAGCGTTAGCGTTTAAAGTTACTATAAACTTAGCTCACAATAAACTAAATAACACCATTTGTATACGCATATGTATATAATACGTATACGGTACAAACACTATCAATTATGATGTGAAGTTTAACTTTAGTTTAATTTTGGATGAAAACGAAGGAAAATACTGTACTCAATTTTTACTTTCGTTTTGTTATACTTGGGAATAATAATAGGTCGCAATCTAACCCAACAAAAACAATTTGAGACACGAAAATATTTGTATGTGGTGAGAAGAACTTTTAACCTAATCGTGAAATCGACTGGACGCCGTAGTCCATTGACTTTGGTTTATTCTCCATTCAAACCTATCAAAGATATACTGAAGTTGAACAAAACTTAAAAATAGCTATGAGAACAAATTACAGCCGCCCCGAAAAACGGTTGTTACTGGCTCATCTCCAAATCAATCATAGCTGAACTTCACGAGACAAAAAAAAAAATATTTAAATATAGAATGATCGTAGAAACTATTATTACGTTGATATCGCGAGAAACTAGTTTAATCAGAAATCAATCGGTATTATCATCGTATACTCAATCAAAACTTACTACCATATTGAAGTAAAACAAAAAAAAACGACAAAACAAAAAAAAAACTCTTAAACCCGGAAAACGCAGGCGGTAAATTCTAGATTTAATTAGGCAAGCAAGGAAACTTCTATTTTTTTACACGTGTTCAAAAAAATTAACGGAACCTTTAGGTCCCTGCTTGGACGCCATTTTGTAACGAGATTTTTAGTTCGAAGCCTGGCATGTTTATGTTGGTAGCTCGAAATCGTTGCAGGGTGGTATGGCTTCAAACCTCGTACTGTACTTGTACATGCCAATATCCTAAGGGTGATTTGCGACCGTTGGTTGCCGTTTTTATTCGGTTCACTTCACATCATCCTCTGGTTTTAATTTAATACAACCTCATTTCGAAAAATTCAAATTTATTAAAGTCATAAAATATTGGTTTATAGCTTTCTAAAATGTAAATGGTGAACTAGGATATAATTAAGACTAACATGCCCGATACGTAATTTAGAGTCAAATTTTTCATAATAATAATGGTATCGATCGAGCTTATAATACAACTATGTTCATACGATAGCACGTTTGTTTAACAGTTTTAAGAAAACAAAATTTATAGTACCGGTTCAAAAATTCACCCGTTCTATCAGATATTTTCCGGTCCGTCCAGGAGCGCTCGTGGTTGAACTGCATCGAATTAAATATAAAATAAATATTTTTTTTCCTTAACTCTGTATCACGACGATTACTGTCTTGCGGCGCGGACGATTTAATACCGCACCACCGATTTAAATTCTTCGCACGATCGAAATATGCAACCTAATTATTATTATTTTAAACTCCCACAAACTTCAACTTAAACATATCGGCAACTAATTTATGAATACAATATTATATATAAATTGAGGTACTACCATAGAATAAGTACATAAGAATGATAATTTTCTTGTATTAAAATGGCATTAGGCATATAATTGGGTACTGGCGTATAATTGCTAACGCAGTACGAGACAACGATATATTTAGGATTGTTCGCCTTTCCTTGTTACACAATATTGAAAACAAGAAAAAACGTTCGTATTTTTTTTTGCTCGACTATATAGTAAACGAAAACTTTTGAATTATATTCCTGTGAAGTATGCTTTGCATAAATATAAAATGGGAAACGAAGTACGAAAAATAACGAAAAGTATAATTCATAAAAAATTAAAATTATACTCGTAAATTGAAGCAAAAAACTATATGCAGCCGCATATACATATATAGAAAAAATAATTAAAATAATTATCTATCTATTTTACTTTATTTGTTTAATATTATTTTTATATGTATATAGAATATTTTATTTTTTATAAATGTTCATTATACACACACAGATAAACAAATAAATCGTGCGGTCGTTTTTAATAACCCGACAGTATGATCATTGTCACATTGTGTTGTTTTGTTATTGTTTCCTTCATTCAAAAGTATTCGTTTACTATATAGTCGAGCAAAAAAAAAAATACCAACGTTTTTTCTTGTTTTCAATATTGTGTAACAAGGAAAGGCGAACAATCCTAAATATATCGTTGTCTCGTACTGCGTTAGCAATTATACGCCAGTACCCAATTATATGCCTAATGCCATTTTAATACAAGAAAATTATCATTCTTATGTACTTATTCTATGGTACTACTATAATATTCTGTAACTTTTCCACCACTACACTTTTTAGTTTATTTTTATTTTACTGCTAATAACGTGTACAATTACCCAAACCGCGGCTTACCCTAATTTGTTGGATTTGTCTTATTTTACGAAAAGATGAGCTATAAGTTGCGCTTGCTTGCGGTAGTGATTACTTTTTTTCGTTGTCCAATTCTATTTATGTTGATACTTGGTGTACTCAATGTTTACCAAGTCAATAACAGAATGCGAATGACAAAAGAAAATTGGTATGATCAGTTTGGATTGGCGGCTATTGCGACGCCTTTTCGCCCAAAACAATATTTGTTTTGTAAACAAACAGCTGTCACTTAAAATTATTGTTTTTGGCCGGTTGGAATGCAAAAAAAAGAAAAACAATTGGTTTCGTTAAAATTCGTATTTTTTTTTTGTTAAGTTCTTATTCCTAACTGGTTGAGGCTTTAGATGAAGTGGCAAATTGGCTTTGTATAAATAAGTTGTTAAATGTAAACAAAACAAAATGTATGTATATAGGGAATAATGTAGTAAATGGGAAATGCTGTAATAGGGTGGGTAGATAGTTTTAAGTACTTATACAAATAAAAATTGTTATTTGTGTTTTTCTTTTTTTAAAGTTAGTGAAAAGAAAAATAAAAAAATACTAAAATAAGAAAAAAAAAACTTTGTATCACACACATGTTTGTGAGCGGTCGTTAAAGTGTTAAACAAAAATTCATTTTTAAATTAATCGATTTAATCAGAACACAACCCGATTTTCATAAAAATCGGACAAATGTTTCTTCTTGACATAAAAGTCGCATTTTTATGTCTATTTTTAGTAAAAAATCTTCTAAATCAAAAAATTTGTTTATTCTTAAGTGGGAACTATAGATAGAATAAAAAAAATAAAACAAATAACGTATCAGAGCGAGAGATAGGATTTAAATGTACATATACGACCATACTCAGAATAACAAAAATAAAAAGTTTAAGAGAAATTGCGTTTTAATTTTGCTTTCACGTAAAAAGAATAGCAGAGCGAAAATTTTCGTGCAAGAATAAAAAACTTAACAATTACAACAACAAAACTCAAACAAATTTTTGTGCGTTACAAGTAATATGCATTTTTATTATTTTATATATGGGAATTTGGAATAATTGATGTATTTTATGTTTCCTACTTATAAAATATTCATGCACACATATACTAATATTTTTGATTGATTGATTGATTGATTGGAATGTGCGACCAAACCTAAGTAAGATTCCCGGTTGACGCCGGGCCCATCCACACACTCTTTTACATATAACAAGATGGAGGGATAGGAAAGGTTTGTTAATTATTATGGAAACTGACCCGGTTTCAGACACCTAAGTAGTCAATAGTTAGTAAATTGTTAGTTGAAATGTAATATAAGACGGTTAGCACAAGACAACACAATTATTTTTGATTTTTTTTTTCGATATATTCAGAACTCAGCATCCTAAAAAAAAATAATTATAATTAAAAATCTTTATTAATTAAGTTGCAGTAAATTTCCTGAAATAAAATGTCATTATTTAGAGTTAAATTAGCTTGAATGAAATATATGTAATGTTATGATTAGTATTAACTAAATTTCTCTTAAAACAAGTTAAATCAAAATAAATTAAAACAAATCGAATCCATAAATCACTAAATATTGCAGTACTAGTATCAAAGCACGAAAGGAACGGACGACCTTCTTTTTTATCTTCAACTGGTAGAATCTTTGTGAATCTGTTGAATTAATGGATTTATTTATAAAAAAAATATTTAAATAAAAAAATTATATAATGTGAAGATCACTTGTCCTTGTCATCCCTAATGGCCAAATGAAAACTGGTTTCAAAAACAGCTAATCTGATATATGTAAGGTAATATCCATAATGTATGTTTGGCACAGTTTTAGAACCCCAATACCTAAACAAATTAAACCAGAATTGAATAGTTAATTTAAAGCAATCAGGAATCTGTAAGATGGCAGAATTAATAAGTAGCTAGCACAACTGTAGGATCCATTTTCCAAATAACCCAATCGTATTAAATAAATCATAAAAAGAACAACCAGCGATAATTGTTTATCAAACCTAGAACAAGCTAATCAAAACCTTCACCAATTTACTGTCTCCCAAACAACCTCTTCATGACAGTCTCCCGAAACAACCTAGAAAATAATTTAATTAAAAAAAGCCATGATCCCTTAAACACTATCTAAGTACAGCTATATTTAACTGCTTTTCAAATTTAATCTGTAGCTTTCAAGATATCTGCAATTCCAAAAAGTATTCGCTGAAATATCAAATTTATTAGAAACCCGATAGCCATTATGATTCCTATTGTCTGCTCTTCTGACTTTTAAATTAAAATTTTATTTTTAATTAGAAAATATTACGACTTCAAAGATCCTGTAATCAAAAATCTTCATTAGAAATAACTAAATAAATGAGCTTAATCAGGAACTGGATTGGATAATAGTATTAATAAACACCTGGTAAACCTCGATAACTCTAAATTTCTCACCAAATTATAATATGTATAATGATTAAATAGTCAAACGCGGAATGATTGGATGAAGGAATATTAGTAAAATTCTAATAATCTCTGAAACCACATTTTGAAAAGAATTATTTTATAAATAGTCATAGTAAAATGTACCAAAGAATATGTTATGCTTATCCAGGAGTACTCGATACCCACCCCCTCTATAAACAAAAAACACACTGCAACAAACAAAGTTATATCCGAAACAACCCCAAAAGACGGTTTGAATCCTCTCCCCGTGACACCTCTACCATTCGCCAAGCAATCTCCAATCAACATCACTATTCGACAACACCCATGCTTCATACAGCCGTGATTATAAAAGTATCGCGGTAATCCTACAGCTCAAAAACCCCAACGTACGACCGATCATCCTGAAATTACAAAAATGACTCAACTCCCGCGAAACCGACGGTAAAGTGTAAGAAAAACATCTATGATATTCAGCAAAGATACCAACCTGGATACACAAATCCAAACCTCAGACAACCCAAGTATAACAAAACGAAAGTAAAAATTGAGCATAGCACTTTCCCTCGCCCCCATCCAAAACCAACGAAAGTTAAACTTCACATTACAATGATAGTGTTTGTAGCGTATATGCACACTGTGCTGTTACCACTGTATACTGTGTTACCGCAATTTTCTTTCGTAGGAATGTGTAATGTGTATAGCGTGTAATGTACATGGTTTGTTTCCATTTTTCATGTTCACGACATGAGTTTGGTAATTTTATAAAATTTTGTTAAAAAAATTTAAAGATGTGCGTTAATTTAAATAAAATTACATTCAAAATACATTTTATATCCATTCAAATATTGCTTTCATAAACCAATCAACCTCTAGTTCAGTTTTAAGCCTTTAGGTAGAAAACAAATGCGAAAACAATAAACTTGATGTGCAACAATCATAGTACCCATTTGGAAAACTATTTAAACTTTCAACATTACAATCAAAGAACAATTTCAAATTGTGTAATAACAAAAAATAATTAAAAAATTAACTAAAATATAATTTAGATTCGTATATAACATGTATATATGTATGTACATTTTTATACCGCAAATCCAATAAAATAAAAATACTCATTTTAAACCCAAACCTTTATTTTGCTCTCACACTTGGATGCCGCCATCCCTTTCTTCTAACATTCTCAAATATAGCATTCCACATTCATGCACAACCTCGCTCCCGCCATCTTGTTTTTTGTCCCTTCCGTTCACACACACATGTATACAATTCTCCTTTACCGAGTTTCGCTCAGCTTCGAACAATCGCGACACGCTTCACACGTTTCACTCTAATAAACTGCAACTCAAACTTAGAAAAATACTAGACCAAGCCCAGTACTTAAGCACGAATATCGCCAGGAAAATTGAAAGTAAAAATACTTGGGAAGGGTTCCATGCAAAACCGCAAATTTGCCTCTTTATACCAACAATTGATTGATAATTGATTGACATCAACTCCCAAATAAAACGATTTAAAATAGTCCAAACCAGCTTACAAATACAGGTAACGACAGAGCATGTTATATGAATATAACCCTCCGTAAGTTGAGAAACACAATGTTCAATGAACAACCATCATAAACCGCAGACACCGACCAACCACTCATCATGAACGAAATCCATTCAAAGCACTCTACCACAAATAACAAAGAAATTCCATTGCAATACGGCTCCACCATATCCTCGCCGCCTCTGTGAAAATTGATCACACAAATGAAATCAATGAAAAGGCGAACAACTAGGAAGACAACAACTAAAATCTATGATTTGATCTTCTGTTTTTTTGTGTCTTTTCATATCGAAAAACATTTACACACACAAGCACAAAAAGTAAATACCCCTGCATATAACAAATATATAATAATTATGTAATGAATATAAATAAAATAATATGAAAACAAAACCAACCCTGTTCTTGTATATTGTTTCTTCGTAACCAACACATATATACCCAACGGCCAATACAGCCAAAGCTAAAAGCATATATAACAAGCTATATACATCGCAGAACCACACCTTCAGTGGATATTGAAATGTATATCCCGCTATACACCTCCAATACCATATCTCCATGCAAAATATATAATGTACGAGTAAATATATATGTATACCAAACAAAACGTAGAATTCAAAATTACCGGCAAAAAATAATCGTAGCAAAACAACAACAAGAATTGTTAGGCGAGTGTAACAAAAGCAGAACAACGGCATTAAAAATCCCTTTCTCGCGCAAACCATATTCGAATGACCCACTAGATGCGAATACTAGTACTCTACACCTCTATGAGCTATAAAATACAGTTAAAAGGTTTATATACTTAAAATTTATTTGGAAAAAGTATGTATAATAATTAAAATATGTATTAAAACAATGAATAAATGGACAACACTTATCTTATGCCTCCTTTGGAATCAAAAAAGTCATACATATTGAAGGTTTACATACATCGCGTGTGATGCATTCAAGCAACGGTATTAAAATATGTAATATAAGTGCAAATTGTTACGCACATATTCTACACCAATGCAAACACACCACACACAAATTTATATAAACATACAATATGTACAACCTTTCACTTTACTCATCAATTCACACAAATTATTATTATATTACTATTTATTTATTTATTTAACACATATAAAATTATTAGCCATTTATTAGTTAACTATAACAAATTTAAACCAAATAATTTATTTATTTCGAGGAGAGACAAAAACACGTCTTTCCTCGACGACGATCAATCGCCAACCACCATTCATGCACACATATACTAATATGAATATAAAATCAAAAATAATTTTCACTACACTGTATAATTGTATTTTTCTAAAGCAGACCTAAAAAAATAATTTATCGAATTGCGGTAATTTAAACCGCATATAAATAATTTTTATAATTTTAAACACATATATTTGTTGAGATATAATTCGTTTATACTCAAAACTATTGTAGTTTCACTCAATATTTTAGCAAATACATTAAAAAAATATTACATGAAATATAAGAATGAACTTAATATTTTAAGTAATCTATAGCCGAAAAGTCAAATTGGAATAATATTTTTTTGTCTTCGTTTCTTACGTTTTTCTGTTATTTTTTTTATTCTATCTATAGTTGGCCCTTTAGGCTGTGTCCCAAACACCGACTTATTTCAAACTTATTGACTTATTTGACGCCATCTTGAATAAGTCGGTCATGTCGTCCCAAACGGTTTTGCTGACTTATTTTGACAGATATATCAAACAACAAATGTTTTACGAATTTTTTATTTAATAATAAAATAAAAAAATTAAAATTCATAAAAAATAATTTATTTTAATGAATTATTTAATAAATAAAAACATAAAAATGTGTCTTGAGTTATTAAAACACGATGAAAATTTATTATTGTAGCTGAGATGCGCGAAATGCGCAAGCTACAATTTTTTTATGTAAGCACACCTCTATTAATCCTCTTTATATCTCTAAAATGTTTTTATATCACTAAAATCCATTAATTATATAATCTATTAAGACAATATTGTATTAATAGTTATTAATTAAGTGGAATATCATTAATGTTTGAAAATTATTGATAATATTTGACAATTTGTTGAATTTTTCGTGTTTACATGATCAAATGTATATTGCTTGTTTACATGATCAAATAAGTTTTTTGCTTTCAAAATAAGTCACCTCGATAGCAGACTTATTTGAATAAGTCGGTATAAGCAAATAAGTTGGTGTTTGGAACAGGGCCTTAATATGGAATAGCAATTCTTCTATTTTTTCCTTCTATTTCGACATTTAAAATGTCCAACGATCTTAGCTGGGACAAACACATTGATCTTATATGCCAAAAAATGTATAACATCTTACGCCTGTTACGTACCAAACGGCTGGGTACTCCACGAAATACTAAATTGTTGCTTATACGATCACTAGTTATGAGTCATCTACTATATTGTGACATTATCTTCTCAAATTTAAATAGTTATCTATTGAGAAAAGTTACTAAAGTATATAATGGGTGTCTTCGCTATATCTTTGATTTACGCCGGTATGATCATATTTTGTTGACAAATGTAAACAAAATATTATATGCATATGACAACACCAATAGTCGTTTTATGCTTATATCTGTCAACACGGTTATGTTGCTTATTGGTTGTTAATAAATGTTCATTGTAACTTGAATTCTATATCAAACTAGTTGTGTTTCTGTTTCGCCGAAATTGCACAATCAACAGGTTATGGGCCCAGGATAACGTTATCCAGAAAGTAGAAAGTGATCGAGTATATCGAAACAGAAAATAAATAGTTTTATTACAATTTAAAAAAAAGGAAAGAGTGAATAATTTGAAGTGATGTAACCTCACTTTTTATATTAAAAAACGTGGAAATAAATAGTGAACTTTTTGCATATTTTCCGAAGACAAAGAAATTCCTGTTATAATGGCCGTGTCTGCTAATTTTATGCCGGTTACAAAACTGGTTGGTCGTGAAAATTTTTCCAACTGGAAATTCGCAATGCAAGCTTACCTTCAGTTGGAGGACTTATGGGAATGCGTACTCGGCACAGAAAAAGACGAACAAAAAATTATAAAAGCAAAATCAAGGATAATCCTGGCTGTGGATCCGATTAATTATGTTCACATTCAGAATGCAACCACAGCCAAACAAGCATGGGAAAAGTTAGAGGCTGCATTTGAAGATTCTGGATTGACTAGAAAAGTTGGTCTTCTGCGAACCTTGGTGACAACTCAACTCGAAAATTGTAGCAACGTGGAAGATTATGTGAATAAAATAATAACCACTGCTAATAAATTAAATAGTATGGAATTTGAGGTTAAGGATGAGTGGGTTGGAACTCTTTTACTGGCAGGCCTCCCTGAGCAATACAAACCTATGATTATGGGTCTTGAAAGTTCAGGTACACGAATTACGGGTGATTTCATAAAAACCAAATTGTTACAAGATATTCCGTCAAAGCCGTTAGTCAAAAATTCTGAGGAAGATACAGCACTAGTAACAAGGAATATCAACAAACCACCTATTAGATGTTATAATTGTAACAAAATTGGACATATAAGCCAACAATGTAGATTGGAGCAACGAAAAAAATTGCAACCACAATACGAAAACGAAAATAAAAATGCATTTATAAGTGTTTTTACAGTTGGTGAATCGAACAAATCGGCATGGTACTTGGACTTTTGTGCTTCCTCGCATATGACAATGCATAAAAATTGGCTCTTGAAAGATGTTCGGGAATATGCTACCGACATATACACGGCGGGTGGTGAGCGATTAAAGTCTCAATTACTTGGAACTTCTAAAATAAAAATAGCTGTAGGAAACTTGTATGATGAAGTTGAGGCACGGGAAGTTCTATATGTACCCAATATTTCAAGTAATTTACTATCAATTAGTAAATTAGTAAAAAAGGGAAACACCATTCATTTTGATCAATCGGGCTGTCGTATCATCAACCAAGATGGTATAATTTTTGCTACAGCGCGAGAAGTAAATGGTATTTACAAAATTAATGAACCTATTGAATCATCTCACCTAACGCAAGAAATCGACAAAGGCGAATTATGGCATCGCATACTTGGACACATGAGTGAAGGAAAAATGAACCAGCAGCAGAATATTTCAGACGCAAAGCTTGACTACACAAATATTAATGCTCATAATTGTACTAGTTGTGTAATGGGAAAACAACACCGAGAACCATTTAAGTCGTCAAATAACCGTGCAGAAAATATTTTGCACTTGGTTCACACCGATTTATGTGGACCGATGGAAGTAGAATCTCTTGGAGGCTGTAGATACTTCCTTACAATGATTGACGATTATTCTAAGAAGTTATTTGTTTATTTCTTAAAAGAGAAAAGTCAAGTTTTTGAGTGTATGAAGGAATTTAAAGTGCTTGTTGAAAATCAGCAGGATAAAAAAATTAAAATATTTCGTTCAGACAATGGTGGGGAATATGTAAATTATCAAATAATTAAATATCTAAAGGAGTCTGGTACAAAGCATCAGTTGACCGTCCGCTACACGCCACAACAAAACGGAGTTGCTGAACGTATGAATCGCACGATTGTTGAAAAAGCAAGATCAATGCTTTGCGATGCGAATTTACCTAAACAATTTTGGGCTGAAGCGGTCAATACTGCAGCGTACTTAATAAATCGCACTCCAGCTGCTAGTTTGGATGGACAATTACCTGAGGAAATATGGACTAAAAGACGAATTGAAATTAGTCATCTACGCATATTTGGATGTAAAGCAATGGCACACATTCCAAAGGAAAAAAGGGTTAAATGGGACTATAAATCTGAACCTATGATTTTTGTCGGATATAGTGAAAGCACAAAAGGTTACCGATTTATTAATCCTAAAAATAATAAACTTGTAATAAGTCATGATGTAAAATTTTTTGAAAATGAAACTTTGACAAATCCATATTTTGAAACAAACGGAGAAAAAGTATCAGAAAGTTGCCTTCTCCCTATCGAAGTATCTAAAGAACAGAGGGAAGAAGAGGTGATTGAAAGTGAAGAAGAAATCGCCAGCGATATAAGTGAATCAAATAGAACGAGTTCTTCTGAAACCAGTTCTATATTGGAATATCCATCTGAAAGTCAGTCACGAGCTATTGAAATTCGACGATCAACAAGAATTCCAAGGCCGAAAGTACTTAATGATTTCATAACATATAAAGCAGAAACTGATTTTGTCGCTGACCCGCAAAACATTGAAGAAGCACTTGGTCGGTTGGATGCATCATCTTGGAGGCAAGCAATGGAGGAGGAATATAATGCCTTGTTAGAAAATAATACTTGGACGTTAGTAGATGCAGCTCCAAATAAAAAGGTTTTAAGCACACGATGGGTATTTAAAACCAAATCAGTTGATGATATAGAAAAACCAAAGTACAAAGCACGCCTGGTGGTTCGAGGTTGTGCTCAAACGAAAGGCATAGATTACGAAGAGATATATTCACCTGTAGTAAGAATTAACGCTGTACGGTTACTTTTGTCGTGGGCAGTAAAAGAAGATCTTGAAATCCACCATATGGATGTTAAAAATGCATTTCTACAAGGAGAATTACATGACGAAATTTATATTTGTCAGCCAGAAGGCTTTTAATTGCAGGGAAGTGAATCTAAAGTATGCAAATTAAATAAGGCCATGTACGGTTTAAAACAGGGAAGCAAACAGTGGAATCGGAAAATTGACACGACACTAAAATTAATGAAATTTCAACAATCAAAAACCGAACAATGCATATATTACATTAATGCTGGTGGTAAAATTCAAATTATTGCAGTTTACGTTGACGACCTCATCATTTTGTCCAACGACATACACCTTATGCAAAAAATACTCTTCTAAAAACTTTCAAAATGAAAGATTTAGGAGAAATAAATAAATGTCTTGGAATGCGAATAACCAGAGATCGAAAGGCGGGCAAAATTTGGATAGATCAATCAGAATATATTGAAAGTATTATTGAGAGGTTCAATATGTCGGATTCGAATGAGGTGAAAACGCCATTAGATTCAAATCAGAAACTAACCGACAAAATGTCACCAAATGAAGAAAGCGATCAACTTAAAATGAAAAATATACCATATAAAGAAGCTGTGGGTAGTCTCTTATATGCTGCACAAATTTCAAGGCCTGATATTACTTATGCAGTTGGTGTTTTAAGTCGTTTTAGCTCAAATCCTGGTCAGGCTCATTGGGTAGCAGTTAAGAGAGTGCTACGATACTTAAAAGGCACGGTACATCACAAACTTCAATACGATAAAGACAGTAAATCCACAATAGAAGCATACAGTGATGCTGACTGGGCAAACTGTTCTGATAACCGTCGCTCAGTAACAGGTTTTATTGTCATTATGCAAGGTGGGCCTATTTCTTGGACAAGTAAAAGACAAAGAACGGTTGCCCTTTCTACAACGGAAGCGGAATATATGGCACTGTCTTCTGTGTGCCAAGAAATTTTATGGCTCCGAAGCTTAGCATCAGAAATAGGTATCTCATTGGATTGCCAGCCGACAATCGTTTATTGCGACAACAAAGGAGCTATGGATTTAGCACTTACTGAGGGATATCGCCAAAGAACGAAGCATATCGATATTCGATATCACTTTCTTCGTCAACACATCGAGAACAAAGACATTGAAGTAAAGTTTGTTCATACTGGAGAAATGCTTGCAGATTTTTTAACGAAGGCTTTGCCTATTCAAAAATTTAATTATTGTATTCAAAATTGTCTAATTGTATTAACCTAAAATTTTTTGTTTAACAGAGGGTGTTGACAAATGTAAACAAAATATTATATGCATATGACAACACCAATAGTCGTTTTATGCTTATATCTGTCAACACGGTTATGTTGCTTATTGGTTGTTAATAAATGTTCATTGTAACTTGAATT
This sequence comes from Nephrotoma flavescens, assembly GCA_932526605.1. NCBI lineage: Eukaryota > Metazoa > Arthropoda > Insecta > Diptera > Tipulidae > Nephrotoma > Nephrotoma flavescens. The sequence continues at coordinate 176,110,129 of OW052221.1, read as the reverse complement.
CTATATCAAACTAGTTGTGTTTCTGTTTCGCCGAAATTGCACAATCAACATATTTCACCTTTCAAAAATGAAATTTTTGGAATGCCGTTAAATAAGTTCTTCGAGTTTAGATTAGTCTTATTCATTTTCAAAAATATTACTTTTACACTAGCTCCAAAATACATTAGAAATGGATTTAAATTTGCTCTCTCTAACAGAACTAAAGTTCTTATCATTACCACTCATAATTCATCGTACATGAATGATGCGCTTTCTGTACGGGGGGCTGTTCTTTGGAATGGTCTACCTCTTGCACTAAGAGAAGTTAAGTCTATTGATACTTTTAAAAAGCGGTACACGGAACACATTATGTTGCAATAATCTAATAAAATATCTCTTATTCCATTTTATAGTTTATTGTCATTTTGTTTTATTGTTGTTGTTATTATTATTATTATTACTATTATTTTATCTGTTATATTGTATTTTATTTTATTTTAAGGCTGCGGGCCAATAGTCGGGTAAAAGTCAATTTTAAGTAAATTTTTCGGTAAATTCTTTTATTTTTCAAAAAGTCTATGGCAAACTGATCGAAAAATCTGTTCTAAATCCGATTTTTACTACAGTAAACGATTTACCCAACTATTGGCCCGCAGCCTAAGTATATTTATAACTTTTTATATTGTATTTGTATTCTATGGTTATATGACCATTATTTTGTACTACCATCAAACTTGGTTCTTGCAGCCTTGTAGTTGCGTAAGTTTGATTTATAATAAATAAATAAATAAATAAATAATAATTTTCATACACAGTTATAGAAGAATAGAAGATATTGAGAATAGAAGGTCTATATTGAATCGATTATATGTATTTCGTTTTTTTATTTTTACAGCAGTACGCAATGACATCTGTGTGGTTGCAGGGTAGGTATCCGGTAAAATAAATGAAACACTGACTTTGCCACTTCCCTGATCAAAAACTGTCAAATTGAATGGTATAAAACCGGTATAAATGAAAGTAAAAAATAAAACAAAATAATTGTCCGGTTTGGTCGACAACTTTTTTTCATTCGTAAATATAAATGATGGGACATGGGAGTGTAAAGTGCTAAAATAGTATTTCTGTGATTGTGATAAAAAAGTTTAACTAATTAAAAAGTAAAGTTAAATATTCTTTTGCTCTTACACAATTATCACAATCGAATATGTGAATAGAAATTATAAAATTGTCATTATTCGTTTAAAATGTAAATATATGAATTATTAGTATGGTATGAATTATGTTTGATTTTAAGAAAATGATGTCAACTAAATTTTGTTGTGTAATGAATAAAGACGATATGCAATTGAATTTAATATTCTCTTCGATGAAATTATTTTTCCTTTATACGTTTTTATGTGTTTGATATTAAAACCTAATATTTCTTGTTCATCTACGTTCAATGATAAATGTTCATTTGTTTTTGTTTGCTTGTGTAGTGTGGTGATTGCTTCCTGTGTAACAATGCAACATTTCCAAACCAGACATTTTGTTTTAAGTGCAGTAAATTTATAATGAATTAAATATTTAATTTGTCATCCGCTATTTTAATATACATTAATAAAAATTAGCAATAAGGGTAAATATAAAAATACAGGAAAGCTGTACCTTTCTCCTATGTTGTGAATTTAACATGTTTAAGGGATGAAAAAAGAAAATAGTCGCATTTTATATTCTGTGACGTCCGTCCCTATAAGAAGTCAAGTAATAATTTATTTAATTAACATTAAATCTATTAAATGATTAGTCAGAGAAAATATTCTTATTTTTGCATTTCGCTTATTTTGTATGAGAACACGAAGTAAAATGAAAATCTGTTCAAATAGCTATTCATTTTGATGGGCGTTCTACATTATCTAATCTCTTATCTTTATGGACAACAGGTTTTTATTTTATTTGTTGGTGGCTACATGCCTAATCAGTGGAATAGAATTGAGCAAAACATGTTATACGCGGGATAAGTGTAATTGATTAGATTAATTAGTTCAATCATAAATAAATACCATCGAGGCTATTTAGTTGCAAATTTAACCCGATTTTATAAAATTGTCGTGTTAATAAAATAAAAAGTACATTTCCAGAGGGATTAGGTTTTCAAATTGTACGGTTTTAAAACAAACGGGAATTAAAATTTTGTCAGAACCGAATCTTGACTCATCAGTGAACAAAACTTTGGGTCATTGCCCTTCGGTCCAATTGCAATGATTTGGACACACCATTCATTCATTGCATCCAATTGCAAAGATTTGGACACACCTAAGCTATCGATTTTCATGCCGTATCGGTGGATATCAACGGGCGACGAGCGTGGAGATTCTTTTCGTGTAGTCTATTCCTGACGGTTTGGTTACTAACATAAATGGTTTTAGTTGTTCACAAGCGTGACTATAATTGTCGGGCAGGTAAAGTTGACTCGGCGGACTTTCCGTTGAATATAACGGTCCTGTGCTGAAGTTGTTAATTTTACTCGTTCTGGATGCTGTGCGAGCGGGCTTCCAGTCATACATTGCCGTTGCCATAACCAGCGTATAACGCTACGAGATATATTAATATGACAGAGAATATCTGCTTGGCTTCGTTCACTTTGAAGTATTCCTACTGCTTCGTTCATTTCATTATGAGTTAGATAACGATGTATATTGCTGTATTCCATACTTTTACATAAATTTTAAATTTCACAATTTTAACACATTGACGGACACTTTAAATGTGTGCTCTTTATTTATTTATTTATTGATCGAAAGGAACACACATTTTTTTAACTTTTGTAATTGTAGTGATATTTTTGCTGTCTTACTTTGAGAAATTTACAACAACAATCCCATATATGTAATTCCAAATTGGAATTATTTTAAACCAACTTTTCTGCTGGTATAGAATTATTCTATTCTACCTGTAGTTTTAATGTTCACCACCAGGGCAATTGTATTGAATACTTTTATTTTTAAATGTTGGCAATAAAAATATAAAAGTGATTTTTGTTATTTTGACATTGCATTTTTCTAAACAACACGAGAAATTAGTTACGATTTGTAATAATATTCAATAATGTTCAAGCACATTACTATTTAATTGAATGTATTTAGTTGCATTTTTACGTTGTTTTCAAATTCAAAATGTAATTGTTACCAACTAATAAAAATAAATTAAAAAATATCTTTGGTTGTTACTTTTGTCGTCTTACTTTGGTACAAGTTAAATCCATTCTGGAATAGAATTAATTTGTGCTCAAAGTAACAATTTATTTTGATTAGTTGGTTACAATTACATTTTGAATTTGAAAACAACGTAAAAATGCAACTAAATACATTCAATTAAATAGTAATGTGCTAGAACATTATTGAATATTATTACAAATCGTAACTAATTTCTCGTGTTGTTTAGAAAAATGCAATGTCAAAATAACAAAAATCACTTTTATATTTTTATTGCCAACATTTAAAAATAAAAGTATTCAATAAAACTACCCTGGTGGTGAACATTTAAACTACAGGTAGAATAAAATAATTCTATACCAGCAGAAAAGTTGGTTTAAAATAATTCCAATTTGGAATTACCTATATGGGATTGTTGTTGTAAATTAGAACATAGAGGTAAATGTTTTGAGCGCTATCACACTATAAAACATTATTAGTGTTCATTATTTACTGCATTATTTCTTGATTGAATTTTTTTTAATAATAAATAATATTGACGAAAATTATAAAATTTTTATTTTCGTTTACTTTCAATTGTATATTTATACATAAAGTGCCTATACATATTTCATAATAACGATGAAGCATTCTAAGTTGCGAAAATCCGTTTCATGAAAAATTCAGAGTAGTTTTTAATTTATAGTGTTTTTACGTAACGGCAAAATTCGCGAAGATTTTTCGAAAAATCGCCCGCTCCCTCCATATCGCTCCGACGCGAAGCGCCCGACAACAATGTGCTAAGATTTGTAATAATATTCAATAATGTTCTAGCACATTACTATTTAATTGAATGTATTTAGTTGCATTTTTACATTGTTTTCAAATTCAAAATTTAATTGTTACCAACTAATAAAATTAAATTAAAAATATCTTTGGTTGTTATTGGGGGTACAAATTGAAAATGCGGGATTGATAACAGATGGCGTTACTAACGCTATACGCATCAGGCAGTACTGTGACTATGTTCATGTCAAAGCTACGTCTTATAGCTTTAATTTTCAGTATGTGTCAATTTGTCGCAGTGTCAAATTCATAGTTTTTTTGAGCTCTCAATATGTCGAGTTTCGTACCAACAAAACAGCATTTGCGGGAAGTTTTAATTTACTTCTTTAATTTGAAGCAAAGTGCTGCTGAAGCACATCGATTGGTCTCCGAGGCTTATCCGAGTCATGTTCCATCGGTTTCAACGTGCGAGAGATGGTTTGTGCGGTTTAGAAGTGGTGATTTTGACGTTGAGGACAAAGAGCGGCCGGGCCAAGTGAAAAAGTTTGAGAATGCTGAATTGGAGGCAATACTCAATGAAGACTCGTGTCAAACTCAACAGGAGCTCGCAGATTCATTGGGAGTGACACAACAAGCCATTTCCCATCGTATAAAAGCCCTCGGAATGATCCAAAAGCAAGGACATTGGGTGCCGTATGAGCTGAAGCCGAGAGACGTCGAGCGCCGTTTTTTTGCATGCGAACTGCTGCTCGAACGGCAAAAACGGAAGGGGTTTTTTGCATCGCATTGTCACTGGTGATGAAAAGTGGATCCATTACGATAACCAGAAGCGCAAAAAATCATATGGTTACCCCGGCCATGCATCATCATCGACGGCCAAACCAAATATTCACGGCGCCAAGCTCATGCTCTGTATTTGGTGGGACCAGCTGGGTGTGGTGTATTATGAGCTATTGAAATCGAACGAAACCATCACAGGAGCACTATACCGAACTCAATTGATGCGTTTGAGCCGCGCACTCAAAGAAAAACGGCCACAATACGAGCAAAGACACGACAAAGTAATTTTGCAACATGACAACGCTCGGCCACATGTTGCAGCGCCGGTCAAAACATACCTACAAACGCTGAAATGGGAAGTCTTACCCCACCCGCCGTATAGCCCAGATATTGCTCCTTCCGATTACCACCTTTTCCGATCGATGACACATGACCTAGCTGACCAGCGCTTCCATTCTTACGAAGAAGCCCAAAAATGGGTCGATGACTGGATAGCAGCCAAGCCGGCCGAATTTTTTCGCGACGGTATCCGTAAATTGCCAGAAAGATGGGAAAAAGTTGTGGCTAGCGATGGACAATATTTTGAATAATTCATTTGTTACCATTTTTTCAGAATAAACGTTCAAAAATAGAAAAAAATCCCTCATTTTCAATTTGTACCCCCAATACTTTGAGCACAAATTAATTCTATCCCAGAATGGTTTTAACTTTTGCCAAAGCAATGCCCGGTTTACATGAGAAAATTGTTTTCTTCTACAAATTTTTGCAGGTAAATAAGAAAGAATCCGCAATACAAAAATATTCAATATGCCAGAAAGAAATAAACATATATAGTAATGGCGTATTTTTTTTTATAGGATCATTATTAATTTATTTTTAATTAATTAAAATGCGAAATTTACATTTTTATCTATGGCGTCTGTTTATATTATGAATCCTCAACATTTATAAATACGAAATAATTTTTTTTCTTGTTAATTTTAAAAATGTTGCCATAAAAATACTCGGATCGAATATATTTTATGGCAACATTTTCATTTTTATGGTGGTTTTTGCTCAAAAATTCTTCTGCAAAATTTTGTTGGGATATATTGCTTTTCTTGTGTCTCATGTGCAAAAAGTCAATGTTATATCTTATTCAATTTGCAGAAGAAAAATGTTGGTCGTATGTAAACCGGGCATAAGACGACAAATTTTTCTATTCTACCTGTAGTTTTAATGTTCACCACCAGGGTAATTTTATTGAATACTTTTATTTTTAAATGTTGGCAATAAAAATATAAAAGTGATTTTTCTTATTTTGACATCGCATTTTTCTATTTGTAATAATTGTTACCAACTAATAAAAATAAATTAAAAAATATCTTTGGTTGTTACTTTGAGCACAAATTAATTCTATTCCAGAATGGTTTTAACTTATGCCAAAGTAAGACGACAAATATGTCGAGTTATTCCTTAACACGTTCGCGGGCGTTTTCAAAATGTGTTTAACACAAATTTGATAACTTATGTAATTGCAATGATATTTCGTCGCGGAAAGGAATGTATTGTTGAGAATTAACAAATATGTCGTCTTATTTCTTAAAAAGGAAAAAATCAAAAAGGTGTATGAATGCTATAGCATTCACGTCCGCGAATGTGTTAAACAACGAAAAAGTTATATCCCTTTTGTGATTTACTAACACAATTGTGCGAGTACGGCAAAAGTACCATGTCAAATTTTTTTTTGTATGTGTTTTGAACCAACTTACACATTTGCGCATTCCTTTCAAACTTATTTCGTCAAAAAAAAAACACTATAACTATACATACAATTGTGTTGGTTGTATTTCAAATGAAGCGTAATTTTTTATCAAAAACGCCATTATGTACATACTATGATTGTTTACTCACACATTTGTGTGGTTTGGACTTTAATTAAGCCATTTTTTATTTTTTTTTTTGGTTGAAAAAGGGATATGACTGCTATAGCATAGCAGTATTGAGCCTGGCCACACTGATTCTTTCGTCGTGATTCAATGATTTCAAAAAATCAATGACCATCCACATTTGATTTCTTTGCACGTTTCTTTTTTATGTATGTGCGTAAAATATGCTGTATAAGATAGCAGAAAATTTCCAGCAGAAACAATGTGTTTTGCTATTCACCGCTAAAGGCATCACTACCACAAAAATGAAATTTTTTCTGTTGATATTTATTGACATCAGCAGAAATTTTTTAAAATTTTTATGTAAATTATAAATTCTCAGCAGAAAGTTTTATGAAAAATCAAAGAATATGAAAATGAAGAGAAGATATATGTTTAAAAGTTTTGAAGCGATGAAAGTTAATTTTGTTTAAAAAACGATTTGCGTATGTAATGTGTAAGGACTCTCAAATATACTAACATTACCATAATCATCATTATGCAAATACTGGGCAACATCAAACAAATTGCCATCGACATTTTAATGTGAATGTTTTCAGTTTTTTAACAAAAGTGTTAGAAAAACCCCCGTGTAACTACCCTAGGTGTATGTTTTTATGGTAGCTGAGATCAAACTCTATACACATGCGAGCAACCCAGGGTAGTTACAGAGGGGTTTTTCTAACACTTTTGTTAAAAGACTTAAAACATTCACATCAAAATGACTTCAAAAATGTATGGAAGGCTGCTGACGCCAAGTGTGAATCTTATGTAGCTCATGTGTACCGATTATGATCTCACCTACCATAAAAACATACACCCAGGGTAGTTACAGGGGGGTTTTTCTATCACTTTTGTTAAAAAACTGAAAACATTTACATTGAAATGACTTCAAAAATGTATGGAAGGCTACTGACGCCAAGTATGAATTTTATGTTGCTCATGTGTATAGATTATGATCTCAGCTACCATAAAAACATACACTCAGGGTAGTTACAGGGGTATTTTTTTAACACTTTTGTTAAAAAACTTAAAACATTCACATCAAAATGAATTCAAAAATGTATGGAAGGCTACTGACGCCAAGTGTGGATCTTATGTTGCTCATGTGTATAGATTATGATCTCAGCTACCATAGAAACATACACCCAGGGTAGTTACAGGGGTTTTTTTTTAACACTTGTTAAAAAACTGAAAACATTCACATTAAAATGTCGATGGCAATTTATTTGATGTTGTCCTGTATTTGCATAATGATGATTATGGTAGTTTTAGTATATTTTGAGGGCCCTTACACACTACATACGCAAATCGTTTTTTAAACAAAATTAACTTTCATCGCTTCAAAACTATTAAACATATATTTTCTCCTCATTTTCATAAATTCTTTGATTTTATGAAAACTTTCTGCTGAGAATTTATAATTTGCAGAAAAATTTTAAAAATTTTCTGGTGATGTTCAAAAATATCAGCAGAAAAAATTTCATTTTTGTGGTAGTATGCCTCTAGCGGTGAATAGCAAAACACATTTTTTCTGCTATCTTATACAGTATGCGTAAAATTATGTTTTTTGATTTAAATATAGTAGAAAATATAGTAAATAATATAGAAAATATAGTAATAGTAAAAAATGTTTATTATTTGCTGCGAAAACTGCTTTCTTGGTTGAAAAAATATATTTTTTCACTCGAAGCTCAAATTAAACTAAAATTAACTAAAAGACGACAAATAAAAAAGGTGTCCTTGAAATATTTATCTTCGTAGTAGTGCGAAAATCAGGTGAATTAAAAAAAAAATTGCTGCTGAAAAAGAATCAAAAATTGCCCCACCAAAAAATTAGTTTGTGAGTGAAGGGGACGGAAACGAGGAAAGAATCAAAGTCTGGAACCACGGATTTGCACGAATGTGTTAAAATCACTCTTTTACGGGCTAAAACTAAATAAGGCTGTGGTTACATTGGATGCGACTCAGTACGCAAATTTATTCTCATCAATTCGTAAGAAATTCAGTCCTACAAATTCATAAGTTAAAGTGTTGCGAAATTGTAGCACAAAAACAAACGTATTGCTGTTAATTAGTAAAAAAATAATTTTTCACAATCCATTTTGTATTGGATTCTTACAAACTAGCTAATCGCCAATTCGAGATTACGTAGTTATTTTTTTCAGTCTGTCACCACACGATATTGGCAAAACAGGATTACTGCGTTTGTAGAAGAAGATTACTACAATCGGGTTGTAGAAAGAAGATAAATGTGAAATATATAAGAAAAATCAGTAGGGTTGTATGGCGCTAGGGAACATAAGTCATTTCCATTGAATGTATTCAGAAAAATGGTTAGATTGTAATTTAAATTTTAAAATTTTTTAACTGTTGCAGAAATTATTTATACATTTCGTTTATATTAACTTATTGTAACTGATTCGATGTAATTCAAAATCGGCAAATACGCATTGAAATTGTTTTATTTCAATAGTCAGTCCACGGTGTTACGTACAACTGATAAAAGACAAACTATTTTGTTCTCATTTAAATACCGTAAAAATTATGCTTTAAGCCACAGCCACACGAATGCAAATATCGACCAACATTGGTGTATTTTATGTTTGTCAAATATTGGTAAAATATGACAATTGACAAACTGTACTGTCTACACGATTTGTAGTATTTGTTGTTTCCTTTGATCTTTTTTGAAAACAAAACCGCCTATTGAGCGAATGTGCGCCAATGTTGGACAAATGTAACCTTGATTTGAGTTTGTCATTTGTTTTGTGGCTACACGATTTGTTATTTGGACAAATACGCCAATGTTGGTATGTACAGTTGAATCTCGATTATCCGGGATCCGATTATCCGTGAACCTCGAAACATATGCACATACATACATTTGTTTACTTCCGATGAAATAGTACAAATTTGTACGAATTCGTGCGAACAAAGTTTCTTACGAATTCGCATCCACTGTAACCGCTGCCTAAATTCTGAGGCAAAAAATCAACTCAAATAGGCTAAAAACAATTTTTTCAATAATACAATAACCGTTTTTACCGTTTTCCCTGAAGTTTTTTTGATACTGTGTGTCGATGTATCTTCTAGAAACAAAAAACAAAACAAAAATCAAACTAAATTTAAGGCAATGGTACATTCCACACGAGGTTTCTGCTAACTTGGTAACTTTTTCGTTTCTTTCCCGTTTATCAATAAATCCGGTTTTATCTGCGCCGCAATTTTTTGATTTTATTGGTAAAGGGGAAACAAACGAAGAAGTTACCAGGAACCTCGTGTGGAATGCATCAATGGCAACCAAAAAACAATGTGTTCCATATACACTTTTGATGTGTATATTAAAACGAATTGCTACGCTAAACGCTAAATTGCGCTAAATGAAAATCCGGCGGCAGAATATTATTTTTTTTGTTCTTATGGGTTTTCACGAAAGTGTTATACTGGGGTTTCTAGATTTTCTATCAAAAATTTCTTCCCAATGAGATATTTCTAGCTTTGCTAGGCAATTATATTATATAAGTTAAAACAATACATGATATACCATAAACACTCCCTTAACTGTAGACGATTAAAGTTGAAATTAATGTTAATATTCGAGACATCCCTAGAAGATGAGCCCAAACCTGTATTGCGTCGCCGTATATAACGTAGGAAAATTTAAGTTGTTTAACCATTTTTTGTGACAGTCCTTTTCGCAATATAAAACATTTTTTTACTGGCATTTGTCACGCAAACTATGTTAAGCAAAGTTATATAAATAACCGAAACTTATTAGCCCCTCGACCCTTGATAAACGTCCCATATAGTCTATATGGCGTGGCAATTTGTGTATAATAATTGATTATAATTTTTCTTAGAGCCAATTGAATGCTTTTCCACATCGATTTTTTATGCGATAAAACATGAGACATTTCAATTTTACTTGGTTTTATTAAATTTGATTAACTTAGTTACTTAATAATTTGACTCTTAACATTGAGGAAAACAAAATCGAGAAACACATTATTTTATTATTTTAACTTGCGTCTAGTCTAGAAGATGTATTTATCAATATTGTGCATGAGTCAATATTAAATATATAATCCATTGGATAGGGGAGCGACTGTATTATTATAGAATTACTTTTTTATTATTGCTCACGCCTTTAACGTTTAGGAGTTTCTCATACTAGTTCAAATATAGTGCTATTTTCTGTCCGCCTTTGCTATTTGTGTATTAACGTAAAAACTCAATATTTACATGCAAGATGGTAATGGCACCATGCTACACCCTTAAAGGAAGATTATTTTTGTATTGTAAGACTAAATCTCTAGAAAACAATAAGAAAATTCAAAAGAGCTAGAGATCAGAAAACAACAACCGAAATCTCTTTTATAAATTGGAAGATCATTTTGTGAATAATTGTCGTGTTTAAAATATTTCTGTTGAAACTTAAAACAAAAACTCAATAGGTAATCTTAAAATTACACAATGTTTGTGTTGTGTAATTAAGATTGTAAAAGTTGGTTTTATTCTAAAATATAACTATAAAAATTATAATGAATCGGATTTAAATTTAGGCAAAACCTAAACACTTAATACGGTTAAATTTTTACTTTTAACCTCTTAGCATATAAAAATAACATAAATTTCTCATTTTTATAAATCGAGAGATAAAAATGAGCTGTGTAAAAAATTTCTGATAGTTCCAATGTCATGATTGTATTTGTGACCTTAAATTGCAATGTAAAATCACAAATACAATCATGATATTGGAATTATTAGAAGTTTTTTACACAACTCATTTTTATCTCGATTTATAAAAATAAGAACTCCATCAGGGACAACTAAGGTCAAGTTCGTTATGAAGGCGTTTGTCAGTAAGTTGGTCTGCAAATATGGATCCACCGCCAAAGCACCGCGTGCACATTTTAATGCGGAAATGGTTGTTTTGATTGGAGATTTTCAGCTCGGAAACCTAACCAACATTTTTATTATCAGCTCTTTTCGCTTCGGCTTTATATCCTTCAAAAAATATTTCGTTCGCTTTTATTTCTTTTGAGCAGTTTTATTTTGTCTGGCAGCATTGGCGGCTTCTTTTGAAAACATTGTAAAATTTGAATTGGGATTAGTAAATGATGATGGGATATATTTATTCATTCCATATAACACGACCTCAGTAAAATTGGAAACGGCGTCAAATATTTGATTTGTTTGTTATAGAAACAATGACTTTTCCTTCAAGGGAAATGTTGAAAAATGACTGTAATCCAGTCAGCCAATAATAACAGTTTTCCTTCAAAATGCAAAGATGCCAGATATTTTTAGGGTAATCAGATTATGGTCAGAATTTCCAAATCCAGCCTCGACTTGTGCTTCCATGGAATGGGGATTGTTCTGAGCCAAAGATATGACATACTTGTAGAATTTTCACATTCAAATGAGAAATCACTAACAATCTGTGTGAGGTCATGCGAAGCGGCAAACCGTTCCCCTTGGGTTGGCACAATTCGTATGTTGGTGATCCAACCATTCTTTATGGCTTTATGGTTTACTTTAATGCCCCTATTATGATACTCACCTCACCTCAACTCACCGAGAAATACGTCATAATGGCGACTTGAACTCACTATTTTGAAATATTTGATATTATACTTGTTCCGGTGAGGTGACTAGTGTTAAATATACTCACCAACAATATACTGGTGAGTTAATAGTAATTTTTTGACAAACAAAATCAAGATGCATGGTAAAAAAACGTAAACAAAATTTCATAATAATTTTTATATAGGGTTCATTATAAAATTATTGCAATAATATAGACTATGAACTATAGCAAATATTGAGAAATACATAGATCCCAAACTAAATGTATGATTTGAGTATTATTTAGAAAATTCTAAAATTTATTGACGGGGGTGACAGGAAACAAAAATTTGTAATTTAAGCTTTACAGATAGCTTCGCCCCAATTTCAGTTTGTTCCAGTTCCGAAACTATAAATTTATAAGCATTATTATATTGTCAAGTAGACGATTACCTCATTCTTTGCAAATGCTCTTTTGGTAACTCTTGTTCTGTTGCTTGTTGTAATCTCGCTTTAAATTAAACGATAAGATTTTAAAGGCTGAAAATAGCTCGAACGGACCTGCAAATGTACAAATTAAGAGATGTTTGTTAGGAAGTCATCTACTAGGTTTTGGAACCATGGATCTCTGAGTACGGGACGTTTCTAAATTTCATTTTTATGTAATATATTTGTTGAAAATATGTCCCAACATAAACGAGGCAAATAAATGAAATTTAAAGTGTATTTATTTAAAACATAATTATAAAATCTCTCCAAACCTAAATAAGACAATATTTCGGTTTTAATTTAAAGGTTTTTCTAATTTTCGCTTTCAATTTAACTACAATGTCATTGAACCAGAGTTCAAATTTAAAATTTATTATTTCGTTTATTTATATTTTTTCGACTCCCTTCCAAAGTTGTTTAAATTTTATAGGGATTCTATTTTCGTTTCTTTTTGAAAGAAAAAATTTGATCACTATTTTACTCCTCTCTTTTAGAATGTATGGCATTTTTTATTCCTTTTTCGTGAGAAAGGAAAGCAAATATGTAGTTAAGGCTGCCACATACACATTTCTACGGACGACATCTAAAAACAGATTTCGCATTTACGAATTAATTAGAGCTTATTTTTGACTCAAATCAATGAGATAATATGTAAAATATCTCAAGTTAGGAGCTAAAATAAAAAATTTGGAATTATTTAATAATTTTAATTGAAAAATTATCATTTTTCTATTTAGCAGTTCCTAGAAACGATTTTTTCTCTGAATGGTATAATTTTACACGTGAACGAACGCACAAAAATCAAAAACGATTTCCGAACTCATCAAAAAATTTTAAACGATTTTTTTCTCTGTTGTTTATGAACTTCAACAAATGTCAAAAAATTCCAAGTGAAGATAGAGATGTGTATGTGGCAACGCTTTTAAAATAAAAATTCTTTTTTTTGGAAATGTAAAAATATGAAGTCAAATTCGTTTTATAAAAAAAAAATATTTATTTTTATAATATTTGCTGTCTTACTTTGAGAAATTTACAACAACAATCCCATATATGTAATTCCAAAATAGAATTATTTTAAACCAACTTTTCTGCTGGTATAGAATTATTCTATTCTACCTGTAGTTTAAATGTTTACCACCAGGGCAATTTTATTGAATATTTTTATTTTTAAATGTTGGCAATAAAAATATAAAAGTGATTTTTGTTATTTTGCCATCGCATTTTTCTAAACAACACGAGAAATTAGTTACGATTTGTAATAATATTCAATAATGTTTTAGCACATTACTATTTAATTGAATGTATTTAGTTGCATTTTTACGTTGTTTTCAAATTCAAAATGTAATTGTTACCAACTAATAAAAATAAATTAAAAAATATCTTTGGTTGTTACTTTGAGCACAAATTAATTTTATTCCAGAATGGTTTTAACTTATTTATTTATTTATTTATTTGTTTAATTATCAATAATGACATTTTATAATACATTGTTATTTAAATTAATTAAATTTTATTTTATATACTAAATATCTACTTTTTCTTTAACGAATATATGCAATAGTTTAATAAATTGACCGTACTTATGCCAAAGTAAGAAGACAATTATCTTTTTTACGGAACTAAAAAAATTAGATTTTTTTCAATTTCAATTTTTATTATTTCAATATCAATACACAGATTTATTTTAATAATCCATTAAATTAAATTTAGATACTGTGGCCCAATTCGTGACTTATTTTGTGGAGACTGATTTATTTGAAAGTATAATAAACCTCCTGTCGGCTAGACTTATTGTAGACTTGTTTGACTTTTATGCGAGGCTTGCGCCCAAACTGGTAACTCATCAAAATAACTAAAGCGAGTTGCCAATAAGTCTATTCGACAGGAGACTTATTGTAGACTTTCAAATAAGTCAGTCTCCAAAAAATAAGTCACGAATTGGACCACTGCAGTCTAAGAGTAAAAATAAAATTAAGTACGAGTATGTACATAATTTATTTAATTTAACGTATATACCGATTATTAATTCAACGTATATTAATGATACGCAGTTAATACAATACTATAAATATCTTTTTAACAGAGAATAGTCACTCGCCGTTCGCAATAATAAATTATGTTGTAGCCTGGCTTTCTCTACTTTAGCATATCAAACGAGTTTATAAATTGCATTTGCATTCAATACAGCGATGAAAGAGAGATACTTTAACAAATCTAAAAAAGATTATATGAACTAAAACAAAACAAAAAAAAAGTTTACTAAAGGGTCAACCAGTCAAGAATCAAAAGTTAAAAAAAAAACAAAATCAGCGCGATGTTAATTTACAACTTTTATGAATAAAACATGATTAGATTTTTATGTATTTTGATAAATTTATTATAACAAACATTTAATAATAGAAAAGCCACGACTAATATTTAATTTTTAACGTGCACAATTCAATCTAATTTTTAGGTTAGGTTTTATAAATTCAAAATTTTTATCATATTATGGTGTTTCCATGACAGAGTTAACCGGGATTATCTCGGATTATCTCATCATGGAAACGAGTCGGATTTAGATTTTTCGTTAAATTTCTTAAGCCTCCTTAACTCGACGAAAGTAATTGGGTTAAATGAGATTCTATCTGCCAAAAGAAAAATTATAGTATTCAGAAAATATATATAGTATTACTATAAAATATAGTATTATTATAAAGAAAAATATAGTTTAAATAAACACGGGTTTAAATATTCACGAAACTGATTAAAATATAAAAAGACAGAAAAACATAACACCGCCTGATCTGTCAAAACAATTTTAGCATGGAAATGATAGGGATTAGCTCGCCATGTTATTAATTCGACGAAACTCAGCGAAACTCTTAACTCGGTTATTTATCCATGTCCATGAAAACGTAGTAATATATAAGTGAAAGATGCATGTAAAATTATTCAAATAACTTTATTTGTATATTAATTTAGTAATTAATTATACATTTAAAATAATTTCAGCCTTTCTATTTAATAAAATATCAGATTTTCAATAAATTTTTTTTTAGTTTTTCTTGGACGAGAAAGAGCGCATACTAGTTTTTTTAAGTGACAGCTAAATTTGACGAAACTTTCGTTGGGCTTCCTTAGTAAAAATTAAGTTTTTCAGGGTAATAACATTGACATGCCATTTATCGCATTCTTATTTTTTTGTTAAATTAAGTTTTTATTCCTGACTGGTTCCACTTGAAAAAGAGAATTGTTACCATAAAAATACTCGGATTGGATATATTTTATTTAGTTAGTTTTAACTCAAAAAGTCTTCTGCAAAATTTTGTATGGATATATTTCTTTTCTTGCCTCTCTTGTGCAAAAAGTCAATATTATATCTTTCCATTTTGCTGAAGATAAATGTTGCCAGCGTGTAAATTGGATATAATGGTCGAAATGTCATAAAATTTTGCCAACACACATCTAACTTACTTTAACAAAGCAGGGTTGACACTATAAAATAACACTTATTTACCATTTCAACTTGCCTTTATCGGGGAAAATATTATAATAGAAAAGGGTTTTCCAATAAGAGGTTTCATATTAAAAAAACGAGTATTTTTTAAGAGAAAGAAATCAATGAATGTTTATTTCATTGTAAAGAGGAAGCTATGCCATTAACATTTGCCACAACAACGGCTTCGCTTGCAGCATCATATCCTTTCCCATGGCTAATTCGCACATTTGCACTAATTCGCAAATTTTCCATGACTAATCCGCACATTTGCGGCTGTATATCCTCGATAACTTTACGAATTCCATCTTTAAGGTCTTGAATCGATTGTGGAGCATTGGCATAGACCTTGGGCGGTATGTTGTACCATCACTTCGAATCGAAATCGAAAACAGTCGAATCGAAAAAGTGAAAATTGTATCATTTTTGCTTTTCGAAAATGATACAACATACCGCCATTCGACTTTTTTCGAATTTCGATTCGAAGTGATGGTACAACATACCGCCTTATCTTAAAGTCTAAAGGTGTTAAATCACAAGATCTCGGTGGCCAATTGTGATCACCTCTTCGAGAAGTAACATGGACAGGAAACTTTTCTTGCAAAGTTGCGATTGTTTCGTTCTTGTGTGACACGTAGCGCCATCTTGTTGAAAATAAACGTCATCCACTTCCATAAAAAATCATTAATCATACCGAGCTATGAGCGCAATCCATTCATCGTAACAGTTGTACCAGCCTCATTTTCGAATAAGTAAGGTCCAATCACACCGCCAGCCCAAGAAACGCACCAAACAGTGACACGTTGAGGATGGGGAGGCTTTTCAACAATTCTTGGATTTTCTGAGCCCCAAATGCGACAATTCTGCTTATTAACGTAACCTCCGAGGTGAAAATGGGCCTCATCACTGAAGATGATTTTTCGATGAAAATCTGGATCATTTTGATGTATTTGAAGGGCCCAATCAGCGAAGATATGACGTTTATGGTAATCGATCGGCTTGAGTTCTTGAAACTCAGCTGAACTTTAAAAGCCTTAAGACCTAAGTCTTTATGCAAAATACGGTGTAATGTCGTTTTTGGAATGTCTAATTCCAAAGATCGACGAGGAATCGACAAACCAGCGTGACAATTTTGTACGAAAAGCAACAAGCGCGAGGTGAGCAAACCGGAAAAATATAGTATTGAGCATCTTGTTTGTATTAGTAGCATCTTGTTTGTATAATCTTGTTTTGTTTTTTTTTTGGATTGACGTTTCTATGCGAAAACATTTCGCAATTTTAGAACTAATTCGAATTATCCTCATATTTCTGAATTAAATTGAACATAATTCACACATTTGAATATTAAAAATCCTAAAACATAAAATATTACTTCATTTCACCACTCAAAAGCAAACGAATAGAAGGGGTGAGTAGACGTCAGTATCAAAAAAATAAACCGATTCAACCGGAACCATTTATTTTGATACCTACCATCGCAAAAATGACAAATAGAATGCACATATACAAGAGAGCAAAACACAATACAAATATAAAATTGTGAATTATACACTGTATACACTGATCTATTTACAGTAATATAGATCAGTGACTGTATAGGTACACAAAAATTTTGTTCACCTCGTCAACTCGCGCTGTCGTTTTGCGTACAAAATTGATACACTGGGTTTTCGTCAACACTACGGGCTATAGCAATATTCTCAGTTGTTCTTGAGCGATGCACACGGTTTCGATTCTTCACATCACTAACTTGTCGCAACAGCTCAAATTTTTCCACCAGTTTCACTATTGCCGAGAAGGTGCTTCACGACGATCCAAAAGTGCTTTAGTTTTGCGAACGGTGACTGCAAAATTTTCACCATTTTTGTAGTGAATTTTAAAAATTTTCAATGCGTTGTTGAAGCGTGTATCGTAGCAGTTTTAGTAATGGCGTAGTTTTTACTTGTCAAATGTTAAAAGATGACAGATTCAAAATTGGCAGCTGCCCAAATAGCAGGCTATTCAAAACGAAACCTTATTGGAAAATCCTTTAATTAATCTCTTGCGGTATCAATTAATTAGAAGAAATGTGTGACCATCCACTCAAAGAAATTCCGAATGAACTTGTCCTAAATGGCTGGACTGATTTTAATGAAATTTTGTATGTGTGTGTGTGTGTGTGTGTGTGTGTGTGTGTGTGTGTGTGTGTGTGTGTGTGTGTGTGTGTGTGTGTGTGTGTGTGTGTGTGTGTGTGTGTGTGTGTGTGTGTGTGTGTGTGTGTGTGTGTGTGTGTGTGTGTGTGTGTGTGTGTGTGTGTGTGTGTGTGTGTGTGTGTGTGTGTGTGTGTGTGTGTGTGTGTGTGTGTGTGTGTGTGTGTGTGTGTGTGTGTGTGTGTGTGTGTGTGTGTGTGTGTGTGTGTGTGTGTGTGTGTGTGTGTGTGTGTGTTTTAAGGAAGGTGGAAATCCATCATGGAGGATGTAGGGGATAACATAGCTATCCACCACAACGGTGTGAGACTCCTACTCACTAAAACCATTACCTGCATCATTTTCCCTCGGAACGACCGCTAGGTATTACTTCGAAAGGGAAGGAGCCTGTACTAATTGTACGATCACATCTCCCACTCAACTAAGGGTACGGGCTACCTTGCTTGGCGACGTTGGCGTTCTAACCGTCGCAACTCCTTAATCGTTGTTGTTACAAAATTTGCTACAGCATTCCATGCCTCTGGGGATCCAAGCATCACTTCAACTATGTTCTCTGGGGTAATATCAAATTGATCGAGGACTCCAGCAAGCACTTCTCTATTTCCCTGGAACCGTGTGCATACAAAAAACACGTGTTCAACATCTTCTATGGAATCTCTACAGGATGGACAATACGGTGAATCATCATGCCCAAAACGATTAAGGTATGATCGAAAGCATCCGTGACCTGTTAAGAGTTGTGTTAGGTAAAAGCCAACCTCGCCATGCTTACGGTTTATCCACGGGCCTATTTCAGGAATTAGTTGTAGAGTCCAATGTCCCTTCTCCGAACGGTTCCAACGCTGTTGCCAATCAAGAAGAGTATCCCCACTGTATGTTCTTGTGTTGTTCGATCGCACCATTGGTCTATCCGCTGTTCCTCCATGGCTGTTTAAATATGACTTTTGCCGTTCCGCTGCCAGGAGATCAAATGGGCACATTCCCGCTATGACGCAGGCTGCTTCATCCGAAAGAGTTCTAAACGCACTAATCACTCTAAGTGCGCAGCTGCGATATACGGAGTTAGAAGTACGACGATAGGATGGCACCTGCAGCGCTGGAGCCCATATTGGGGACGCTCTATATTATAGATGTTACTATCCCAGCTAATAATCTTCGTCGTCCTTGGCTTGGTCCGCCGACATTCGGCATTATACGGGAGAGAGCCTTGCTAGCTCTGGCTGATTTCTCACTGACGTATTTTATGTGCTCCTTGAATGACAACCTTGCATCGATTTGTACCCCTAGGTACCTTATCGAGGGTTGCGAGGAAATCGTATGTGCTCCGATTGTAATGGAGATGGTCTCCAGAACCTTTCTGCTAGTTATAAGCACCGCTTCCGTTTTTTGTTCCGCCAGCTGCAACCCAACTGAATCCAGCCATTGTTGGATTATATCCACCGTATCCCTACAAATATTTTCCAGCTCTTCCGTGTATTTTGAAACTGCTACGATAGCAATATCATCGGCAAACCCAACTACCGTCGCCTCCTCAGGGGCCTGGAGTGTGAACACATCGTCATACATAATATTCCAAAGCATTGGGCCGAGTACAGATCCCTGGGGGACCCCGCATGTAACTGTGTACTCCTTGCACCCTTCATTCGTGCGGTACTGCAAAGTGCGGTCTTTAAAATAACTTGAGATTAACCGCTTGATGTAACAAGGCACATTCCTGATATTCCCATCTTGCTGTGTTAAACGCATTTTTAATATCTAGCGTAACAATAGCGCAGTATTTTTTACGGCCTCCTTTCTATCTGCTGCCACTGATGGCGTCTTCAGCCAGCTTGGTAACTAGCTGAATAGCATCAATAGTTGAGCGCGCTTTGTGAAACCCGTATTGGTTATGGGCAAGGTCTCCAGATGATACGATAGCTTCTTCTAACCGATTACCAAGCAGCCTTTCAAGTAATTTCCCCGCACCATCTGACAGATTGGGCGAAATGACGAAGGATCTTCCGAATGTACTTTACCCTTTGGGATCAGTATCAGCATCTGCTTCTTCCAAATATTTGGGAATGTTCCTTCTCTTAGGTAAGAGTTATACACTTCCAGGAACTCCTCGGGTTTTTCTAGAATCGCAACCTTTAAGGCAACATTTGGTATATAGTCCGGTCCTGGCGCTTTCTTGCTGGGAATTCTCCTAGATGCGGATATTAGTTCATCAATCGTGATTAGCGGAACGTCGTCTACTACAATGACACTCGAGTGAATAGTCACTGGTTTGCGAGGAAGCAAGGAAGATACTATATTATCCATCAGAATAGGGCATGTTGGTGCTGCACCTCTTGCAGGTTTAAGCTTGGACATTACTATCTTGTAGGGCCTACCCCATGGGTCATCCTCAATCTCATCAAAGAGGGACTTCCAGCATCGTCGCTTGCTTTGTTTAATGGCCACCTTAAGCGCACCCCGCGCTTCCCTGTATATTTGTTGTAAGCTGAAGAAGGAGCTGGTGTTTCTATCCCGCTGGGAAACGCGCCTTGCACGATTGCACTTTTGCCGGAGCAATGCAATTTCCTCATTCCACCAGTAGGCCGGAGGGCGTCTTGGGTTTAACCTTCTTTTAGGCATTGTAGCGTTACATGCACTGGTAATGCTGCCTATTAACTGGGACGCCTTGGTGTTAGCCGTGTCTGTCAGGTTAGAGCCCCGGAGCATAAACCTGAAGATGTCCTCATTGAAAGCTTTTGTCTTCCATCCCGCAATTTGTATACTATTACTTGGGTGTATTCCATGCAGTTCACACAGGATGGCCTGGTGGTCACTGTGCGTGTAAGAGTCGCAAACCTCCCAAGTTATTCCTCTCCAGAGAGATTCGCTAGCAAACGTTAGGTCTATAATAGAACCAGCATTACTCCTGCTGAATGTATATGCAAAGCCGGTGTTGCACAGGACAACATTCGAACTGAAAAAGCCTCCAGAAGCGCTTGACCTCTCCTATTTGTTTGAGCGCTACCCCACTCCGTAGCCCACGCGTTGAAGTCTCCTGAAATTACTACGGGACTATGATCTCTTACGTCCAGAACCAGGCAATCTACCAGGCAGTGGACGAATCGGCAGAGGAACCTTGCTGGCTTTCTTGAATGGCCAAGCCAGAGCATGCCCAGATTACTATCTTGCCACTATGGTCCCTCACCCATGCAGCATCATCCAAATTTTTGTACTGTTCACATAGTATTGCGACGTCTTGCTTCAGTTCATGTATAGTCTGCCATAGGAGGTCCTGGGCAGCCTCACAGTGGTTTAAGTTTAGCTGAAGTAGCTTCACCTTCTACGGTTGTCTCCCATAACCAACCGTCGTGCTGGGTAATTACCCCTACCGGTGATGTGAGTACCGATAGCTTCTCCATTCCCTGAGCAGCAGAATGCACACTGCGGTTCCCGTTCACAGCTGTTTGCCTTGTGGCCAGCTCTGCAGCACCTAAAGCAAAGGTTTGATAGGTTAACTTCGCTCTTGCATGTGGCCGCTCTGTGACCTGGTTTCCAGCATTTAAAGCATATCACTGGGCTAACTACTTCACGTATATGGCACCTAACCCAGCCTATACGGATTCTGCCAACCTCAACCATTTTACGAGCTATAGCCGTTGGTATTTTGACAACCGCTATCTGCGTACCTCTGTGCACAGGTCTAAGACTAGTCACGATATTCTCATCGAGCATTTTTCCGTCATCGAAGTCCATAGTTATAGCGTTAAAGACCTCTCCCTTTGTTGTTACCTCGTCAATGTCCCATATCTTCAGTGTGCGCTCATCGGAATCAGCAAGGGTCGCAACCTCTATTTTACGGTCAAGGTACGTCTCAATTTTACCGCGCATCGTATCGAGGTTGGCACTATCGCACGCCGACTTTTGTATTTTTAACAGTAGATACCCTTTCTCGGTTTTATGGACCCGGGCCACACTATTACCGACACTCTCCAAGGCAGGATCTATTTTTATTCCTATTCCTAAAACCTCCGCGAACGAGGCTGGATTAGTGGTTTTGATCATTAGTGCGGCGGGTCTCGGAGGTCTTCCGCGGCGCCTCCTCGGGTTTTTCCCTACCACCTGCCACTAGCCTGCTACTGGCCTCCCACGGATCCCTTCAGGATTTTTGTTTGTGTCCAGTGTAGAAGGTGTACCCATGCTTCGGCTTCGTTGGTCTTCCACAGGCTTTGGAGTCTGCATTTTTTTTTGCCTTCTTTCCCGTTCTCTGAGGGCTATCAGCTGTATCCAGAGGTGAAAGGCAATTTATTTGCCTCTTATTCTTACTAGCTGGAGTACCCTGGTTCGATTCTCTAGCCGTTTCGTCTTGAACAGTGACGTCAACGCCGTTTCTTGCTCTGAGAGTTGCTTGCCGGAATGTGGATTTTAAAAGGCCAACGATCCTTCTTATTTCGTGGTGGACGTTGGTTTTCCCTTTTATGAACTCTGCCAGCTCCTCAATTTGCCTGCCCATGCGCTCCATTGGCTCAATCATCCTTCCCAGCTGAAGCGCATCAGAATCCTTGATAATAGATGTTGAACTAGTCCTTGTGTGCCCGTGAGTTATTGAACCGGACTTAGGCGATCGGGGTAGCCTACACCGCTGCTCGAACGGATTAAGGTTCGTCACTGAGGTGGAAGGAAAACTTGTAGTTATATCTGCAACCACAACCATGTTTCCAACTGCAGAAGCATTGCGGTCGCTGGATTTCGACGGTGTTGAGCTCGCTTGCTCACTCAACAATACCGCCGGTACTGGGTTTCCGACTCCCTGCACCCTAAACATTTCTTCCCCTTCTTGAGTCATGATGGTTTTTAATCGGGGTGTCCATCCCCTAGCATTTTATACCTACTGCCAGGTAAGAAAATTCAGCCGCCTCTTACATGAGGAGCAGACGCTGTTTGAAGCCGCACCTCCTGGTGAACAGACGCTTCTTGCAAGTTTTGGTCCACGAGTGGTATTTTATTTCCCACTTATCCGCCGGTGTACCGGTGAGGGCATCCCCCTATCCGCCACCTGGGGACGTGCCCGATAGGAGACTTGCAACTCCCACGGGTGTGTGTGTGTGTGTGTGTGTGTGTGTGTGTGTGTGTGTGTGTGTGTGTGTGTGTGTGTGTGTGTGTGTGTGTGTTTTTTTTTTTTTTTTTTTTTTTTTATACCGGGTAAAGTGAGGAAAATCTTCAATAAGACGAAGCTTCGATGGGCAAACATCTCAGCAACAGTGATGGATTTCTACCATCTAAAAACCACACACCCTTTCGAACATCCCCCATGCGGAACTATCAGTTAGACATTACTTCGCATGGAAGTGACTAGTTACTAGACTCTATCCTCCTCTCAGCGTCTCAACCTTACATTGAGATTGCCACCGCTATCTAGCCATACCGCGTTGTTCCTCTCTAGCACGCTCTAAGCATCTCAGCTCTTTAAGCACCACTGCTGCCATGTGGCTTACTGCATTCCAATTACCTTCACACACAAGCATTAGCTCCACTATGTTATCAGGTGTCACGGGCTGCCCGAGGATACTGGACAGTTCTATTCGAGTTGTCTCGAACCGTGGACATTGAAAGAATATATGTTCCACATCCTCTTCTGATCCTTTGCAGGCAGGACATTCCGAAGTGTCGGCATGTTTAAATCTGTAAAGATATGCACCAAAACAACCATGCCCACTTAACAACTGCGTCAGATAGTAATTAGTTTCACCATGCCGCCTATTTATCCACTTATTGATGGATGGTATAATACGATAGGTCCACCGACCTTTCACCGAGCTATCCCAGCGCCTTTGCCACTCTATCATGGTTGCAATGCGTTCTGATGCTCTACTTCCTAGGTTTTCTCGACACATATACCACTTCTTCCTTTCCTTTGCAAGTAGATCGATGGGTATCATCCCTGCAATAACGAGCGTTGCGTCATCGGATACTGTGCGAAAGCCACATATAACCCTTAAGGCACCCAGTCGATACACCGATGCCAGCTTGCATCTATACAATTTATTGTCCATCGCATCGCTCCAGATAGGTGATCCATATAGGATGATGGATGTTACCACATTTGCCAGCAGAGTCCTACGACTCTGTCTTGGTCCACCAGTGTTGGGCATAATCCGGGAGAGGGCTGCAGCTACATTGGCAGCTTTCTTGCTCACTATCCTTAGGTGCTCCCTAAAATTTAGACGTGCATCAATTTCGACACCAAGGTATCGTAACGAAGGTTGTGAGGGGATTAAAACTCCGCCAACGTCAATATTTACAGTTTCTATCACCTTCCTACTGGTAATTAGAACTGCTTCGGTTTTATGGTCAGCCAACTGGAGTCCATATGAGATCAACCACTGTTTGATAATTATAATGGTCAATCTACATATCTCCATTATTTCCTCTATGGTTTTCGCGACTACAACAACAGCAACGTCGTCCGCAAATCCAACAATCTCTACGCCATCGGGTACGTTGAGCCTCAAGACGCCGTCGTACATGATGTTCCATAGTAGAGGCCCCAATACTGATCCTTGAGGAACTCCACTCGTAACTTTGTAATCTATGATCCCATCGTCCGTATTATACATCAGCATTCTATTGCAAAAATAATTCGAGATAATCCTCCTTATGTACATCGGTACTTGCAGTTCAAGTAGGGCATTGAGGATACAGTCCCATCTGGCCGAATTGAACGCATTTTTAATATCCAGCGTAACCACGGCACAATACTTTTTAGAACCGTCCTTCCATCTTCTACCTTGTGTTGCTTCCTTTGCGACTTTAACGACGTGTTGAATGGCGTCGATTGTCGATCGAGCCCTTCTAAATCCATACTGGCTTTCGGCGAGGTCTCCGGCCCCTTTCACAGCGTTCTCCAATCGATTATAGATTATGCGCTCTAACACTTTGCCAGCCGTATCCAACATGCACAATGGTCGGTATGCGGATGGCTCTCCAGAAGGTTTATTTGCCTTCGGCAACAGAACCAGCCGCTGCCTCTTCCATCGATCCGGGAATACCCCCTCCCTCAGACATGAGTTGTAGACTTCTCTGAAGTCATCAAGTCTGGCTCGAATGGCGGCCTTTAATGCAATATTTGGAATATTGTCAGGCCCAGGAGCTTTTGAATTCGCAAATCGTTGATATGCATCTATCAGCTCTTCTGTGGATACCAAGGGAACTTCTTCCACGCCAGGTATTACATCAATGGCGTTAATCAGATCATTTTGCTGCGGGAATAAGGCGGTAACAATTCTGTTCAGTATCATTGGGCAAGTGGGAGGCGAAGCATCTGCGTTTCTGTTTCTGAGCCTATTCATGACGATTTTGTAGGGTCTCCCCCACGGGTCATGGTCCACTTCTTCGCACAGCTCTTTCCAGCATTCACGCTTACTCGCCTTAATTGCCTGTTTAAGGTGTTTTCGAGCATCCAAGTACTTCTCGCGCAAGCTAGGATAGGGCTCCCTACCCCAGGCACGTTGATGTTTTCTCCGTGCACGGTGACACAACCGGCGCAGTTGTGCAATTCGTTCAGTCCACCAGTATGCTGGTTGACGGTGACTATTTAATTGTCTTTCAACCATAGTTTTAGAACAGGCATCCGTGATCATATTCATTATCTGCGCTACTTTTGCATTGGCAGTCCCCAGGAGGTTCGGCTTTGCAAGAACTAGGTTAAATAGATCTTCATCGAAGGTACTTGCCCTCCAACCCGCTGGTTTCCTTTGAAGTTTTGTACGTCTATCTTCCATTGCCAGTTTTATTTCAAAAATAATGGCTTGGTGGTCGCTATGTGTGTAGAGTTCACTAACTTTCCATGTGGTCACCAAACGCATCAAAGAACTGCTGACGAACGTCAGATCAATTACTGAGGAGGCACCACCTTTACGAAAAGTCGGTGCATCACCATTATTGAGAAGTACAACATCTATGGAGGCGAATGCCTCGAGCAGCGCAACACCTCTTCCATTCGTATTTTTACTTCCCCATTCCGTTGCCCAGGCATTGAAATCACCAGCAATGACGACAGGATTTCGCAACCGAGCATCAGCAATCAATCGGTCCAAGTAATGCTTAAACTCTTCTATTGTGGCACTAGGTGGTGCATAGCAGCTGTAGATGTGCACACCATCCACTTTCGCTCTCACAAATCCTGCGTTTGAATTATTAGCCCTCTCCTGTATTGCCCGTCTGCCACAAACCCATATTGCGGCTTTACCTGTTGCATCAGTTGTCCAGTTACACCCTTCCCTATTTAGGTATTGTTCGCACAGAATTGCGACATCAACTTTCGCTTCATGCACAGATTGTACTAATACATCCTGTGCAGCCTCACAATGGTTTAGATTTAGCTGGAGGAACTTCATAGACGCTGAACTTTTTTCAAGGCCTCCACATAAGCTATGCATCTACCGCTGCCTGCTATATGGTTACGGTTCGTCTTGGTTTGGCAAAGCGCACAATTTGCTTCTTCCTTACACTCTTTTACTCGATGACCATCTTTTCCGCATTTGTAACAAAGGCGGGAGCGATCTACGTCACACCTATCTGATTTGGCTATATGTCCATACTGCCAGCACTTGTAACACTTTAAGGGCAATTTTTTCTCACGAATGCGGCAGATTACCCAACCAATACGTACCTTACTTTCAGCATTCATAACTTTAGCTACTGATTTTGGCACAGCCACTACTGCTGTTTGGGTACCTCTGTAGGCAGCTCTCAGTGACTTGATACAGTCTATCGGCAGATTTTGTGCATCAGCAAACTTATCCGTAATGGCTTTATGCACCTCTATTTTTGTTGTAGCCTCATCAATATCTTTAATTTCGATCATAACCTCATCCTTCGGTGCTAACGTTTGCACTGTTGCATCCGCACCAAGTGAATTTTCTAACGCGGCTTGGAATCCAATTTCTTTTGCGCGTATGTCTTCGCCTAACTCAAGTAGGAGTTCACCCTTTGCTGTCCTCCGTATGCGAGTAACCTTATCAGAGAGGTCGTTCAAAGTTGAATCCCCCTTCACTTTTTTAAGTATCTCAGCATAAGACAACGATCCGCTCTTTGTGATCCGGATGGCATCAGGGCGAGGACGCGGGGTCCTTACACGTTTCTTCCTTTTTCTGGTTCTTTCCACCTGCCATTCGGGGCCCTCCTCATTGTCGGGCTCGTTGGGGTCTACTGGGTTTTCATATGGAGTTATGACTCCTAGATCCTGGGTTTCACCAGGTTTCTTTTTTCCCTTTTTCTGAACCTGTCCAACAGTTGGATGTGGCTCATGCGATCTTCTCCTTTTACTGTTGGTATTAAGTGCCGTTTTTAATTCGGCTACCAACGGCACTATCCTTTCTTCCATGTTTCTCGGACTTGAGATGGTTGGCGAAGTTTGAGTCTCGCAGCATACCGTTATCTGCTTAGCCAACTTTGCAATTGTCTGCGTTGTTTCAATTTCCTCCGCTAATTTTGCACTCTTATATGAGTGTTCGATATAAAGGTTTTTGATCGACGTGGCAAGCCTCTTTATCTCGTGGTGCACATTACTTCTTCCCCTGATGTAATCGCAGAGGAGATCAATTTTTCTTCCCATCAGAATAAGGGCATCAAGCTGATTATTGTCCGAAAGTAAACCAGGCGTTTCCTCACCTACAGAGCTACTACGAGGCTTAGGCGATTGAAATAGTCTGGATTTTTGTTGTAATACCTTCGTCACAGGCATTATTTTCTCTCCTTGCCCTGCAAGATCCAAAGGCAAAGAAATGTCCCTCTGGATATTTGGAGGTGATCTCTGGAACATGTTACTACTTTTAAATGGGTCTACGGCCCCTGGGCTGTAGTTACCGCTGCCTGCCTTGTTCATAGGAGCTCCTCGTTTCGCCAATAAAAATTGACTTGTAGCTCCTATTTCTCCTGCAAATATATTTGCTTCACTTGTAGTTCCATATACTTCAGCAGCCAAGTTTTCCACTACTGGAGTACTGCGGTCGTTTGCTAACGACGGCTGGGAGCCCGCTTGCTCACTCCCCGAAGCCGCCGGCACTAAGGTAATCATCCTTTGCGCCGTAAACGAGTTTACATTATCCTCATTCATCTCGGTGTTTTGATCGGGGTGGCCTTCCCCTAGCATTTTATACCTACTGCCAGGTAAGAAATTCAGCCGCCTCTTACATGAGGAGCAGACGCTGTTTGAAGCCGCACCTCATGGTGAACAGACGCTTCTTGCAGGTTTTGGTCCACGAGCGGTATTTTATTTCCCACTTACCCGCCGGTGTACCGGTGAGGGCATCCCCCTATCCGCCACCTGGAGACGTGCCCGATAGGAGACTTGCAACTCCCACGGGTGTGTGTGTGTGTGTGTGTGTGTGTGTGTGTGTGTGTGTGTGTGTGTGTGTGTGTGTGTGTGTGTGTGTGTGTGTGTGTGTGTGTGTGTGTGTGTGTGTGTGTGTGTGTGTGTGTGTGTGTGTTTGAGTGGGCTCCTGGATGGTTTAGATTCAATTCATAATTAGACCCGGTAGGTGGCACTGCAATGTGGTTCTAGGAATTTTTTTTTTTAATGAAAATTTTTCTTTTTTTTTAGATCTTTCGCACATCCGAACATATAACCCCAAAATTTCACCACCCCAATCTTTATATACATATATGTATATATAATATATATATACATATATAATTCTACTGTTTCTATTTTCAGCATAGAAAAAAATACGAACTAATAAAAGTTGTTAGTACAGTGTCGAAGATCGAAGAAAGAATCGAAGGGGATTTGAAGAAGAGTGCATTGTGTTTTCTTGAAAAGTGAAATAGCCGTCATGATTGAGGTGTGGATCCCTCTACTAGGTATTTTTTTATATTCACAGAAAATATGGGGGATGGAAGATTAAGTTTATTAATTTACCACTAATTGTTTCTCTTGTTTAGGCAATCTTTCATATCCATGCTTTCTGTTATTAGTAGTTAAGAACTTCATAATTTTATATTTATATTGTATAGTTTCTATAAGTTCAAGTTACACTAAGTACAACGATACCAATTTTGTTTAAATGATTTTCTCTAGAATATTTATATTACTTGCTCTAAAATTATCTACTAACTTTAGGTATAAAATAAAAATAGTACAAACAAAGTTAAATCACGCTTGTCAAAGTAATAGAGAGCTTCCACGCTAAAAATTCTCAATTGTGTATGTCTCGTGTGCTTTTCAAACAATGTTTGCCGTGTGTCGAAAAAAATCTTAATTTAAAAAGTTGGTTAAAATGTTTGGTCGTAAACATTTGGTATAATTTGAGGTGTATTCTCGGCTAAAGTAAAGATCCTATATTTTTGGTAGACTAAGTCTAGCGGACTCTTTCCTCAGTTGAGAATGTTCCAACCATGGAACATAAATCGCTACTTTTTCCAACATCGATAGATATTTCTAGTGTATTACGAGTAGTAAAAATTTTGGGTTTCCGAATTTCCATTTCCAGGTGTTTAAGTTATGAAGTACCACAAGGAGGATCCAAATTGTTTCCCTATCCTCAATCTATTTCTTAATTACTGCTTAAAGACCTTTCTTAGGAGATCTCATCAAATAGTCCGTGCAGCGGTGATAACTCGCTTAATTGAATTTTTCGTGTTTATAACGCTCATAACCATTTCCAAAAAAAAAAAAATTAAAATTTAATAGAAGCTCAAAAGAAAACTTAACATCGTCGCTTATTTCCTCGGTTAGTATATTCGTTTTTCATTTTTGTTAGCGTTTTTTTAAATTTAAGAACTATGTGCGAAATAATGCTAATTTACATAACCTTTCCTAACATAATTCTACGTGTGCTGGATTGAATGCAATTATAAAGTAGTATTTCACTCTTGCGACTGAATTACGAAACAAACATTTATATTTATCTGGTGATTTTAATTAACTATTATTTTATATTTTTTATCAGCTGTTACAAGGATACACTTCCGAATTAAGCTGTTAAGATTTTGAGTGTTTTCTCATAAATACTAACGTTTCGATATACAGAAGTATGTATTTATAATTCCGTTTGTATTTAGTTGATTAACTTACAAACATATTTGTTTGTTTCTTATATACTTATGTACTACATTTTCGTTTATTGTTTAAGATTTTTTACTTAAACGTTTGTGGAATGTATAATTAATGAAAGTATTAAGACATGTAAATATTTTAGAGATTATTTTATTATATGATAAGAAGAGGCATGCGTATGTTAGGTTTTTCAAAATGTAGCTGACAATTTTTTATTCTTAGTTATATGTCTCAGCTCAATGAATATATGTGTTGTTAAAATGATTTTCATTGTGAATGTCTTGAATTATCTTAAAATTTGACGTTTTACTCAACGTGATCAGAAGTTGGAAATCTATGTATTAATTTAAAGAACATCCATTATGTATTATTATTCAGGCCGTCTTTGTTCGGCTCTGGCCCTCAATGAGTCAACACATTAAAAAAAATTATCTGCTTACTCTTTGTTTGGAGTTTTTACGCGAATTAATTTAACGAAACATATTTAATGCATTTTAATAATCAACAAAATGTAAAATATGCCGCTAAAATTTTACTAATTCATAACCAACGAAATTTCTATTCATAAAAATCCATCATAAATTTATTTTGGTTTTCTATGTGTTGTATTTATTTATGTTAAGCAATTTAATAATAATTTTTTTTCTCTATTTCTAAATAGATAATATTAATTAGACCTTTTTCGAAGGAATGAGAAAAATATCTTAAAAGTTACAAGAAATTATTAAACGAACTGTATGAAAATGACGGTGGATTTTAATGATTATTTTTGGGTAAGTCAATTTTTGTTTTGTTTTTAAATTACATTAAAGAGTATGAAAGATAAAGTGTCTTAATTCATCATTATTTTGATAAGGGGCGTTAATTTTCTGCGATTATATGTGGAATCTTATATTTGCTTTTGGTTCGACATTGCCAAGCGTTGTGTAATGATCATTGATCATTTTTTCCCATTAATTTTGTTAGTAATTTATTATTTTTAAGATTATTAAAGGAAACTATGGAAATTATGTGGAATAGATGGTGAGTCCTTGTACATATTTGGGCCATACATGAATTTTAAAATTTTATTTTATATAGTTATCCGTAGTTTTTCTAATAGAAAAGATCATAAGTATATCCTGAAATATAATAGCATTCGAAACATAAAATTCGCCGTTTTCAAGTTGTTTTTAAACAAATTAACTTCGTGTTTCTCAGTGATTTCGAAGTTGGAAATCAAATCGAACATTTTTCAAGGCATATTTGTTAAATGTAATACCCGTTTAAAGGGCACGGTTATCTCACAATCTATTTATGTTGAAATCAGTTTTTGGAAAACTTTAATTCGATTTGGTATAACGCTTAAAACATAAAATTTTTACTTAATTATGATGGTTGTTTCTATTAATACCCAGTTGGTTCCATTAATATTTTATATTCCTATGACAAAAATTGAACTGTCGGTTAGACAACTAGACTAAACAAGAACTTTATTTAGCTGAACCAGTCAATCCATAAGAGCTTAAGATGAACTCTATTTGGACGAGTTTCGTTATAATTGTTTACTAACAAACGGTTGAGATCCCACATTCAATGAATAAGTCCTGCAGCAGAAAAAATATCAATGTAAACAGAAGTAAAGCTTCATATAAAATATTTACTCATTTTTGCATAGTATAATTTGGGGTTATGATACGGTTTTAATTTGGCCAAATATAATATTACAGTTACACTTCTAAACGAAAAGCTTTAAACTGGTTTTAAATCAACAACGTAGCATAAAGTTAAGGAAGCACCAAACGTAAATTCGAAGGGTCGGATATTCTAAATATACTTTTTCCGTCGTAAAACGAGTTTGAATTTTGGGGTTACAATAAAAAAAAGTTGTGTCAAAATTTAGTATGGTGCTTTACCTCTGTATATATTACTTTTCTCTATGCCTGGCAGCTCTTTCGTTACGAATTGTAATTGCGCATGATCAAAATTGAGTACAACTGAATCTCTTACGGGACTGACTGATTCAGCCTTTAGATTGGTTTCTACGTTTCAAAATATAAAACAAACCCCTTTAAAGTGTTTAAAGTTTAATCGATCTTAATAAAACTTGTTTAGCATAACACTATTTGAGATAATAGCAAATAATAATAGCAAATCATTTACTTTGTTGGTCAGCTTAATATAATAACCGTTTTCCAATTGATCAACTGCTAGAGCCCGCTAGCAAATGGATAGCAGTGAGGCTCTAAACTTTACGAAGTTTTTTTAAATAATTTATTAAACAATAGTTTTCTAGTAGTGGGTACTAGTGATTGGTCATTTGGAAAGCGGTTGTTATATTAAGCTAATCAACAAAAAATGGTTAATTTAATTACCGACATTAGGTTGATAAAGCGGTTTGTGTTTTCATTAAGCATAAAAATTGCATTGATAAATATTTTATCGTTTTATAATAATACTGAATAACTACGAACATTATTTGAAAATAATATATTTATACCTTAAAGGAACCAAATTTAATTTAAAAAATAGTAAATTGAAATGCTATTATAAAATATTCGTTTTTGATTAACGTCTACATTTTTCCAAATACAAATAAAATACATACATAATATTATAAATATTCAAAGACATACATAATGTGTATTAATGAAAATAATTTTGTTTCTTTTAACAACGCGCACAGGGTGAAAAAAATAATGGATTTGATGTACTCTATCACAATATGAAATATGGCCTGTCAGCTAGCAAAGAATTATCCGAATATTTCCGTGAACGGTCAAATATCGAGGAAAACTATTCAAAGCTACTTGTTAAATTAGCCAATAAAGCAAGTTCCGGATGTGTTCATGGTACATTTGCACCAATATGGGTGATATTAAAATCATCTGCCGAACGCCTATCTACATTACATTTACAGATGGTTCAAAAAATATCTGAATTAGTTAAGGAAATAGCCAAATATTCAGATGAATTGCATAAAAAGCATAAAACTGTTAAGGACGAAGAAGCGCCAACACTGGAAGCTGTTCAAGCAATGCAATCTTCAACACTGGCATTGCAAAAAGCAAAAGATTTATATACACATCGAATGCAAGAATTAGAAAAGGTTAAAAAGGATAATAATTCTCCCAAGGATATTGAAAAGGCAGAAGTAAAAGTAAAAAAGCAACAGGAGGATTACAAAACATTGGCTGAAAAACATAATCCTGTTAAATTAGAGTTCGAAAAGAGAATGTCTTTGACTTGTAAGGTAGGTAAAAAAACAAAATTTCCATTTATCGGTAATTTTGTTATTCACAAACAAGAACATTTATTAATAATTAAGAAACATTAAATAAAAATTTCACCACATTTAAACCAAATATGTTGGTGGACAAGTTTTTTTGTTAGAAAAACCAGATTTACAGCTTTTTGAACGGCAATGTCACATAGCACTTTGAACGATTTTTAATATACATAAATTATTAAATATTTGTATTTTAAATTGATGAGATCTAAAATATTCGATAATAATAATCTGTAAAAATACCGAGAGTTCTATTAATATCTGTTGAGATATTAAAAACTTCTGAGATTGCTAATGCTAGGGTCATACTACGCTTTCCAGACAAATACAGAACAAATTTTGGAGACAAATCTGAAACGCCTTTCTGAAGTGTTTCTTCCTTCACGATAAACATTTTAATTTATGGTACTTTCCTTAATGTTAATATTATTATAAATATAAAATTCTCTGTTGACCTCTGTCCTTCTCGTTTCATCGCTTTTTGTTTTGGTACAAAACTATACCGAATATCATTTGATTTTCGGCCAAGTCGCGTACTGGTGAACTATCATTGATTGATGGGTGGAGTCATTGAGTGATAATATCTTCGGCGAGCTGCGTAACGCAAGAACGCATTGCTACGCATTGCTGCGTAACGCATTGCTTTTTTGTATCGGACAAATCAGCGCTGTCTTCCTATATTCAGCTAATTCCTCTCATCCTGAATCACGATGCCAAACTCGTTCAGATAAGATGCAAGAGTTGGATCAGCGTGCTTAAATATTTTCGCGCGAATTCCTTCAACTTCTTTAACTTTCCGACAGCAACATCTGCTTCCTCTATAGTTAGAACCGGGCAGAACAATATCGCTGATAGCATTTACATCATCAGGTCAATCCGTTTTAATAGATTTTGAAAGTAGAATTACTACAATATTAAGAGAACAGGAATCACATTTGTTTTCAGTTTTAGGTTCTCCCCTCTGGTGGTTGTGGATCTTGGGTGGAACGCCTTAGTTACATGTTTAGCGTGCGAAGCACATTTTTTTTTGCGAAGTAATTCGGTGGTTTCTTTTCATTCGCGTATGTACTTATGTAGTATACACTCCATTCGGATGCTTAGAGATTACGACGATCTAATTTGTAATCGAAACCACACCATATACTACGAGGTTTCGGTGGTATTTCTTTGTGCTGCAGTAGTTACGGCTTCTTTGACATTTTTATTCCATTCCAAATATTGTGCATATTTTGCATTTGTGTATTTAAATGCGATTTATCCATTAGATGTCACGTCGATATGCTTGAAGGCGTTTGTGTAAACATTTCTATCTAGAGTTGTTTGTACTCAATAGTTATTGTGTAAAACATATGCTTAGTTTTTTCTATTCCCCCCCCCCCCCCCCCCCCCCCTCCCTTCTAATCTTTAATATCTTCCAAATTTGGAGAAATTGTGCGGAATATACAACAAAAATACAGTCAAATTATTCCTGAAATATTAAACTTGAATCCATTTTGTTTACTGGCATTTAGTAAACAAAACTCGTCCATTTTTCTTAAATCTTGAAAGTAGTAGTGAAATCGGCCCAATCAAAGTTTTTCATTGGATTTCTCACTTCTTCGGTTTTTTACCACCTCGGTGCAAAAGTTCACAAAGCAAATTTCGTAAGATTTTTATTCTTAATTTGTCTGGAATACCACGTCCCACGTCCTCGATTGATTAAGTTTAAATATTTTTCCGTTGTATTTTGAGGAGAAGTTTGTATTCCGCATCATGTGAAATAATTTTATTAAATATTTACAGAGAAATTATTATAATAACTCTCTCACTTTTTCTTTTAATTTTTAGCGGTTTCAAGAAATAGAAGAGGCCCATCTAAAACAAATGCGCGAATTTTTGACGACATACATTGAAGTATTACAAAATAATCATGATTTAGTAGGACAAGTGCATTCTGAATTTAAACGGCAATTTTTAGAATTAACTGTGGATAAATTATTGGAACAATTCGTGCTAAATAAATGCACAGGACTAGAAAAACCAGGTTTATATTTATTATATAATTTGTATAAATTTGTTTTATTTGCTCCGTTTGTCATAATTTTACAAAATATAAAATTAATCCGTAAAAAAAAATTATAGTGATATATGTATATGGATATAAAAATAACTTCCTTTGTTTTTGCCGATGGGTTAAAGATTTGTATATGTATTTTTATTTCCATATAATTAGAATGATTGATGTTAACTTTTTATTTGCAATTTTTATATTTATATTTCCTAAACATATGATTTTGTTGTGAATTTATTTTTTTTGCCCTGCATGCAAAAAACTTTAATATTTCCAGAAACTATTGAACTTGACTTAGTTAATTTGGCAACTAATTCAAATACATCACAAACACAAAAATTAGAAATTAATTCTAATGATAATAAACCAATAGGTGTTACATTAAGTCCCATTCAACCGCAGATGACCGGAAATGTAAAAAAAGAGATAAATTTTAAAAATTGGTTTACTGTTGGAGGTAGTTCTACGTCAACAGCAACAGCATCGGGAGCTGCAAATGCTGGTATGTCAACAGCAATTCAGTCACCTAATCGTGATTTAATTGGTAGTAGTGGTGGAATGGATAGTAGTAATGTCACGGTACAAACAGCACCACAAAACGATAATATTATAATAAATAATAATAAATTGGAAACATCACCAACACAAAGTCATTCATCTATTAATTCTTCAACTGTTGCAAGTATGAAATCAAATAAATCAAGCAATTGGGATTCTATCAATAAATATAGTAATATCGATAATAAAAATACGGCACCTAATATCATCAATAATAGTCCTCAAGAACAACAGCAAACGAAAGCCTCGTCTCGTCGTACATCTTCCTTTTTTAATCTCTTCATATCAAATTCTCAGGGTACGAATTCAAATTTCAAAACAATCAAACAAAAAACACAAGACTTTATTTAGTTTTACTTAAATTAATTTTTATTTATTTTATTACTTAATTGGGTTTGTTGTTTATATTCATAAAAATTAAATATTTCTTCAAAGTTTGCTTATTTTATTTAAAACGTATTAGATTTACTTACAAATAGTTTTTGTAGCGTTTTCGCATTTTTCGACATAATAGTAGATTGTTATTGATGACGTAATTTATATATACGATTATAAATTCGGACAATTTTCTCTTACTTTTAGGTACAATTATTAAGCACCTGGGGAAATTTTATAATGGTTTATTACCTGTAAGGCGTTATTCACGCTAAACATGAATTGCGACATCAAATCACTTCATTTGCGAGAATATAAAAGAAAAAAAGAAGCTAAATAAATGATTTTCACGAGCGAATAGTTAGTCGAGCTCCTTAGCAATTTCAATACAAAACCTCGCAAAAATGCCTTTCTACGAAAAGTATTGACTGCGTCAATTTTTTTTAAATTTTGCGTTATTTTAAGAATTTTATTCAAAAACATAAATATTTAAAAAATTCACGGCTGAATATTTCCCCGGATAACTATTAATTATCGAGCATTTATATACGGAAATCTACTACCTATAGGGTAGATATTGAATTCGAAAACTAATAGATAAATCATTACTTAACTTTCATTTACTTATCCATTATAATTATAACCCCTAATCCACTATGGACAATTTAAACAGTTTTAATCGAGTAGGGTGGACAATATTTTTGAATCCATTAAAAAATTCCGATCGTTTTTCATGACTGTGCCCGATTCTTATTGAGTTAAGATTAGGTGTGTATCTCATAAGTTTATATGAAGACAAACTTTCCTTTTTCCATTGGCTCGCCTAGCCTATTTAAAAATTCCAATTGGCGGCGGCTTTCATTGGTATTAATATTCCTTGTTATTCTACGGGTGTTGTAAATGTTGCATATATCTAATTAAATAGATATCCATGAGAGGTTTCCCACATCACATTGATCACAATTCTCGTTTAGCGTGAATATTTTGAGAAATTTATAAATACCGTGTTATATTTTGTTATTTGTAAAAATGGGGGCCGGTTATATTATTATTATTTATTTTAGTCGTGAGAGAATGAGTCGAGACTTCCTGTTTTTAAATTTCCATCATCTTGAATTATTTTAACAAATTACCTTAATAGTAAATAATTATAACAGCATCTGATTCTCAGAGTTAATTAAAATAGTTGTGATAAATATAAGTGTATTATGTTGAAAAATGGTAAACGACACATTTTTAGTATTTAAAGTTCACCTTTTTTAATTTGGTGGTGGTGTTTGCATTTAATTTATTTTTTCAAAATTCGATTAGAAAAATCATGTTATTACTGTTATTAGTATTATGGATGGCAAGTATACATGTACGCAATGTACAATAATTTAAAAAATAAAGTTAAATCCCGCCTTTTAATTAAACGTTTAGCTTATTTAAATGTTCGTTTATTTCATTATTTATCTGTTTTTCTTAAAAAGCCACAAGCTTGCGAATTGAAATAAAAAAAATAAAATTAATTTAATTTAATAGTTTATCAGTAGTATATATCGCTTAAAAATAACATTAGCGCTGCGCGGCATAAGTTTGATATATGTAATTTGAAAAATAAAATTCGTATCCTGCTGTCTCAATCCCTGATGATATTTTTACGCGATATTTGAAACATTTTCTTTTCTTAAATAATAAAAAAAAATAAATTTGGATCAAAGAAAAATTGATGCTATTTAATCGTGCTGTATTTTCGATATAATTTTACTATATATGATATTAAAAGATAATAGTACGACATTCTAATTTTCTAAAGTTACTATGTAGCTTAACAAACAAGTTCAGTAGATAGTTTCAGTTATTTTTTGTTTTACTAATTTTGCACGTGTTTTTGACTGAATTGTGTGTTTTTTTTTAAAAATTTCAATTTACATGCGTGATTTTCTACATTGTCTATTTTATATTTATTTAATAATAATTGTATTTCACAAAATGTCTTGATACTAACGGACGAATCAACAAAAATATAATAATTTTCATTTTAATGTTTTACTAATTTATTATTATGCATCTTTCGCTTTTCCATTTATAATATTTTTAAACTGCTGGACGATTTTCTTGAAAGTAAAATAAAAAATAACTGAAAAATTTCTTATTTATTAAAAGAAAAAAAGAAAATAATGTAGATTTGATTAAATTAATGTTTGATTATTTCGAAAACCATAAATAATTATATTTGTATTTCGACTCATTTTGAAAAAATAGTTTCAGGATTCTTAAGAAGTCGCCGTGATAAAGGTAAAACTAAGAAATCGAAGAAAAATAAAGAATCCACTGAAATCCCAGCTATAAAGGATGAAAAAATCAATGATCAGTAAGAAATTTGCATTTTTGGTTTTAATGTTGAGTAATTGCTGTTTTAATTTTCAAAATAGAGAAGAAGTCGAGGAGGTAGCAAAATCAGATTCCAGTCAACCGCCAGGCGTATCATTATCATCACCATCGATAGCGCCAACCGCATCTGGCGAGGTCGATGAAGATGGCTATAGTATTAAACCAAAAGATACAACTTGGGAAAATGCAGCTAATAATGAAAAGGGTAGTTTCTATTCAAGTTCGGATAGTGATTCGGAAGACGAGCGGGAGAAAAAAATACATGTTAAAATAAAACCTTTGAATAATGGTACTGCTCCCATATCAGCGAGTGTTGATGAACTAAGAGCAACTGTTGAAAATTTATCACTTTCGCCGCTTGGACTAAGCTCTGTAAGGAAACATTTATTATTGTTTTACTGGATAAAATTGTGTATGCTTTGTTTCGATTTGGCAAAATTGTTCTGAAATTAGTAAACATCAGTGATTTTTTCAGAACAATTCATTCATAGGAGTCCTTTTGAAAATATTGAGCCCCTATTATGATTGTCGTGTCGATATCAATCGATAATCGTGCTGCCACATTAAGTTTGTATAAAAATATCAGGTAAAAGTTATTTGAACTCAAATATGGCTGAATTATCCTCTAGGCGTAAACGAGTATTAATTGATCGAGATACGAAAAACCCAACTACGATGGAGATGGAAACACCCAACATTTTATGATCTAATTTATAGCTACAGAATAATTTTGATAATTAGTGTTTGAGACATTCGTTACATTTTAGTAGGCGTCTCTTACTTTTTGCGGTATGCACTTTTGAAAAATGCCGAAGAGAACCTAAATAAACGATAAATATCGTTATGAAAAATGCCGTTATGTTCCTATATTGGTTTGAAATATAGGAACATAACGGCATTTTGCGAAAATGCCGTTTAGAAAAATGACGTTTTGTATCTATGTGGTAAGGTACAAAACTACATTTTGAAATATGCTATTTTGTACCTTACGCCGTTTTGTATCTTATGGCGTTTTGAAATATGCAGTTTTGACAAATGCCGTTTTTAAATATGCTGTTTTAAAATATGCCATTTCGACTGGGACCCGTTATTGTCAATGAGAGTTAGAGCAGGGGCCCTATTCCTGAATACGATACGAAAACGGAAGTACAAGATTCCTATTCAATTTTAAATAAGAATCGTACGAATCCGATTCAATTCAAATATGAATTTTGTATTTTCGTATCATATTGAGGAATAGGGCAGCAAGACTTATACGCTAGTAGATTTTGGTTCAAGGTTTTAAATTGTTGTTCGTTTTAGTCTGTGTAAATTCGTTTTCAGATCATCGCTGAAACAAATGCAAATTGTATACAATTTGGAAAACCGAAGCTTGCCTTATTATTAATCAATCTATTAATTCAAAACTTCCATATTGAACATAATTATCAACACAATAAATTTGATAATTATATTCAATATGGGAGTTTAATTAAACTAATGAATTTGACTTTTGACAGCTCGCACCTGTTTTTATCTGTCAAGTGTTTCAGAAGTAATGTTGACTATACCACACATTGGTAATAATATTGATCATCTAATGTTCGCTTTACGCTCGCTGCACGAGTTGCGAATAAAAATTGGCACCATTTCCGCGGGACTTAGTTTTTTTGGCCAAGTAAAAATAAAATAAATAATAAAATTTCAACTCTAGAGGAAAAATTTGAAAGGGATATTTATGATTTTTAACGTTGAATTCTATTTACTGTTCCACATCAATGTGAAATTTATGGTTGAACTAGAACAAAAAATCAAAATTGGTGTGGTTTTATGCATGTATTGGAAATATTAAATAGGATTTTGAAGTTTAGAAATTTCACATAAAAACGACATCAATTGTGCACTCCACTATACGAAATTTTATGTATATATTTCCGAACGAATAGTCATCACATGTTTATAAATGAACCATTAAAATATCTTTCAATTAAATTTAAAACACATGCTTTAATTTATTAGTAATTTAACACTCCAATTGACGTTTCTACAACAATTGACATTTCATTTTGTATTGGTAATTCTCCATAAAAAAAAAAAATTACTAAAAAATTCACATCTTTTAAAATTGATGTACATAAAAAATATGATTTTTTCTGAAATAGAACAAAATTTTTGATGTATAGTATCAGTATAATACATCAATTTTTTCCGGATTTTGGTAAATAGAATTTCATATTTTTTTTTTCTATTTTCTATGATTATTGGTTGGGTGTTTGCGTGTAACATCCGCAATTTTTGGCCGCAATCCGTGGAATGCTTAAAGCATACCTGAGATGATCTAAATTATTGCGATCTTTAAAGAAGTCGAAAATGGTTGGGTAAAATTAATCGAGTCACTAATTCAAAAAACCCTCTCATTTAAAAATATTCGGGGTACGTCCTGTATATCAAAGTCTAGATTAAAATGAAACATTTGTTTAATTTAGTTTAGCATAACGATTTATGCGTTCAAACTGTAACTATTATCTCAAAAACTGTCCAAAATAACGAATATGTCTGTCTTTAGATTATTCCTAATGGGGGAAACATTTCACAGCACCTTGCAAAATTAATATAACTAAGCACTTTAGTCCAAATTCATTGGACTGAGTAAATGAAGTTGAGGAAATGCTTTTACTAGCACTTCAACCCAGTTCTAGAACAGATTGAGTGAATAAAAATTTACGCATTTGCTTTTCCGGCCAGAAATTTTATTTTTTCTTCTAAATAAGTCCACCACGCGCAAATGTGTATATAAAAAATAACATTGTAATGTCTTACGGATTTTAATGGATCTTAGTTTAATCGGAATTCTTGTTGAAAAAACATCATAATTTGATAACATATAAATTATATAACATATTAATTATTTGTTTTTGATAACATATTAATTATTTAATTATTATTATAGTTATAGGTTTATTTTTCGGACGAAAACGATTTAAGTGGAATGCACAAATTTGTATGTTGTTCCAAAATACTTACAAAAATAAATTTTTGATATGGTTCTCTTTCGTCACCCACACAATTGTGATGGCAGGCAGGAAAAGGGATATATTGATCATGTTTCTAGCATTTGCTTGGTATTAAAATTTCCTTCGGCATTTATTTAAATTTGTGAATAAAACAGTATTTACTAAAAACTTGTAGCATTTGCTTGAAAATTATCTGAATACTTTGGGGTACTGCTAGAATTTTCACAAATGCAAAAAGGATACATTTATTACAAGAAATGTGGATTAATCGTAAATGAAAATGGTGTACAGTACATTAGTATTTTCGGAAACTAATGCAAAAAATATTCTTGAAATCAGAAACGAGAAGTGATTGGTGCCTGACATTTTTTATTTAGGTTGGGTGAGTTCAACACGTACTAGATGTGTACCAAAACTATCCAGGAATAAACTAGGTATTTAGGAAATAGCTACATGCTAAAAATCAAGGCTTACACTAGCTACTAAGGAAGATTAGAATGCGACATTTAAATTTTTCAATATTGTCGATAGTATTGCACACAAACACCTTTCAATAAATCAAAAGACCACGGAAATTAAAAACTTAGGAAATCAGTTCAGGAATATACAACCAACTAAGAACAGAATTGTTTAAAACTATGAACCCTAGGCAATACATCGTTTGAAATTCTCGGAGCTCTTGGTTGTGGTATACTTTGTCGTATTACTCCTTATTAAAAATTCACCAATTGTAGAGAGATATTTTAGGCAATACTATGATTTTATTTAATAATTTCTCACTGTTTTAACGACGGAGGAATTGGTAAAAGATTGAAATTGTGAATATGTGCTTTATTCCAAATGAGATCGAAACAAACTATGTGAAAAGGAATTACGTATTTATTATTTAACTTTAGATTAAATAAAATAATAAATGAAACGTCTTGCAAATATAAAGACTAGCTGTCATGTAAAAGTAAACTTAATAAACACATTTTTATTAATCACTTGTTTTTTGTTCCGCAGAATATTTTGAATGTCTTTCAAAAAGTTTAAAAAATCACTCGATCGATTTCGACTTGTTAGGTCATCATCAGGAGTATCTACTGATTTGTATTAGTAAAAATTTTTGTTATATAATAGAAAAAAGCAAAATATAATAAAAGAAGGAGAGAAGAAAAAATAAGCAATAAAAATTAATCTACGGATCGCGCAGGTAGGCGATGAGTCATATGTAGGTTGAGTAACAAAATTCAAGGTATATTATTGCGTACGTGAGAATAGAAAAGGGCGGGGTCTGTAATTGGTGAGAACCGGATTTCTCTTTGTTCGTTAAGGATATTTTGGTTAAGAAATATTGATTTTCGAATTTCGTAAGATTCTAAGGTATCTAAACGTCTGCCTTTGGGTTGTATATGTAATATGTCTAAATTGTTCAAGCTAGCTGTATGAT
The DNA here is from genome assembly GCA_932526605.1 of Nephrotoma flavescens. NCBI lineage: Eukaryota > Metazoa > Arthropoda > Insecta > Diptera > Tipulidae > Nephrotoma > Nephrotoma flavescens. The sequence continues at coordinate 176,066,694 of OW052221.1, read as the reverse complement.
TTTCTGAAGTTAAATGGTTATGGAAAGTTGATTGATTGCAACCAGATAAATGTTCTTTAGCTCTAACTCCAAAATTGCGCCCAGTCTGACCAATATAGGAGAAACTACAATCATTGCAATTGATCCTATAGACACCAGATTTGGAAAGGCGATCAACTCTAGGTTTATTGTTAAAAATCGTTTTCTTTATTGTGTTAATATTATAAAAAGCAAAACTAATATTGGTATAATTGGACACGATGTTGCTAATCCGTTGGCTCGTTTTTCCTATATACTCTAAGCGACGCCAATTTTCCCGCGTTGGACTATCCGGTGGATAAATACCCGTTAGAGTTTTACGCTTTAGCTTTTTATTCAATAACTTTAATATAGTCCTAGTTGCATATCCGTTATTCGTTGCTATTTGAAGAATTATGTTAAGCTCAGTGTTATAATTTGAATTTGACAGAGGGATGTTTATTAGTCTATCTATGAGTGAGTGGAATGCTGACATTTTAATATTATGGGGATGGTTTGAAGAACTAGGGATAACAGCGTCTGTATACGTGGGTTTCCGATAAATTTTGAAGTCTAAAGTAGAATTGATCCTGGTTATTGTTATATCTAGAAAATTAATACATTTATTTTCTTCTTTTTCTAACGTAAAATCAATGGTGGGATATTGAGAATTTAACCAAGTAAGGAAAGAGTCTAACAGTCTATCAGTTCCATTCCATAGACATAATATGTCATCAACATATCTATACCAAAAGATTATATGACGAAAATAAGGATTGTTATTTGATAAGATCATTTGTTCGAAGAAATTCATGAAAATTTCAGCCAACAAAGGTGACAGAGGGGAGCCCATGGGTAGACCATCAGCGAATTTGAAATATGTATTATCAAAACAGAAATAATTTTGTTTAATACAAGTCTCAAAAACTAACTTCAGTTCACGACGTAAGCTCTCATCTACAACATCCCTATCTAAGTAATTACAAACTATTTGGGACAAAGTATTAATTGGAATAGAAGTGAAAAGACTGGCAACGTCAAATGAAACTAGTTTTGAATGTAACGGAATATCGACGTCTTGAATTTTGTTAATCAATTCTACCGAGTTCTTAACCGAATAAGCCGAAAAGAAATTAGTATGACAATTGAAAAAATTTATGAAACCCTTACATAGCTTGTAGGCAGGAGCATTGCAATACGCTACTATTGGTCTAATCGGAATGCCTTCCTTATGGATTTTTGGTAAACCATAAAGGATCGGGGCAGATGGATTCATGACAGAGTACTTCCAACCAGTTCCATCAAATAACTTCTGGCATTGGTTGATACACTTACTAACCGAAGTCTTAAAAGACTTAGTTGGATCTCTGCCAAGCTCTATTGCTTTACTTTCTGTAATAAAATCAGAAATTTTATTGCAGTAATCGACTTTTGTGAGCACGGTTATTGTATTGCCTTTATCCGCTTTACACGCTATAAGGTCATGGTCACGTAGTTTTTTCTTTATCGCACCAATCACTTTGAGGTTAGTATTAGAAGCAGCAGAAGAAGAAGAGTTTATCGGAGAAGAAGAGTTATCAATACCTTTCTTTATTTGTAACGCACACACTGATTTTATTTGGGTTATCTGGCCAGATAAGGCTGTTTCGGCATCTACAGCCAGATTTTCGAATGATCGAAGGTCGATTTTGTTTGGCGTAGGGGCATAATTCACTCCGTTGCTAAGCATTTGCACCTCTGTATCACGGAAAACGACTGAGGACAAGTTCTTAAAACGTGGATGAAATTGGAAATCAGACGAACCACTATTACCTCTACGGTTAAATGGATAAGCCTTATCTCGCAACACATCCAGTTTAGCTTTTTGTTTCACATATTGAATATGTGAAATTTCAGCTACCTCTGCACGAACTTTTTTGTCCAGCCAATCGAACTCAACAGAGTGCAAACGAATTGCTAACTCAGTGTGAACAACTTTAAGATGGAGATATAAGTTGTTCCTGGTAGCATACCCTTTACGCAGCTCGTTATCCCTCCAGCTACGACGCGCTAGATTGATACCAACTAAGTCTTTTAAGACTTCGGTTAGTAAGTGTATCAACCAATGCCAGAAGTTATTTGATGGAACTGGTTGGAAGTACTCTGTCATGAATCCATCTGCCCCGATCCTTTATGGTTTACCAAAAATCCATAAGGAAGGCATTCCGATTAGACCAATAGTAGCGTATTGCAATGCTCCTGCCTACAAGCTATGTAAGGGTTTCATAAATTTTTTCAATTGTCATACTAATTTCTTTTCGGCTTATTCGGTTAAGAACTCGGTAGAATTGATTAACAAAATTCAAGACGTCGATATTCCGTTACATTCAAAACTAGTTTCATTTGACGTTGCCAGTCTTTTCACTTCTATTCCAATTAATACTTTGTCCCAAATAGTTTGTAATTACTTAGATAGGGATGTTGTAGATGAGAGCTTACGTCGTGAACTGAAGTTAGTTTTTGAGACTTGTATTAAACAAAATTAATTCTGTTTTGATAATACATATTTCAAATTCGCTGATGGTCTACCCATGGGCTCCCCTCTGTCACCTTTGTTGGCTGAAATTTTCATGAATTTCTTCGAACAAATGATCTTATCAAATAACAATCCTTATTTTCGTCATATAATCTTTTGGTATAGATATGTTGATGACATATTATGTCTATGGAATGGAACTGATAGACTGTTAGACTCTTTCCTTACTTGGTTAAATTCTCAATATCCCACCATTGATTTTACGTTAGAAAAAGAAGAAAATAAATGTATTAATTTTCTAGATATAACAATAACCAGGATCAATTCTACTTTAGACTTCAAAATTTATCGGAAACCCACGTATACAGACGCTGTTATCCCTAGTTCTTCAAACCATCCCCATAATATTAAAATGTCAGCATTCCACTCACTCATAGATAGACTAATAAACATCCCTCTGTCAAATTCAAATTATAACACTGAGCTTAACATAATTCTTCAAATAGCAACGAATAACGGATATGCAACTAGGACTATATTAAAGTTATTGAATAAAAAGCTAAAGCGTAAAACTCTAACGGGTATTTATCCACCGGATAGTCCAACGCGGGAAAATTGGCGTCGCTTAGAGTATATAGGAAAAACGAGCCAACGGATTAGCAACATCGTGTCCAATTATACCAATATTAGTTTTGCTTTTTATAATAATAACACAATAAAGAAAACGATTTTTAACAATAAACCTAGAGTTGATCGCCTTTCCAAATCTGGTGTCTATAGGATCAATTGCAATGATTGTAGTTTCTCCTATATTGGTCAGACTGGGCGCAATTTTGGAGTTAGAGCTAAAGAACATTTATCTGGTTGCAATCAATCAACTTTCCATAACCATTTAACTTCAGAAAATCATACAGCTAGCTTGAACAATTTAGACATATTACATATACAACCCAAAGGCAGACGTTTAGATACCTTAGAATCTTACGAAATTCGAAAATCAATATTTCTTAACCAAAATATCCTTAACGAACAAAGAGAAATCCGGTTCTCACCAATTACAGACCCCGCCCTTTTCTATTCTCACGTACGCAATAATATACCTTGAATTTTGTTACTCAACCTACATATGACTCATCGCCTACCTGCGCGATCCGTAGATTAATTTTTATTGCTTATTTTTTCTTCTCTCCTTCTTTTATTATATTTTGCTTTTTTCTATTATATAACAAAAATTTTTACTAATACAAATCAGTAGATACTCCTGATGATGACCTAACAAGTCGAAATCGATCGAGTGATTTTTTAAACTTTTTGAAAGACATTCAAAATATTCTGCGGAACAAAAAACAAGTGATTAATAAAAATGTGTTTATTAAGTATAAGTGTGTTTCGCCAAGTGCCTACGGCAAATAGCGTTAAAAGTAAAAGTAAACTCTAGGTAGTTTTATTTGCTTCGTTTTTATGTGTAACTGATTCATTGTAAAGTTATGTAATTTAAATTTATCTCCGAATGACCTTTAATTGATTATTTCATAAAAATTCATTTATATTTTTTATTATTTTTATTTAAATATGTTTTTTATTTTATTTTTTATTTTTGTATTTTTATTTTCATCATTTCATTGTTAATAAAATAACAAATATCCATATCACATGAAAACCAATTAGGGACGACGTGGTTCTAATTCTGAACAAGATACCCATATAAAAAAATCACAATCTGTTTCGCAACAAATTGGCGATCAACCTAGTAATGATTTACTAGGACTTAATTTGTTTCAGCAGCACCAAAGCCCGATCGCATCAAATACGTCGACTCCGACAACGGCCCATCCGTACGCACCATTACAAAGTCCAACGTTATCAGTATCAAATACATCGAAGTATGTGAATAATTAATACCTACAGGTTTCACAATTAACGGTTACATTCTTGTTTTAGCAAATACGGTGAACTGGGTGATATATTCTCTGAATTTGGTGATATAAGTGCCTCAGCACCAGCATCGGCAAATTTAACAAAACTAACCAGTCGCCAAATACCTACGCCCACTTCCGGTAGTAGTATTGCAATACCTCGGCCACCTTCTCGTCGATCAGAGACAGCTGGTAACTAAATTGAAAAATTGCTAGGGAACTATTTTTTAAGTAATATCATTTTTTTTTTTGTATATTACAGTACGTGGCCGAATAAGTCCCGTTTCAATTACTCGAGCGGAAAGTGTTGGAAGTTTAGAATTTAGAACGGTAGTAGGAATTGGTTCGTCGCGTGGTCCATCTCCTTTAACAATAGGAATGACTGATTCTATACCCGTTGCGGTAGCTTTCCACGAAATGGTACACGCATATTTCAGAGGAAGTGATGAATCTCGTTGCCAAGTAAAAATGTCAGGTGATATGATGCTATCGTTTCCAGCAGGAATTGTAGGAATTTTAGCAAATAATCCAAACCCAGCTAAATTATGCTTCCGGATTAAGAATATCCAAAATTTGGATACTTATCTTCCAAATAAACAATTAGTAACAATGTAAGCAATCCAAGCATTTATATTAAATAATAAAAAATCATCATTTTTCAATTTCATTTATAGTGATAAGTTACAATCAACCAGTTTTAGTGTAATGTTGGAATTTAATATGCCCGCCTTGATTACATTATTGAGGCGGCAATCAGAACAAAACCCGAATGGATCTTATTTTAACGTTGACATATTGAAATATAAAATAAGAACAAAACCTGGTGCTTCATCATGCCCGTTGCAATTAGTGTCATATTGGAAATGTAATCAAACGCATACAGATATAAAAATTGATTATAAATATAATAGCCATGCGATGGCATCGCCATCCCCACTATTGAATGTGTCAATATCGGTTCCAGTTGATGGCGGCGTTAAAAATTGTCAGTCAAAACCACATTCCGCCTGGTTTGTAGATCCTAATTGATTTATTAGTTTTGAAAAATTTTCAATATTCGTTTAAATTTTTTTAGGCTTGGTGAGTCGAATCGATTATTGTGGAATTTTACAGATATATCCCAGCATTCTGACAACCATGGTATTGATACATTAAGAGCGAGACTCGAAGTTGGTAATGGTCCCTCAACACCATCAATTTTAAGTAGTCAATTTAATTGTGAAGGCACCACCTTATCTGGAATTGAATTTGAATTGGCAGGGCCTGGTTACCGTTTGTCTTTGGTTAAACGCCGATTCGTTTCAGGTTATTTGTTTTTTCAATATTAATATCAATATTTAACAAACTCTTCTTTCTTCAAGTGTTAAAATAAAATTTTAATTTATATTTCAGGAAAATACTTGTGTGAAGCTGATGCAATACGTAGCTCAGCAACGCCAACACCTCCAATAGTTGGCTCGACATCGCCCAATATATCAAATTCTGGAGTATAACATTCATTTCTCTATTCACCAACATCATTCTGATGTTACTTTGAATAATAGGGAGTACAGCCGAAATGATAAACAATTAGACAAATTTCCACATTCAAGATGAATTAAAACAAATTTTATTATTTAATTATTAATATTTTTATTATTTTACTTAACATAATACTGAAATTAAATGTCGAATGAAGTTTTTATTTTAATTTTGTTTATAAATATTACAAACCACCCACAAAGAACAATATTAAATATTAACTATAAGTATTTTTTGCAAAAGAGAAATGTATTTTCACTTCATTACTGACCATATTACTCAGTGAACGACATTAACTATATAAGGGAATCTCCATTAAAATATCAGAAATTTTCAAACTTTAAATAGCACACACTATTTGCTATATAATTGTTTAACTATTAATATTTCAAAATTTTTAATTTCACACAACTTTCCATTACGTTTATAAACTAAAAATTTTCTTGCACACAGTTGCCTTTTTTATTATTATTATATAGAATAAAAATAAAACAAACTAATTTTTATTAAAATATAGTAATTAGTAAATAAATATTTAATTTTATTATTTTGATTTTTACTAAACAAAAACCGTAAAATTATCTTATATAATTACGAATTTTAGATTTTTATTTTTATTTAAAAAATGAATATAAATTATAATTTAAAAAAAAAAACAATATATAATTAAATTTAGATAATATCAAATTGAATCAAGACAAAAAGCATAATAAATTTACCAATTTTTAAATAAAAAACGAAATGTTAATCTCAATAAATAAATATACGAACTATGTACGAAGTACGAGAATATTAAAATATTAAAATAATCTATCCACAGAAAATTAAATAAAACTTCAGGTGAAATATAGCGATCAAATATATGTAATATTACTTACAGATATTATTTTATGTTTTTATTTTTATTAGAGGATACAGATATTTGTTAGTATTTTAATTTGTATTAAATGAATTTTGTATATATGTAATACGTATAGATAATTTTATTTCATTATTTAAAATATTATAATTATATAATTTTTTAAGCTTTAAAATGATAATACTGAAGTGAATAAAATAATTAGCTATCGATAAAATAATAATTTAATTACATTATCTAAAAAATAAATTACACAAAAAAAATGAAATATACGAAATTATAAATTGAAATAGGCAAGAATTATAAAAATTATTTAAAAGAAAATATTACAGTGGTTTTATTGCTGCTATTACTTTTACCTTTTTATCATAACATGTTATTCAAGTAAGAGGCGTTAAAAAAACAAACAACGATATAAGAAACCTCTGATACAACACTTTGGATGTTGTTTTAGTTTTTTCATTTGCTTAGATTTAAGTTCCTATCGATCGAACACAAAATAATATTTTAGTGATTTAATCCCGGGGGCCTATTATGAAATTTATCCGATATCGTAAAATACGAAATCGTAAAATCCGATCCTCGGCGGATATTCATATTATGGAACACGTATTTAAACTGTCAAAAGTGGACCAATGAAATTAGTTCTAATAACCAAATATAGGGGAGTGAAGTCATTTTTTTTTGTTTTCTGTAATTTTGTTGTTGCTGTCGGGTTTTATATTTAATTTCGTGTGATTTGTTCATCGCAAAAATAAAAATAAATTAAAATTAATACGTTGCCATTGGGAGTTTAATATGGATACGATCGCGTATTTTGTTAACACAAGTGACGATGACTCGGAACAAGATGAAATAATGCCCGCCTACATCTGAACTGTGGAGAATTGAAACGATTTGTCGCTAAGCCTTGATTAACTTCCAAAAAGTAAACTAGTAAATCAAATATTTGTCCGTTTGTTGAGGCCTTATAACAATAAAATTTTGATTAAGTATTTCTAGGTGCTATGTGGTGTAATAAAATTTAATGGATAGTAGATATGATTTATAATTACATTTTAAACAAATTTTATTTTATTTTTTTTAATTAAAATTTACACAAAATAAATTAAAACGAACTTTTCTTCTTTCGTAATTTACGATATCCGCCACCTAAATACCAATCGGATATGACATTTGTATTTTCGTAAAATCCCCTGACGTTCGGATTTTTTATTTTCATAAAAGCAATATCCGCGGCGGATCGGATTTTTTTTTAATTTCATAATATGGATCGGATTTTACGATATCGGATAAATTTCATAATAGGCCCCCTGGTCTATCCCGATCGTGCAGCCCTTTTGAAGTCTATTTTGGTTAAAAGTTTTTAAATAACCTTGAAAAACTTTAGGAAATCAGAAAATGTGTGTCTTCGGCGAGCGAACTCAATCGTTTTAACAGCCGTATGATTAACCAAATGCAAACGGATTACTAAATATACAAAACCGGCGTACATCGTAATTTTATTGTCGAGGGTAAATTTAGTTTGCATTACATTATTGAGCCACATTTGATCCCAAATTCAATGTTGATCGATGTCGACGCGATAATTACAATAAAGATGATTATTTTAATTTTTCCTTAAACGTTTCGGTTACGGTTAATGTAAGCTAAAAAATATACAAGATGATACATACAAATATAAATGAATCTACAATGCATAAGAAACGTAGCCATAGAATATAAACGAAAAAAAACGACAATATAAAACGAAAAAAAATATTTTTATAAAATCAAAAAGCCGGTATAGCAAATTCTAAAAAACGAGGTTTACATAGAAAAACGGTTATCTCAGACACTTTCAAAAACTAATTTTGAAAATCGGAGGTGCACTACATAGACGAACTCTGTGAAAAAACGTTGTACAAATAAATGTAAATTTCATGTTCCCCAATAAGCCCCATAATTGCAAATTTAGTCATGGAAAATTCGGTGCTAAATTCGTTAAATTTTTAACCATTATTTTATTATAGATACGTAGACGATATTATAACGGTCATTCCAGAAGACAAGATAAACACATTTTTAGATGCTTTCAATTCATTCGATAAAAGTAATAGAATTAAATTTACTCTAGAAAAAGAATCAGAGAACAAAATTTCATTTTTAGATATTCTTTTGATACATGAGCCTGATGGAAAAATTTCTTGTGATTGGTACCACAAAAATACTCGCTGGTCGCTATCTAAATTTTATGTCTTGGCTTCCAATCTCGTACAAAATTAACACCATAAATAAATATTAAATGATACCGCCCGGAGGCAAAGTGGTCAACATGCTTGCCCCAGCAACCGAAGGTCACGGGTTCGATTCCCGGTGGTGACAAGGAAAAAAGTTCACGGCTGGTTTAGGATCAATGAATTAATCACTCATTATTCGAAATGAAAATAGCGGCCAAATCCCTTGATGGGATATAGTGCCAGAGAGAGAGAGAGAGAGAAATGATACTTTACTTCAAAATTATTATCCCAAAAAACTAATACATAATAGTGTTTATAAACAAATTTATTTTAGTGTAAATTCTAACTCTCGGCCACAAAATGAAACTTCAAATAATTTGTCAATTCCGTACATTAAAAATTTATTCGAAAAAATTAAACATATATTCAAAAATTATAATTTTAAAGTTATTAAAGTTATAATTTTAAAGTTATTTGTACAACGTTTTTTCCGAGTTCGTCTATGTAGTGCAGCTCCAAAAATTGATTTTCAAAATTAGTTTTTGAAAGTGTCTGAGATAGCCGTTTTTCTATGTAAACCTCGTTTTTTAGAATTTGCTATACCGGCTTTTTGTTTTTATAAAAATATTGTTTTTCGTTTTATATTGCTTTTGAAAATGACACCGAAAGGGTGTCGAAAGCTCAAACAAAAATAAATAATTTTTGTAATCAGAGTTAGTTAATCACTATTAAAAAACTAAAATAGTTAATATAATAACTCAATAATAGTTTTAATTAACCAAATATATATTTTACAAAAAACTATTCAATTGTAAAACTTAAAATTGCGTTAAATTATATGTTTTTTTTTCTTCAGCAAAGTTGTTGCATAAGCCAAACCAAGCAACTTTCCCGAATATATCAAGACCGAAAAACGAAAAACTACATCTACATTCACATTTTTGTGTTTTTTTTTTCTTTTTATTTAGACGACAACACTTTTTTTATCATTTTGTGTCTTTTTTTTCAATTTAAATCGATTGCAATCGATCGAATAAACATCGCATCGACAAATATGGATACAATAGAAACTATCTAAAAGAAAATTAATTCGATTCAATTGATTTTTGGTAATTTTTATTAATTTTTTGCTAAAAAATTTACAATTTTAACTTTTTTAATTTTAATTTTCTGATTCGTGCGTGTCGTCTTCGAGATTTTCTTCCTCTTGCAAATTCCAACAATTGTCACCAAAGAGTGTATGTAGTTTTTTGCCGCTGTACCAATTTCGAGCTTTACCGTCATTTGATGGAAACGCACGCCGTTCTCAGCGGATTCGGCTGATGATTGTTCGGCGAATTTTGACATTCAAACGTTTATATTATACCGGACAAGTGGTGCAGTGGTTAAAGCTTCAGCACTTGGACTGGTAGGTACTTGGTTCGAATACCACCAGTGGATGCAAAAGCGAATTTTCGTCATCGATAAGATCGGTGATGTTAATAAACAAAACTAACACACCTTCTGTTGGAGTGTAGAATTCAGCGCCGACCCACCGTCAGTGTGCAGGTTGGGAGCTTGCAATGTGCAAGTACATATACTGTAATTGTGTGAAATGTGTGGGTGGTGTGTGCGTCTGAAACGCGAATGAAAAGGGGGGGAGGGGTTATTATATAATGGACGTTCAAAGGACATTAACACCCCGATTACGCTAGTCGAGTCGATTATCGTTTCTAGTGACTCTTTTAATATGAAACCATAGTCGCCTGCCTTGCCAACATATCTAATATGTTTATATCGTAGTCACTTCAAACGACAATCGGCGTATTTTATGTTTTTTCTAGTTACTTCAAAATTTCACACGACTCGAAATGACAGTTTTTAATTGTTTTTTTTTCGTCTCAAGTCACTTATTGGCATAGCAACTGGTTAATTTTTCATACAAATATCAAATTTTTATTGTCACTTGAAATGATAATCGACTCGACTAGCGTAATCGGGGTGTAAATCCACTGGACAATTAATACTTTCTTTAAAACAAAAAACGGGCAGCATATTTTCAATATATTTGCGAAAAATCATCGGATCGATTAATTCCGAGAACATTCTTTTTGTCGTTAAGTAAATTGTTGGTGTTGGTGTTTTTGTATATTTTCAGGGTGTGAATTTTGGCCGTAATTTGACTCATGAGAAATTTGTATACGTACATTATACAAATGTCTCATGATTCATGAGTCAAATTGTGCCCAAAATTTATACCAAGATCTTCTAACCTATATAATTTCGGTCCTTTTTTGATTCTGTGCAAAATGGTTAAATTTTTATAGAATTTAGTGTACCTATGATTTTTAGTTTTTATGTGTTGTGCGAAACTTGATTTGGCGGAGTCTTCTGTGAGAAGCTTTTGCCAAAACTGACAAGACCCCGCCTTTTTGGGGAACATGCGAGAAGGCTGGGTCTACAGACGAATGCCTTTGTAGAAGTTGCATGAACGAAGAGGAGGAAGAGACTTTAGATAACTTCCTGTGCTCGTGTTCGGCACTATCATACAGAAGGCATAGTTACTTGGGTGTTGGGCCTTTCAGATTTTGCGGACTGTGGAGAGCGAGATATTTTGCGCTATACGTACGTAGCTCCGAATGGTTTTGAACAGGGGTAAAGGGGAAATAGGACCCTGTGGTATCATAACGGGCCATTATTTTCTAAGTGTGCAGAAGCAGCCACTCTAATCTAAACTAACCTAACCTTGGCCTAAACACACTTGGCCAAGTAAACACACACATATAGTGGATGTGATTTTTCGGTCTTGATATGTTCGGCAAAATTGTTTGTCTTGACTTGCGCAACAACTTTGCTGAAAAAAGCAAAACGAAAATCTTAATGATGACAATTTTGACAAATTTTTAACTCAAACATGTCGAAAGCGATATCTCAAAAATGGGGACTAACTTTGAAATGGGACTAGCACCATTGAATTCTGCATACTCGAATTAGGTTTATCCCCTGGATGCCCAGCTTGTCACTTTTTTTCATCATCGATGTGTGTACGGTGACGATTATGCCCGTCCATTAACCAAACGGATATCAAAAGGCAGAGGAAATAATGCCTACAAAGGTAACAGAGACAGTTCATCACGAAGTGATTTCTGATTTAGCAGCAAACACCTTCTTGGCGGCATTGAAAAGGTTTACGTCACTCGAGGGAAATATTGCCGAACCAACTTCATTAAGGCAAACAAACGTCTAACGCAAATCCAACGGCACTTGGCGAAGATTATACAGGATAATTTTTCAACACAGAACATTTCATATTTTTACTTTGGTTTTTGCAATTGTAATGGTGTTATTGTGATTGTTCTGTATATTGGTATATTTCAGCACTCTCGAATTAAATACACAAATCGTAGGAAATTCTTCCATTTAGCGTCACTATCTGTGTGACAACGAATATGATAATCGACACTTACTTATACACAATCAACCAAGCTGGTTAAAAAACTCAAATTATCCATTAGCGCTTGAACCAACTGAAGAAGCAGCCAATGAGGAACTAAAAACAAATTGCTTATCAACGCACCGCGATTTATCAACGCACCTCCTCAACCAGAGTTCATAGACTTTTCACGATTTTCATCTGCTCTTAAAATCAAAAGAACTATAGCGTACTGCTACAGATTTATTACTATCATTAAAAATCGAATACGTCAAGTTCTTGGAGAGATACCCAGTTTTCTAACAGTAGATGAACTAACCAGATCACACAATGTAATCATAAAAACAATACAAGATTCGGAATTTGCCGCTGATATTAAACTCCTCAAATCAACGAGTAAAGCCAGAAAAAAAGCAAACTATCATCACTAAATCCATTCATGGACGAAAATGGTTTGTTGAGGGTCGGCGGTACATTACAAAAATCTCAACTTAAGCATGATCAAAGGCATCAACTAATTCTACCAAAAAATCATATTTACTCAAACCTAATCACAATTGAAGCACACCGTCTTGTATTACACGGAGGCGTACAAGCAACTCTAGCACAAATACGTTCAAAATATTGGATTTTGGATGGTAAACGTCTAGTACGCACAACAATCCACAATTGTGTAAAATGTTTTCGATTCAGAAGAGCAGCATCAGAACAGTTAATGGGTATGTTACCGGAAGCTAGAGTCACTCCATCTGCCCCATTTTCTAATACGGGCATTGACTACGCAGGTCCATTTGCAATTCGTGTATCCAAAGGAAGAGGAAACAAGTCCTACAAGGGATATGTCGCATTGTTCATTTGTTTCTCTCATTTAGAAGATTTACTTCAAGAAGGGAATGCCTTTAAACATATACAGTGATAACGGTACCAACTTCGTTGGAGCTCGGAACGCACTAAGTAAGGAGCTACAGGTGGCTGTATACAACAAGCAAACAACAACGCAGCTCAGGAAGTAGCTAACTATGGAACGGTACCAACTTCGTTGGAGCTCGGAACGCACTAAGTAAGGAGCTACAGGTGGCTGTATACAACAAGCAAACAACAACGCAGCTCAGGAAGTAGCTAACTATGGAACAAACTGGCATTTCATCCCGCCCGGTAGTCCCCACTTCAGAGGCATATGGGAATCTGGAGTCAAATCAATGAAAGGCCACTTAAAGAAAGTGATCGGTGAAACAACACTGACCTACGAGGAGTTCAGCACCGTATTATCACAAATTGAAGCATGTTTAAATTCCAGACCGATTCTTTCACTGTCACGCGATTTAGATGATTTTGATGCTTTGACACCTGGATATTTTTTAATCGGGAGACCACTGATTTCACCCCCTTAGTCAGACTAAACCAACATAAGCCCAAAACAGAGGCGGACTCTACTTTCAAAGACTAGACTCAAGGGTTTTGGAAAATATGGTCTAAAATTACTTGAACAGTCTACAACAAAGCTACAAATGGAAAGAACCAAAAGCAAACTACAGGATTGGTCAGCTAGTTCTAATAAAGGATGAACAACTTCCACCTACAAAATGGGCAATCCTTCCCATTGCCCATTTTGTAAGAGATACTCATCCAGGGTCAGATGGTCTAACCATAGTGGTATCAATAAAGGGTCCAAAAAACACCATCTTCAAGAGACCGATTACAAAGATAAGTCTCCTTCCAACTGAGGATAATCAAGATCCAACAAGCAAATCAGATGAAGATGTAACAGTAGACGACAACAAGGTAGGACAACACAAGGTTGGCAGGTCTCGAGCTAACCAGCTATTATGCAGAACTGGCTGCCTATAAGCGTTCCATAGACAGACTAGCTAAATATTGTTCATATCCTGACGACAACTTCACAAACTCGAGTATTGCTAAAAGAACAAGAGAAAATACATGTGGACTAATAGAACCATCGTTCGAGCAATCTTTACATGAAATGGAGCACAAGGATGAATTGCTTCACCACCATTAGGTGAGTTTTGGAAGAAGCAAACGTGGACTTTTTAACTTAGGAGGAAATATAGCCAATGAGTTATTTGGGGTGCTAGATGACAGGGCCGCGGTACGTTATGAGGAAGAAATAGAAAAACTCAAGATGAACAACAACCATTTCACGGCGTTATTAAAGAATCAAACGTCAATCATATATGCGACTATAAACGTCTTCAAACATAGACAAGAAGATGTCAACAAGCATTGGCTAGTGTTCAAGAATCAGTTAGAAGAGGCGTTGGAGAGCAACGATGAAAAAGGCAACTTTCTAGCTCTATCAATACATACAATGTTACGCATGATTGCATTCAAGGAGATTCAAGATACACTGATAGAAGCAGTATTGGATACGCACAATAGAGTCATTACAACAACTGAAAAAAGAAATAGATTTTATGACGAGAAATCTACCACCTGAACTAATGTTTCCCAATATCGATGACACAGATGACATATTGGCACTATACCAGCTAATGACAGCCAAGACAAGGCTGCAATTCAAATATTTGATATTTGAGGTGAAGCTGCCATTAGTATATAAGGAAATATACCAAATATATAAGCCCATACCACTGCCTACCCCCAACAGTCCATCTATATTTATACGGCCACAAATGGAACTTCTTGTGACAGATTTTCATCGGCACACATATTCTTCAATGACAACTTCTGAATGGCAAAACTGTATCAGCACCAACGACTTTAGCATATGCCAGCCAACCCAGGCTATGCATCAGAATCAAGAAGATGATGTTTTATGTGAGCTGCTCCTGCTACGACAAGAAAAGGGGAATAACAAATGCGAGGTGGTCGAAAGGAAGACGAACAACATGCCCGATACATGGATCCAACTAAGAGATTACAGATGGCTTTATTCAGTACCAGCTGAACATACGATCAGTATCGTTTGTCAACAAGAGCCATTTTCTACAAAGATATCAAGAAGCGGAATACTAAGCTTAGGCTCTGGTTGTACACTGAAGGGAAGAACCATAAGCATACCAGCGAAGCAATCGTACTATCACAAAGTATACTCCTCAATATTACCAACATTTAATCTCTCAATAGAAATGACCAAGCAACCACAAGGTTACTCCCATCACTTTTAAGACTTGTCAAAGGTACAAGGAATCGAAGAACTACAGCAAAGAATAAAGGCAGTAACGATGAATACAGGACAAAGCTTATCTCATCACCACGTGCACCACTATGCACTCACGTATGGGCTCCTTGCGCTCGTACTCATAGGCATAGTCTTCGTGGCAATCAAAAGGAGAATTGATGCAACCAAAAATAAACCAGCCAGAGTCACTCCTCTAGAGGCTCTGCTATAAAGAACGATAATCTTCACATCTTGGCCGGGGAGAATGTTATAACAACAACACTTATATCAAATTATGACATTGAATATATCAATTTTTCCATATACATATACATCCGTTAAATACTGATGACACGGAATATGTATATCGGTTTTCATATTGACTAGGGCATTTACATTTAATTTTACATTTATTTTGCATAATCAATAGTTTTATAAATGATCTTTTTTGTATATAAATCAAATAAATTATGGAATAAATATTAGTTCTTACACAACAGTCAACGTGTTTCTGTCCAGCCCAGACCAACAGCAAGCGAGAAACACTTTAAGTAATTATCATTTATTGTCAACTATCAAATTTGTGATTTGACCAAATTACGGTCAAACAATTTGTTTCATTAATGAACGTCGCATAAAATATTCTTGTCACTTGGAAAAATTAGGTGACTGTTGTCGTATCATGTGACTAGAGTCGTAGCAGACAACTTCGATAATAGCAAAATTGAAGTGACGTATAGTCACGTCGTCTAAAATGACGTGAGACGACTTCGACAATTGGGTTCTTTTCTCATAGTTTCCTCTACGAAGTATATTGGATCCGGTCCATCACTAATGCAGGTCCATATCATTACTGATGGTGGCTGTTTTTTGCTCCTGGCTACGCAGTTCTCCCTAAACTTCTCTGGGCACATATGCTTGAAATCCGCCGATATTTTCGCATGCGGATTATGATTTGTATTAAAATTTTTTAAATTTTTCTAATTTTTCGCCGGCTACTTTAATCGTTTTTTCAAATTTGCTTGTAAGTTTTCTATTGTTTATTTCAATACTATCAAAAAATCGGTGGAAATTTTCGACTGGAAATGATAGAAAACTTACAAGCAAATTTAAAAAAAAACGATTAAAGTAGCCGGCGAAAAATTCGCAAAATATAAAAAAATTTAATACAAATTATAATCCGCATGCGAAAATATCGGTGGATTTCGAGAATATGCCCGGCGCATGTTTATTTGCCTTTAGTTTTGATAAATTGTTTTTCAATTTTAAGTTGATTTTCATCCCGTTTCATTTGCCATTTTCCGTTATGATGTCTTTAATTTGATTATCGTCGTATAATAAACGAGAAAAATTACTCTTCATGCACTCACAAACCATGCTCTATACTGCCGTTCATTTATGTTTAAATGACTTTTAACTGCAAAAAATGATTGAGATAATCGATGTAAATCTTTTGAAACTTGTATCATTTCTGTGTTAAATTGAAATACATTATTTCTTAATAACAAGTTTTAATTATTGTGTTAATGTTAAAGATAGAGATTAATAATAGCTATCAAAAGGCATCATTAACTCAATTTGGCCAAAAATGCAGTTAAGTCATTTATGTTTAGTACGGCAGTATAAATATTATACAACGATCATCAAATTAAAAACATCATAGTGGAAAATGGTAAAATTAGAAATGAAACTAACTTAAACACGAAAAACAATTAATTACAGTTTAAGATAAAAAAACAAAGTTTACGCTCAGAGTCAGAAGAATGAAAATCTGCCACTTTTACGAGATAAATAAATAAAGTAAAAAAAAAAATTTTTTCGGCTTTCCGTATAGACAAATATTATTTACTAAGGCATTCAAAATGTTTGCGACTTTTCGAGCCAGCACAGAAACAGGCCATTTACTCAGGGATCCGCTCGAAACTCGATATTTCAAAGCGCGATATTTCGAAACAAGCTAGATATGGTAAAAACGCGATATGGTACAAAACGAGAAATTTTAAAACGCGATATTTCATAACGCGATATGGTACACAACGCGATAGTGTACCAAATGATATAGTATATAGCACGATATCCCTTTTCCGGCAAGGCAATTTTTTTTTTCTAAATTTAAGTCCACTGTACGCAAATGTGTACGTAAAAAATGACAGGTTGTAATGTCTACCGGACTTTAACGGATCTTAGTTAAATCGGAATTCTTTTTGAAAAAAACATTATAATTTGATAACATATAAATTATAGTATAACATATTAATTATTTGTATTTGATAAAATGATAACATATTAATTATTTTATTATTATATATAGTTGTTATAGTTATAGTGTTATTTTTCGGACGAAAACGATTTAAGTAATATGCACAAATGTGTACAGTGGTCCAAAATACATACAAAAATAAATTTTTGACATGATTCGGTTACGTCCACGCACAATTATGATGGAAAGCCGGAAAAAGCATATGGTACGAAACGCGATATAAAACAGAAAGTGCATTGCAAAGTGACGGGAGCGCAGCGACCCGCCTGATATAATCCGATCTTTTACTCCCGCTCTTATCGATTTTAAAATTCCTATAAACTGACATAAAAAATTCTAACTAGGGAGCGCAGCGACGGGAGCGTAGCGACTCACCTGATATAACCCGATCCTATATACTCTTGCCCTTGTCGATTTTTAAATCCATATAAACTGAAATTAAATTTCCCCTTCACCCACCTGATATAACCCGATCCTAAACTCCCGCTCCTATCGATTTTTAAATTCTTAAAAACTGAAATTAAATTTCTCCTTTTCCAGAATGTACATTGCGAAGCGACGGAAGCACAGCGACCCGCCTGATATAACCCGATCGTATACTCCCGCTCCTATTTAGCATCCCATTTGAAACGAGATATTTTAAAACGCGAATTATCAAAACGCGATATTTCAAATATTATAATTAAATAGATTTTTTGTTTTTAGCTTTACGTTTTGCACTACATCGAGTTTTGAAATATTCCTTTTCCTGCCTGCCATCACAATTGTGTGGGTAACGAATAAGAATCATGTCAAAAATTTATTTTTGAAGTGTATTCTGGACCAACATACACATTAGTGCATTCTTCTTAAATCGTTTTCATCCGAAAAATAACAATATAATAATAATAAAATAATTAATATGTTATCAAAAACAAATAATTAATATGTTATATAATTTATATATTATCAAATTATAGTGCTTTTTTCAAAAATAATTCCGATTTAACTAAGATCCGTTAAAATCCGAAGGCATTACAATCTGTCATTTTTTACGTACACATTTGTGTACAGTGGATCTAAATTTAATTTAAAAAAGTATCTGGCGGAAAAGAGATATCGCGCTATATACTATATCATTTGATACACTATCGTGTTTCGTACCATATCGCGTTTTGAAATATCACATTTTGAAATATCGCGTTTTGTACCATATCGCGTTTTAAAATATCGCATTTTGTACCATTACATGGATTCCGGTTTGATGGAATTTTTTAGTGGGATGGAATTTTGAACTAATCGAAATTTTTGGATTCCGGTTCAGTGGAACCGGAAAATGAATTCCACTTTTGTGGAATGAAATGTCAAATTATCTCGTCGCGGAATTTGAAGCAAAAATAAAATTATTATATAGTGGAATTTCAAGTGGATAAGACGTAAACGTACATATACTTACATATACAACGTACATATACGTACATATGCAAATAATCCATAAGTTATTTATATTTCCATTATTAAATAATGCCTATTTAATAAAATAATAAAATAATGCCTATCTAATTAAATAATATATATATATATAATAAAATATTTATATATATATATAGATTTATATTAAATAATATTATTAAATATTAAATTATTAATAATTAATTAAATTTAATTTTATTTATATAAATATATATATATATAATAAATTATTTATTATATATATTATTATATATATTTTTAACGCTTTTAATTATTTAATTGATTTATTTGCTACAATTTAATAAAATTAAGAATGTTTGGTTGTGTAGTCGCAAAAATAATTAAAATGACAGAAATTTTCCTTTTTTGGACATTGAACTCGATTTAGAACTAGTACTAAAAATGTTATCTCGAATAAAAAACGAGACTCCCAATTTATGGAATGAAATTATTTAATGAGAAAACGAAATTCGAGATAATCAAAAATCCCATTTTAATTTATTCCATCTCATTTAACCGGAATCCATGTACATATCACGTTTTGTACCATACCGCGTTTTGTACCATATCGCGTTTTGTACCGTATGCGTATCGCGTTTTGAAATATCGCGTCTCAAATGGGACCCATTTACTCATAATAGACTACCAGTACCACAAAAAGTAGAAAATTAACTCCCACTCTCACCCCCAGGGCTTGGTTTCTTACTGATAAAATGTTTGTCTACTCATCTTGCTATTGCAACGATCCTTGCTTTATATCTATACATAGTATAAAACTAGAACAAATCGATTTAGCGAATTATACCACCAAATCAGAACTTTTGGAGACTCTCATCATTATGTGTGTGTATTATGATGCCCGCACTAAATAAATTAAGAAGCTTAAATTCGTCTGTATTATTAATTTAGAAAAAGCTTGAGGAGTTTTTCAATTTTTGTAAGGATTGTGTGTATTTTACACAATGGCCCTGGGGGTTAAAAATGGGGAGGAGTTAATTTTCCACTTTTTGTCGTAGTATATTATGAGTAAATGATTCCTTTTTACTGTCTCGAAAAGTCGCAAACATTGTGAATGTCATAGTAAATATTATTATTGTCTATTCGCTTTTTAAAGCAAAGTAGCTGTACATCTGAAGGATATTTTTTTAACTAGAGCCAATGGTGGTATAAATTTATTTATATGTCAAACTGCATAGTAAAATAATGTCTTACATCAGTAATTTGCAAATTAAATTAATTTGATAAAAATATATTTACCAAAACAGTTAGTATTAGCTGCATTACAGCCCAAATAGTACAAACATAAAATATTTCGACCAAGTTTTTTAAATATTCATTAAAGATTTTGTGTTTTTCTACCCGTGGTACTTATTGGAGGAGCAAATGAAAGTTTTCCAGTATTAGTCTTCATACGTGATCGTGTATTGTTTGTTATAAATAATATGACTAACTGATTTAAATATAGAAGGCTTCCAACAATGTGTTTATATTTACTCCCATGACATCCTGGACATTTGCAAGTGGCAGTATCCATTGCATGTTTAAATGGATGAAAAGATTTACTTCCCATGGCTGGTTTTTGGGGTTTGTCGATTGCAATAAAATACTCGCAGTTTTGAACATATTTTGAGTAATTCCTTCAACGCTTTACAATATTATATTTCTAGCCTGGTAAACTTTCCACCACCGCAATAGTAAATAATGACTGATATTGAAATATCAAAGATTTCATCAGACATCATACACAACAATTACAATTACATTTTTAAAATTACATTCTCTTGTGCACAATTGCTTAGTAAACGTGTTTAATAAAATAGTGAAATCAGTGAAAAAATAAAAAAAGTTTATAAATCTTTGGATTAAAATATCGAATTTTAGATATTTAAATAAATATTGGTAAGCCTACTTATTATCATTCGTATTGAAAATATAAAAGTGAGTGAATAATATCGACAATATCCACAAACACAATAGAGGAGAACAGGGAAACCTGTTTGAATCTAAATAATGTACAATTAAAAAATAACTTACTGGAATGGGACTCAGATGACGAATATACGGAAAAAAATAATAAAACATATTGATGGACAATTATTAGAATTAAAATCAAACTCAAAATCGGAAAATACATATAACCCCAAAAGAAAGTGTAAAACAATATACAAACCGGAAAAGATGAAGTCGAAAGAACAAGATGGCGTAAACAACGCTAACAACTCGAGTGAGGAAATTACTATAACTGACATTAAAACTAACAAATATAAAAAGGGAGATTCAGGGCCATTTAGAGTATTTATAATAAAAGACAAGTTAAATCACATGCATTTAGGTAAATCAATCAAAGTAAATAGATTCGAAAATATTGAAACGATCGAACAACTAAGCAAGAACACGGCAAAAATTACCTTTAGATATTATACGGACGCGAATAACTGTATAGAATCAGAAGCATTCAACAAATTTGATGGTTATAAAGCGTATATACCAAACAGTTTTAATAAAACTATTGGCGTGATTAGGAATATTCCCACTGACATTACAATACAAGAAATAAAAGATAATATCAAATCTAGAATAGAAATCATAAATATTGAAAGAATGACTAAATGGAATTTTCACACAAAAACAGCGCAAGATATGGAATTAGTTAAAATAACGTTTGCATCTAACAATATACCCAAAGACATAATAATGTATGACAACTCAAAGTACAATACTATATACCAAACCCTATGCAATGTAAAAAAGGCTTAAATTATGAACATACACAAAAAAGATGTAAGAATCAAGAAGTGACTCGATGTATAACTTGTCCTAGAAATATTGACGGAACGCACGTTTGTGACCTAAAAGAAAGATGTAAATTCTGCGGAGAAGGACACAAAACAAATAACAGAGAATGTCAAGAACGATTCAGACAGAAACAAATTACAGAATTTATGACAATTAATAAAGGCCTCATACAGGGAAGCAAAAGATAAACTTTTTGGACTTAGACAAAAAATTCCAAGGTAAAGCGACTTCATACATGAACTAAAAAACAATGAAGATGAAAGCAAAAGACTACTACATCAACTAAAGAATTCGGATCACCAGATAAATGTAATGAAGAAGTTAATAAAAGAAATGAAAACACAATTATCAGATAGGGATTTAATATTGGTTGACATAGTGAAGACATTAATAGAAAAAAAAATTAAAGATCCAGGACATGATGACGCGCTGTTGATAAAAATCGGAAACATGATCAATGTTAACAGTGATAAGAATAATAATGAGTAGAAAGATAAAAATAATACAAATAAATATCCGTAGCTTAAATAGTAATAAGAATTTATTAGAATATTATATGAATAAGAATGACATAAAAATTGCGATTCTCTCGGAAACTTGGACAAAAAATACGGAAAAAATTTCTTTGAATAACTTACTAAAAACAGAATAGATGGATACGGAGGGGTAGGTTTCATAATAAAGAAAGATATTTCTTGGAATATAATACCTTTAAATCAAACATATAATAGATTAGAAACGATTAAAATCAATATCAAATACAAACAATTAGAATTGAATCTAATATCATTTTACAACAATTCAAGAAAAAACCCAGAACAAGTAAAATTGGAATTCACAAATCTATTATCTGAAAACGACAGCATAAATACCATAATTGGAGGCGATATAAATGTTCAAGATAGTCTATGGAACAATAATAGATCACAAGATATACTAGGAGAAAAAATTGCTTATGTTATAACGGAAAACAATTTTATCTTATTAAATGATGGTTCTCCCACTAGAATGGATTTACACAGAACTTCAGCATTAGACATCACATTATGTTCTCAAAACTTAGAAAATAAACTGACATAGAACAGTAAAGCAGACAACATAGGAATTGACCATTTACCTATCATAATTAATTATGCAACTAATGCAGCAGAACATATAAAACAAATTACGAACTGGACAAAAATAAAACAAGAAATTACTGAAATAAAATCAATATCACAAAATATAGAAACCACAATAGAAGACATAAAAAAAATAACACAAAAAATGTAAGATATACCAGAGAATGCACTCCAAAACCTTGGTAGAACAAATGTATACAACAATTAAGGCGATGATACATGTACAGATTTTGCCTTTAAGGCATAAAAATTATGTGCGCTGATTGGTTAAAAGTCGTCCATCTTGAATCGCCTTATAGGCAAAAATTTTAAATTGAACATTTCTCAATTTTGTATAAGGCATTTTTTTTGCCTTAAAGGCAAAATATGTACATGTATCACCGCCTTTATGGAACATAAAAACAAAAAAACAAAAAATATACAACAGACATAAGACATTATATATTAGAAATTAAAAAAGCGAAAAAGAAAAGTTGGGGAAAGTTTTTAGAAAACATAAACAAAGACACAAATAATTCGGAATTATGGAGAAATATAAACAAAATAAAAAACAAGAAACAAACTTATTATAAAATATTACAAAATAATGACAATGCAAAACAATTTTTAAATATAAATTTTCCCGAAACATACGATAACAATACACCGTCTTTCCCAAAAATAAATCAAGTGGAAAATAACCAACATTTACAGATATTAAAGAAATTCTAAGGAAAACAAAAAATACAGCTCCAGGTACAGACAAAATCAGCTTTAAAATACTAAAAGAGATAAGGTAACGGAACCTATTTCTGACATAGCACTTATTTCTGACACTTTTGGTTATTATATCGTTTTTGCGTAAAATTGAGCCATGAAAATCAAATAAAATGTTTCCTGGGTATTAGATACACTCATCCCAGTAAAAAAATTGGGAACGTTGAAAGCAAAATAATTTTAAACGTAATCAAGTAAACCATATTTTAACGTTTAATCTGCATTATTTGTTTACGTTTTTTAATTCTAACCCATTTAATCTAATAAAAATGTAAAAAAATCAATAATGATTAACGTTATAGAAACGTAACACTAATAACCGTTGAATAACGTTGAAACAAAAACATTTTTTAACGACATTTAAATAAATTTTAATAGACATTTTGAGATACACCATTTGAGATAACTTAAATTTAATTAATTGTCAATAAATAAAGTGTATGTAAAAGTAGTTTAAGTGTACATATATAATTTTTGCATATAAACTTATATAAGAACATTTAATTACAAATTCAGTTATTAAAAAAGTGAAATATTATTATTATGGGTAAATTAAATTATTTATATATATAATATATATATATATAATATAATATATATATATATATATATATATATATATATATATATATATATATATATATATATATATATATATATATATATATATATATATATATATTATATACAATATATATATATATATATATATATATATATATATATATATATATATATATATATATATATATATATATATATATATATATATATATATATATATATATATATATATATATATATATATATATATATATATATATATATATATATATATATATATATATATATATGTATATATATATATATATATATATATATATATATATATATATATATATATATATATATATATATATATATATATATATATATATATATATATATATATATATATATATATATATATATATATATATATATATATATATATATATATATATATATATATATATATATATATATATATATATATATATATATATATATATATATATATATATATACATATATATATATATTTCTATTGATTATTTCTTGATTTCTAATTGATTATATTTGAATATATTTTCTTAATTTCAGAGGGTAGAAAAGGAGAAGTAATCAAGGACTATAGAGATTACATAAAATCAATAAGGGCTCTAATGTACACCGCCCGAATGAGGAGCTTTAACCAACAGAAGAAGAGCCAATCATCAAAATATTTTAAATTTCACATTATTTTTTTGAATTCGTTACACATATTTACAATATTAATAAAAAAAACCGAACTTTATTTAAAAAATGTATTAATTGGTATACAATTTTAACAATAACAAATACAATTTTTCTATACGTTGAAATTTCGTTTTTATTTAAACTAATATTACCTATTAGTTCTCAATTTTGTTTCAACGTTGTTTTTATATTTAAAGTTACCGGTAATAAAATGTTAAATTGGTAACATTAGTTAAATATTTATAACAATCTTTAAACGATGTATAATTAACGTTAATTAAACATAAAAAATTAACAATTATTAAACGTTATCTGTAAACGTTTACTTACTCGTAACAACCCTAGGAGATGGTTCTTAAAAAATAAATTATTTTGGAACGAAAAGTAAACGTTTAGTAATCACGTTACACACTTAACTTAAACGTGTGCTTGTTTATTGGGATTCCACATCGACATCGGCAATACTATTTGTAGACCAGTTTTTGCTTAATTTTAATAAATTCATTCTTGCACTGACAAGGAATCCTTGGTTTCCCTTGCTAGATCTAAGGGAGTGATCAACTTCGGTTTCGGGTCGATCACTCTTAAAGTTTATAAGAAAGACGAGGTCGATAAGGGCGCGGAAGACCAGCCTGGGGGCGACGGCGAACGGACCCGGCAGGAAATGGTCAAGCGGACTGAGGACGACCAGGGTAGCCGTTCCGATATTTCGGACGAAGAGAAGTTGGTGATGGGAGGCAGCCTCCTCTCTCTGGAGCCTGATGGGGTCATCCTGTCAGGCTCTCGACGAGAGGAAGACAGCGTCCGGAACAATGGGGTAAATTGCACTATCCTGATACAGGGAGTGCAGGAAGAGGTGAGTAAGGTCCATTACAACGATTAGCATTGTACAAATAAACCTACATCACACGAAGGCTGCCTCGGCAGCTCTCGTGCTCAGACTGACTAAGTCAGATGAGGACTTGGTTTTAATTCAAGAACCTTGGATTAACAATAACAGGATCTGTGGCCTCAGAATGAAAGGGTATAAATTATTAAACTCAAGCAACTCTGAAAAGATCAGATCGTGTATCTTAGCGAAAAATAATTTGAATATTTTTCTTCTTCCACAATTTAGTAGCGGGGACGTTACAGCGGTGAGCGCTGAGGTAGGCTGTGAAAAACTATGGCTAGCCTCAGCCTATATGGATCGTGAAAAGGAGGTTCCACCGGGTAATCTGGGGGAACTGACCGGGAAGCAGGTCTGAAAAAGGTAGGTGTGATACTTGGATGTGATGCAAACGCGCATCACACAATATGGGGAAGCACAGACATTAACGAAAGAGGTGAGTTATTTTTTGATTACTTATTAAATACTAACCTCGTAGTTTGCAATATTGGGTGTGAACCAACATTCATTGTTAGAAATTGACAGGAGGTTCTAGATGTAACCTGTGCGTCAGAAACAATTTTTGATAGGATCAGTGGGTGGAGAGTGGCGAAGGAGCACTCATTCTCTGATCACCGATATATTACATATAACCTCAACATCAAACCTGTTGCCCGGAAAGCCTTTAGGAATCCTAGAAGGACAAACTGGAATAAATATGGGGAGGTGTTGAAGGAACTATTGCCGCTGGAGGTTCCTGGACTTCCGGCGACAGTAGAGGAATTAGATGACATGGTTGATATTGTCACAAAAGCATGCAATCTGCCATTTAACGCTGCGTGTCCCCTGATAAAACCTAGGGGCAGGCAGAAACCGACATGGTGGACCACGGAGTTGGGAACCTATCGGAGAGTGTGTAGGACAGCCTTTAATAAGGCTAAGAACACCAGGGAAAATCGGGATTGGAATTCCTATAAGGAAGACCTGAGAAAATACAAAAAAGAGTTGAGGAAGGCACAAAGGGGTCTTGGAGACTCTTCTGTTGTAGAATGGAGGAAGTCTCTGAGACTTCTCGCCTTAGGAAAATTCTATCTACCAACCCAACCAGTCCTAGTTACTTAATTAGGCCGGACGGGTTATGGACAGCTTCAAGTGCGGAATCATTGGAGCTTCTCATTGAGACCCATTTTCCGGGAAGCATTGATGACTCGATGGAGCCTGAAGCTCATCGAGGAACACCTTTAACAGATGTGGATGGCATCGTGGACAGGAAACGAACCCTGTGAGCGCTGAACGGTTTTAAGCCTTATAAATCGGCGGGCCCGGATCGGATTATACCAGCAGAGATCCAAAGAAACTCTGCAGTTATCCTCCCCTGGCTGGAGGTTATCTTCAGAGGATGTCTGCAATTGGTCTATATTCCCAGGAAATGGACGGAGGTCAGAGTGGTTTTTATCCCGAAATCGGGAAAAAGCTCACAGGCTTATCCAAAGGACCTGAGGCCTATAACTCTATCATCCTTTGTGTTGAAAACCTTGGAAAGATTGATAGACGTACTTATTCGAACAAAAGTTGAGCCAAGGAATTGGGCAATGTCGCAGCATGCGTACTGTAAGGGAAAGTCGGTGGACACAGCTCTGCACGATCTAGTACGCATGATTGAGAAGTCAATTTACTCGCAAGAGTATTGTATGGTAGCATTTCTCGACATTGAGGGTGCCTTTAATAATGTAAAAACGGAGGCGATCATGGAAGGATTGTCATTTCTGAAGGTGGATTATCCTATATGTAGGTTGATAAATCAGATGCTGGTAAGCAGGATTATTATCTCGGAACTGGGAGAGTCCACCATTAGAAGGCGGGTGGTTAGAGGAACTCCGCAGGGAGGAGTAATGTCCCCCTTTCTTTGGAGTGCAGTGGTGAATGGATTGCTGTTGGAACTGGAGAAAGAGGGTATAGGGGTTGTAGCGTATGCAGATGATGTAGCAATAGCTGTCTCAGGCAAATATCTGGATACGATTAGGGATGTTATGCAGAATGCACTCCTGATCGTTACGAAATGGGCCAGCAAATGTGGATTAGGGATCAACCCCTCCAAGACAGAGCTGGTACTATTTACTAAGAAATATAAAATTCCGGTAGTTAGCCCTCCTACCGTGAACGGCATTAGACTGGCTTTTGCTGACAGAGCGAGATTTTTGGGCATAATCTTCGACAGTAAGCTCAGCTGGAAGCCTAACATTGTAGAAAGGGTGAATAAGGCTAATGTAGCCATTTACTCGTGTAGAAACGCCATAGGGAAGAAATGGGGTTTGAAACCAGAGCTGGTACACCGGCCCTATACCGCAGTGGTAAGGCCTGTGCTGATGTACGGGGTGGGCGTGTGGTGGCCAGCTCTGGAAAAGGTAACCTATATAAGGATGTTGGAGAAGGTGCAAAGAACGGCCTGTATGCTTATAAGCGGGGCGCTTAGGACAACACCTACACGAGCTTTAGAGGTTATGTTCCATCTTATTCCAATCGAATTTTTTGGTAAGCAGATGGCAGCCAATGTGGCTACAAGGCTTTCGGCTGTCTCTCAGTGGAAGTGTCTTCAGGCGGGACACTCGACGATAGTTAGACCACTAGGGGAAGAACTGGCGAATCTAGATTATATTAAACCAACGTTGTGCTAGGATAAAGGTTCCTGGACCAAATGTCCTTCGAGAGAATCCTGGAGGAACGGATCAATACTGGAAAACGAGGCACTGCAACTTTTCACGTACGGCTCTAAGCTAGACGGCAAAGTAGGAGCCGGAGTCTTCTGTGAGAAGCTTAATGTTAATATTTCTGTTCGTCTCCCTGACTACTGCAGCGTGTACCAGGCTGAAGTGGTGGCGATAGGTGAAGTCGTGACATGGTTGAAGCATAACGTGGTATCTGTTAGGGATATCGCGATTTATGTGGACAGTCAAGCGGCACTCAGGTCACTAGAGGTGGTTTCTCTGAAGTCACGGGTGGCGCTGGATTGCCGATCATCTCTTAATGAGATGAGCGAGTATTTCAGTATCCAGATAATCTGGGTCCCTGGTCACTCGGACGTCACGGGAAACTGCAGGGCAGACGAACTAGCTAGGTACGGTACGACTATCCAGATGCAACCGGAAAGGGCAAGTCTGGGGAGGCCTATAGCAGCGCTCAAATTGACGCTCAGTAAAAAGGCAATCGCCTTGACAGATGAGAGGTGGACCAACACTCTCACGTGCAGGGTAGCAAAACAGGTTTGGCCAAAACTGGACCTGCGGCGCTCCAAGGCACTTATATCCCTGGGAAAACGAGATTTAGGATTGGTCGTAGGGATATTGACAGGACACTGCCTTTTTGGGGAACATGCGAGAAGGCTGGGTCTAGAGACGAATGACTTTTGTAGAAGTTGTATGGACGAAGAGGAGGAAGAGACGTTAGTTCACTTCTTATGCTCGTGTCCAGCACTATCATACAAAAGACATAGGTACTTGGGTGTGTACAACATGGACAGCCTTTCTGAACTCGCGGACTTTGGGGTGCGAGATATTTTACGCTACATCAGTAGCTCTGGTTGGTTTCAGCGGGAGTAAGGGGAGATTGGATCCTGTGGTATCACAATGGGCCATTATTGGCCTAAGTATGCGATAGCAGCCACTCTAACCTAACCTAACCTAACCTTCTTGCACTGACAGCTCTCGTAAACGGACAAACTATTTTGGTGAGTAAATTGAAAATTTAATTTAGTGATAATTTATAAGAAAATGTGTTTTATTTGAATGTAAGTGTATATGTGTATAGAAGAATGTTGAATTCGAATGAAACAATATTATTATTAATTACCGAATACTTAAATAAAATATGGATACACCAAGAATATCCAATGAAATGGAAAATAGCTAAAAAAATCGCTATCAAAAAACCGGGAAAAGATGATAGATTAATTCAAAATTATAGGCCAATATGTTTCTTACCAATATTCTCAAAAATGTTAAATAAACTGTTATATATATAATATGTTTCTTACCAATATTCTCAAAAATGTTATATAAACTGATATAAAATTAATGAACACATTGACATAAATAACATCCTACACCAAAACAATTTCGGATTTACGAAAAATAAAAGTATAACGGACTATATGTTAAATTTATTAAATTTTATAAATATCGAAACTAAAAAAGTAAAAACAAAAAAAAATAATTCTAATAAACTTAGACATATCTAAAGCATTTGATAATGTGGACAAAAATGTATTATCTATATTGGAAAATTTTAATTTCCCACAAGAAATTGTAACCTGGATTCAACAATTCCTAACGAGCAGAAAAATCCAAATTTCATGTGAAAATGACGAAATCACACAAATTACAAATTCTGGAATATCCCAAGGGAGTCTAAGTCCTACATTATTCAACTTATACATAAATAACGACAATAGAAAAATATTACAATTCCCAGATGATATATGTGTATTAATAAGTGAACATAACCACGAAGAATTAGAAATAAAAACGAATGAAACGTTAGTAATTATTAAAAACATACTAGAAACACTAAAACTCAAGATAAATCCTGAAAATCACATTTTATAAGAATAAATACCAACAAAAACAATAGAAATTAAATAAACATTAAATATAACAATAGACAAGTACCGGAAAAATATGAAACAAAACTACTTTGAATATATTTCTCTAATAGATTATCCCTAACAAATCATTATAAAAAATTAAAATCAAATATACAAAAAACAATTAATATATTCAAAAACTTAACAAACGGTAAAGGAGGAAGTCATCCATATGTAATGCTTAATACTTTTAAAGCAATAATAAAGACAAAATTAGAATACTGTTATATTATTACAAATGAAGATAATAATACAGCTAATAAAATCTGCCAAAATATCAAAAATATGGGATTAAGAATCTGTCAAGGTATGGCTAGAACAACACCAATACCAGCAATACTAGCTGAATCGAACGAAATGACTGTAAATTTAGACAATAAAATAAAAACATTACTTTATATATCAAAACAAATTTTCAAAAATACAATCATAGGAAAAGATATTAAAAATCAAAAATCAACTGAAAAACTAAATTTTTTATATACAAGCTATATATAACATACTACATAAAATAAAACCAATACACAAAAAAACACAAACCCGGATAACATAAAAATAATACCATACATAAACGGACGAACTCAAAAAACAGTATTAACACCATAGAATGTAAAAAAATAACTAAAGAAACATTAAATAAATACATGGACTATGGACATATGTATATATACAGATGGATCAATAATTGAGAAGAACATTGGAATTGGAATATATATAAAGGACAATGAACAAAAATTTGCAATTAAAGTAAAAAACAACACTAACATAAAAACAGTAGAAACCATTGCTATTAAAATAGCTATTACATTAGCTCAACTAATAAAAAAAAATAATATAATAATTGTCACAGACTCACAAAGCGCCTGTCTATCTTTACAAACAGCTATCAACCAAAAAATAGATAGGCATTACGAAAATCAAATTATAGATATAGCTGGTAATAATAAAACAAAAAACATACTTATACATTGGATACCGGGACACGTGGGCATTGAAGGAAACAGCATTGCAGATAATCTAGCTAAACTAGCAACAAGAAGAGCAAATTATATATTAGATAACGAACCGACTTTATTGGATATCAAAAAACTTATAACAGACACAATACAAAATGAATGGACTGATAAGTATAGAGTAATGACACATAATACAGGTCATTTTTATAAACAAATTAATAATACACCAACAAACACAATATGGTTTAAAGACAAAAAATTTAATTCAAAAGATACAAAGTTACTAACAAGATTAAGGACAGGGCACACATTTAACAAAAAAATTCAAAAACATTGTTGGACTAGAACCTACACCAAACTGTGACACTTGTAATTGTTTAGAAGATAATGATCGCATAGTTAGTAATTGCATAAAATATGAGACAATAAGGAGAACATACCCTATGATAACGCAAAATACACTCGTAAACATACTGACTAGTAATGATGAAAATAAATATTATTCACTCATAAAATTTATAAAAGAAATAAAATACGAATTATGAATGATACAAAGTAAACTTACAGATATATATATATATAAATATAAATAAAGAAGTATATAAATTAATATAAATATTACTAAAAAAAAAAAAAATTAATAACTGATTTCTATATTTAATTAAAGAGCCATGAGAGAATCAAAATTAATTATAACAAGGTGGAGGGAATTATAATATAAGAATAAATACTTGAATTTATATAGAATCAAGGGGAAATAATATAATAATTATATAGATATAATTTACATTAAAAAATAAGAAAAGATAAAATTTAAGATATATAAAAAGAAATAAAATACAAAAATATTAATATCAAAATCATACTTTATTAAAATAATATAAAATAAAATGAATATAAAAGAAATAAAACATAAAATATAAATAAAAAAAATAATAATTTTTAAAATGTTCAATTATTATATGATAAATAAGTTCAGTAAAATAATATAGCTATTTATTATAATAAAATTATAATATATTAGATATAATTTTGAACCACGACTCATAGCTCCAGCCCTTCCCCTGAGAAGAATCTGGACGCAAAAATTGGGAAAAAAAGGAACAATAGGTCATATGGATGGAAACATCTGACCACATAGGTCATATGGATAGAAATATCTGACCGCAAAAAACTGAGAAACAAACATCTGACCACAAAAAATGATTTCGGTAATTAATTCAGGATTGATTTCCTAAAATTAATATATATTTATATTTCATGTGCTATTATTATTAATTTATTATATTCTTCTGCGGTGTATTGCGAAATAATAATAAAATTCAAATTAAAACTTAGCTTGCACGATTTGACATAGCGGCGCTTTAAAGGCGAATAAAAAGGCTGAAAATCTTTAAATGAATAAAGGATGAAACACACCAAGCAGCAGCAGCGAGCAGCAAATTTAAATATTGATTTATTCGCTTACGTAATGAAACAAAATTATAGTTTGATTATAAATATAGGTATTTCCAATAAAACAAATCTAATATTTTGTAAATTAAATAGAAAAATTTAAATTTAAAGAAATTATATTGAATGAAGTTGCATCTGTCGCGGCATCAATAGGTTCCACACCCAGCAGCTTCAATTTTCTGCTACTCATAACCTCAATAAAATTGAGACAAGTGCATTTTACTACTAAAACAAAATAAACTGCTGCGCTGCTTGATGTGCCCATTCGCAGCCGTTAGTGTGGATTGTTTGGAATATGTTGAGCTGCTCTTGGTGTGTTTCATCCTTAATACAGACGAATTTAATCTTTTTTCGTGTTTGTTTTTTGGGCATGCATACAAACAAAGGCCGTGTTCCAAACACCGACTTATTTGCTTATACCGACTTATTCAAATAAGTCTGCTAACTACATGCGCAAAATCATGTTCATCCACACATAAACAAATCAATATGAAAATGCAGAAGAGCAGTTCAACACTACACAAGTTATGCAGTTCCATCTCCTAATTTTCGTTAACAACATTTTAGACATTTTTATTTAGTTCTCTTTACACGACTGTTCATCGAAGATGCAACAAAGTTTTTACGTGTACTTTTTTATAATATTTTTTATATAGACGCCATCTTGGACTTTTATTGGACCGTTGTATTATATCATATAATAATTTAATTGTTTGTGCTAAAAAAGTGATAAAACAAATTTATTGAAAAACAATTCTAATTATATGTAAATATAGCTGGTGTAAATTTGTGTATACAATACATATTACATTTTTAAAAATAGTGTTTAATTTGGATTTTGGATTTAGATTTTTTAGATTTTTTATGCATCCGCAATATTGAACCTATATTCAATAATGTTCTCAGTTCTGTTTGGTAAAATAAATTATAAATTGTAACCAAAAATGTACATATCTTATTAATTTTGTCCTTTCTAGATGCTTGTGGGAGCCTATTAGGAAGGGAGAATTTTGAAATTGAATTGCACAGATGCGTGTAACACTCCCATAACAGATTTTTTAAAAACAATAAATAGTTTAATGTAGTGTAGTAATTATTGTCAGTTTAAATAATGAATTTTTAAATTACATATATGTATTTGAAATAAAAATATTTGTTTTATTTATAACAACGGTTTGCAAATACATTTACAGCCATCTAGTACCAAATAAGAACTACTTCTAAACTACATCCAAAGAAGTAGTTTAGAAGTAATTCTGCAGTACTTTGAAAGTACATCTTACATGGCGAAAAATAAACAAATAAAAAGAGACAGATATCTGTTTTTTTGTAATAAGAGTGACGGAGAGATTTTTTTTTTTTTTTAACTTATTAATTTTTTCCCACTGTCCTATATTTTTTCACAAGAAAAGAAGTACTTCTCTTCATTACTGCTGCACCAGTTCTGGAAGTACTTCTACGTTTGCTGGGTTATTTTGAAAGCAAAAAACTTATTTGATCATGTAAACAAGAAATTTACATTTGATCATGTAAACATGAAAATTCAACAAATTCTCAAATATTATCAATAATTTTCAAACATTAATGATATTCCACTTAATTAATAACTATTAATACAATATTGTCTTAATAAATTAATATAATTAATAGATTTTAGAGATAAAAATATTTTAGAGATACAAAGAGGATTCATAGAGGTGTAGGTTAGGTTAGGTTAGGTTAGAGTGGCTGCTATCGCACACTTAGGCCAATAATGGCCCATTGTGATACCACAGGATCCAATCTCCCCTTACTCCCGCTGAAACCAACCAGAGCTACTGATGTAGCGTAAAATATCTCGCACCCCAAAGTCCGCGAGTTCAGAAAGGCTGTCCATGTTGTACACACCCAAGTACCTATGTCTTTTGTAGGATAGTGCTGGACACGAGCATAGGAAGTGAACTAACGTCTCTTCCTCCTCTTCGTCCATACAACTTCTACAAAGTCATTCGTCTCTAGACCCAGCCTTCTCGCATGTTCCCCAAAAAGGCAGTGTCCTGTCAGTATCCCTACGACCAATCCTAAATCTCGTTTTCCCAGGGATATAAGTGCCTTGGAGCGCCGCAGGTCCAGTTTTGGCCAAACCTGTTTTGCTACCCTGCACGTAAGAGTGTTGGTCCACCTCTCATCTGTCAAGGCGATAGCCTTTTTACTGAGCGTCAATTTGAGCGCTGCTATAGGCCTCCCCAGACCTGCCCTTTCCGGTTGCATCTGGAGAGTCGTACCGTACCTAGCTAGTTCGTCTGCCCTGCAGTTTCCCGTGACGTCCGAGTGACCAGGGACCCAGATTATCTGGATACTGAAATACTCGCTCATCTCATTAAGAGATGATCGGCAATCCAGCGCCACCCGTGACTTCAGAGAAACCGCCTCTAGTGACCTGAGTGCCGCTTGACTGTCCACATAAATCGCGATATCCCTAACAGATACCACGTTATGCTTCAACCATGTCACGACTTCCCCTATCGCCACCACTTCAGCCTGGTACACGCTGCAGTAGTCAGGGAGACGAACAGAAATATTAACATTAAGCTTCTCACAGAAGACTCCGGCTCCTACTTTGCCGTCTAGCTTAGAGCCGTCCGTGAAAAATTGCAGTGCCTCGTTTTCCAGTATTGATCCGTTCCTCCAGGATTCCCTAGAAGGACAGATGATCCGGAAACCTATATCGAAGCACAACGTTGGTTTAATATAATCTAGATTCACCAGTTCTTCCCCTAGTGATCTAACTATCTTCGAGTGTCTCGCCTGAAGACACTTCCACTGAGAGGCAGCCGAGAGCCTTGTAGCCACATTGGCTGCCATCTGCTTACCAAAAAATTCGATTGGAATAAGATGGAACATAACCTCTAAAGCGCGTGTAGGTGTTGTCCTAAGCGCCCCGCTTATAAGCATACAGGCCGTTCTTTGCACCTTCTCCAACATCCTTATATAGGTTACCTTTATCCCTAATCGTATCCAGATATTTGCCTGAGACAGCTATTGCTACATCATCTGCATACGCTACAACCCCTATACTCTCTTTCTCCAGTTCCAACAGCAATCCATTCACCACTGCACTCCAAAGAAAGGGGGACATTACTCCTC
The DNA here is from genome assembly GCA_932526605.1 of Nephrotoma flavescens. Taxonomy (NCBI): domain Eukaryota; kingdom Metazoa; phylum Arthropoda; class Insecta; order Diptera; family Tipulidae; genus Nephrotoma; species Nephrotoma flavescens. The sequence continues at coordinate 176,030,409 of OW052221.1, read as the reverse complement.
CCTGCGGAGTTCCTCTAACCACCCGCCTTCTAATGGTGGACTCTCCCAGTTCCGAGATAATAATCCTGCTTACCAGCATCTGATTTATCAACCTACTTATATGATAATCCACCTTCAGAAATGACAATCCTTCCATGATCGCCTCCGTTTTTACATTATTAAAGGCACCCTCAATGTCGAGAAATGCTACCATACAATACTCTTGCGAGTAAATTGACTTCTCAATCATGCGTACTAGATCGTGCAGAGCTGTGTCCACCGACTTTCCCTTACAGTACGCATGCTGCGACATTGCCCAATTCCTTGGCTCAACTTTTGTTCGAATAAGTACGTCTATCAATCTTTCCAAGGTTCTCAACATAAAGGATGATAGAGTTATAGGCCTCAGGTCCTTTGGATAAGCCTGTGAGCATTTTCCCAATTTCGGGATAAAAACCACTCTGACCTCCGTCCATTTCCTGGGAATATAGACCAATTGCAGACATCCTCTGAAGATAACCTCCAGCCAGGGGAGGATAACTGCAGAGTTTCTTTGGATCTCTGGTGGTATAATCCGATCCGGGCCCGCCGATTTATAATGCTTAAAACCGTTCAGCGCCCACAGGATTCGTTTCCTGTCCACGATGCCATCCACATCTGTTAAAGGTGTTCCTCGATGAGCTTCAGGCTCCATCGAGTCATCAATGCTTCCTGGAAAATGGGTCTCAATGAGAAGCTCCAATGATTCCGCACTTGAAGCTGTCCATAACCCGTCCGGCCTAATTAAGTAACTAGGACTGGTTGGGTTGGTAGATAGAATTTTCCTAAGGCGAGAAGTCTCAGAGACTTCCTCCATTCTACAACAGAAGAGTCTCCAAGACCCTCTTTGTGCCTTCCTCAACTCTTTTTTGTATTTTCTCAGGTCTTCCTTATAGGAATCCCAATCCCGATTTTCCCTGGTGTTCTTAGCCTTATTAAAGGCTGTCCTACACACTCTCCGATAGGTTCCCAACTCCGTGGTCCACCATGTCGGTTTCTGCCTGCCCCTAGGTTTTATCAGGGGACACGCAGCGTTAAATGACAGATTGCATGCTTTTGTGACAATATCAACCATGTCATCTAATTCCTCTACTGTCGCCGGAAGTCCAGGAACCTCCAGCGGCAATAGTTCCTTCAACACCTCCCCATATTTGTTCCAGTTTGTCCTTCTGGGATTCCTAAAGGCTTTCCGGGCAATAGGTTTGATGTTGAGAGGTTATATGTAATATATCGGTGATCAGAGAATGAGTGCTCCGTCGCCACTCTCCACCCACTGATCATATCAAAAATTGTTTCTGACGCACAGGTTACATCTAGAACCTCCTGTCGATTTCTAACAATGAATGTTGGTTCACACCCAATATTGCAAACTACGAGGTTAGTATTTAATAAGTAATCAAAAAATAACTCACCTCTTTCGTTAATGTCTGTGCTTCCCCATATTGTGTGATGCGCGTTTGCATCACATCCAAGTATCACACCTACCTTTTTCAGACCTGCTTCCCGGATCAGTTCCCCCAGATTACCCGGTGGAACCTCCTTTTCACGATCCATATATGCTGAGGCTAGCCATAGTTTTTCACAGCCTACCTCAGCGCTCACCGCTGTAACGTCCCCGCTACTAAATTGTGGAAGAAGAAAAATATTCAAATTATATTTCGCTAAGATACACGATCTGATCTTTTCAGAATTGCTTGAGTATAATACTTTATACCCTTTGTGATCTTGGGGATAAAATGATAAAAATTGTGAACCCTGCGAATGTCAAAAATACCGGGTTGTTGTGTGCGATAACCTTGGTGAAATTCCAGTGGATGAGCAACAAATGTAATCAGGAAAGCGGTAGTCATCGGTACAACTGATGGAATCAAGCATATTGCCAACTGCCAGTACGCCAGATACCAACAGAGAACGAACAGAGAGAAATCCGGTTCTCACCAATTACAGACCCCGCCCTTTTCTATTCTCACGTACGCAATAATATACCTTGAATTTTGTTACTCAACCTATGACTCATCGCCTACCTGCGCGATCCGTAGATTAATTTTTATTGCTTATTTTTTTTCCCTCCTTTTATTTTTATTTTGCTTTTTTCTACTATATAACAAAAAAATTTTACTAATACAATTCAGTAGATACTCCTGATGATGACCTAATAAGTCGAAATCGATCGAGTGATTTTTTAAACTTTTTGAAAAATATTCTGCGAAACAAAAACAAGTGATTAATAAAAATGTGTTTATTAAGTAGAAATACTATTTAATTTGATAATATGAGAAATAGGTTCTCATAAACGTTTTTTCAACATACATATTACCTGCTGTCCGTTGATCTTGACCAATATCGAAAACTAATCCAGAAATAACATCTTTCGTTGGTTTATGCGAATGCTACAAGATATAGTTTGACCTAAAATTGTAACTTAATTTATAATTAAATAATCTAATCCATTAAATATTTGATATATTTAATAACTTACGAACAATTGGAAAATATTGCTTAATTTTGGGCGTGGTTTCAGCTGCGACAAAAAGGGAACGTTTGTTGGACACACTCGATTGCTCCCGGCAAACCCTCTTCATTTTACTTATTGTGCCTTTCCACACGAGTATGTAGTACATGACAACCGTGCATGATATCATTACATCATTCGCATTTAGACGTAAACTGTAAAACTGTTGTCACCAATTGCAACTTGTGTTTGTATGCGTAAAATTATTTTTATTTTGTATGTTGCTTAGAGACGAAACGTATCGACCATTTTCTGGTTACGTAAAACAACAACTTGACAGTGGCCGCCATCTTTTATAGCGTTTGTGGTTGTTCAATTTAGTTTTCAGTGAAAAACAAAAACAAAAAATTCGAACCAAAAATTTTTTTTATTGCTTTTTCATTGTATTAGTGAATAACAACTCGTTCCGCAATAAAAATTTTAGAACTATTAAAGCCGTTAACTAGCAATAGTACCTTTAACATACGGAATTCATACCAACTGAAAGAAATTCTAGACAAAGTACAATTACAACCTGATGACGTATTAGTATCGTTTGATGTGAAATCACTATTCACTAACATCCCAGTAGGCATAGCAAGATTAACAATAATTGAACGATGGGCAGAACTTGAAGACATTACCAAAATTACCTTAAGTGAGTTTTTGACTATGTTCGAAGTGTGTGTAGTTGACAATAATTACTTTCAGTTTAATAATCAATTTTTCAAACAAAAGTATGGTTTAGCAATGGGTAATTGTTTGTCGCCTATTCTCGCGGATATAGTATTAGAGAAACTACTGAAGGAAAAAATTGCTGAACTAGACCGAAAACCGACAATTATATTCAAATACGTAGATGACTTACTATTAGCAATGCCAGCACACCTAATAGATGGAACCAAGATAGTATTGGAATCTTTTCATGAAAAAATCCAATTTACCACGGAAATTGAAAAAGAAGGTTCACTACCATATTTGGATATGAAATTGATGCGATTTAACAATAAAATTGTGACTGATTGGTACAGTAAAGACACATCATCTAATAGATTACTCAATTTTATATCAAATCATCCATATAAAATGAAATATAATGTTGCGTTTTCATTTATCAGGAGAGTACTACATTTAAGTGACAGGACATACAGAAAGAAAAATATAACCTTAATCACCAACATACTGAAAAAGAATAATTATCCAATTAAATTAACGAATAAATTAATAACCAAAATTCTATACACATTCAAACGTAAGCAGACGAATCCTACAAACTCGACAGAACAAAACAAGATCGTGTTTGGCTCTCTACCGTACATCCCACACCTGTCCGAAAAATTAAGACCACTTATGTTTCATTTCACCGTCAAACATTAATAGCGGATAAAATTCCTAATAAGCTGAAGAAAGTCTTCACTCCGCTAAAAGACAAAATTCCTGTGGAAAAGAAAAACGGACTTATTTATAAAATTAAGTGTAAATGCGGGAAAACATATGTGGGAGAGACATCTAAAACATTGAATACAAGAGTGGAGCAACATAGAGGAGATGTTAGGCGTGCCAAAAAACATGGTCAACCACTGACTGGAACAGCACTAACACGACATTCAACAGTTTGCAATAGAGGTTTTGATTTTGACAATGCCACGGTCTTGGATTATGAACAAAAACATACAAAAAGGTGGTTTAAAGAAATGGCTCATATAACACTGGACCCAGAATCTATTAATTTCAAGACAGACTGCAATAAATTACAAAAACACTACATAGGGATTATCAAATCTACGAAAAATGGGTCAACGGTACATCACTAATCATAATTCCAACAAAACAATTATCACATAACAATAACACATATTTAACAAATCACAATGAAGCATAATAATAATATACATTTAATTGCGCAAAAATTAAAATCTAATATTGTTGAATGCATATTATGGAATTTGTAGCCATTTTGATCTGGATGACATTGTTTTGTTTGGTAAGAATTATGATAAGGTAGTTAAAGAACAAGTTGAATTTCATTTAGCGCCCTCTATGGAGAAGAATTGGTTGTATTAAATATGATACGTAGTCGATAAATTAGGTTGCGTTTATCTTAATTAAAAAAGGGCTGATATAGGTTTATTCTTATTTTTATTTTTGTTTCATACGCATGTAATAATAATAACAACACAGCAATATTAAAGTATTATCTTGAGAGCGGGAAAATTCGCAAAACTCAAAAAATATTAGCAAAATATTAATAATGTATAAATCTATATGTTTATATATATGTAACGTAAATTTTTAATTAATAATAAATATCGGACAATAATTGTAAAAAATTAGCCATAGAATAATGTGTCAGTGATGTTATATAGAATATTTATGTAAGTTATTACCTAGTAGATTATTCTAATGTTACGAAAATTGGGACAAAAATGAATTGTATGATAAAATTGTTTTTTTAGGATTTAATAAATAATTCACGTACCCTGATGATGACCCGAAAGGTCGAAATATTGGTGCAAGATAATTAATGTTTCATTGTAATTAAAACAGTATAATAAAATAGTCTATAAAGAAGCCAAAAAATCAATAAACAAACATTAACAAAAGACTATATAAGTAACAAGAATTATATATTAAGTGTGGGCATAAATCACACAATGGCTGACCTAATGAATCAGTTGTTAACCAGAATTGAGAATTATTACAGCAACCATATATCAACAAATACTAGAGAATATCTAATAACTACAAATAAACTGATAGTTGCTGAAGAAAGAAAACGTTTTCTCATACAATGTCAACGAAACAACATCATCCCTAGATTTATAATGGTGAAAGGCTCATGTCTCGCATCATTAGAGAGACAGGAACATCCGTTTTCGGACAACATCACACGCATGAAGAAGACATTATTTAATAAAATCCTCAACCTAGAAATTAAGATATGTAAATATAGAAATGTAAAGTTAGAAAACCAGGTGAGTAAACTTATAACAGTCCTTAAAAATGTTTTACATAACAATGATTATGACAATCTGATACTTCTACAAAACGAACAACTAAACAAGAAACGTGGTTCTCATATGATGAACCTCAATAAGAAATTCACGGTTCTTAATGCTCAACAAAATAAATGTACCATTCAGTTTGATAGTGCTAATGTGGTGAACTTAACCAATACTACCTTACCACAGGATTGCAAGATGCTACTCAGTTTTGGTCCAGGTTTTGGGTTACCTCTTCAAAAAACCTCTATACCGGTCTTAGATACACTCGCGGATATTGAAAATATTCTTTTACAGTATGGTGAATCTGATAATACCTCAGAGTTGAGGGCTACCACTATCAACATGTTTTCTCATTACTTAAAGAAGAACATTAAATTAAATAATACGGACAAACTTATTATAGCTGCAAAGAATAATCTTATGCAATTCATAAAAAATAACCCAGACATATACATAACAAAAAGTGATAAAGGCAATAAAACCGTATTAATAACTAAAAATGATTACATTTCCAAAATGAACGACTTGTTAATGGATAGTGAAACATACACGTCGATGTTAGATGACCCGACTAAGCAAGTTACCAAGAGAGTGAATGCTATTGTAGATGAATTATTTACGAAAGGCATTATCACTCGTACCAAAAAACTAGCGCTAAAAGTAATTTCACCAATAGCATCTCGAATTTATGGTCAACCGAAAATCCACAAGCCTAATATCCCATTACGCAATATTGTTTCAACAATAAATTCGCCGGCATATTTTCTTTCTAAATTCTGTGGAGAACTATTAAAGCCGTTAACTAGCAATAGTACCTTTAACATACGGAATTCATACCAACTGAAAGAAATTCTAGACAAAGTACAATTACAACCTGATGACGTATTAGTATCGTTTGATGTGAAATCACTATTCACTAACATCCCAGTAGACATAGCAAGAACAACAATAATTGAACGATGGGCAGAACTTGAAGACATTACCAAAATTACCTTAAGTGAGTTTTTGACTATGTTCGAAGTGTGTGTAGTTGACAATAATTACTTTCAGTTTAATAATCAATTTTTCAAACAAAAGTATGGTTTAGCAATGGGTAATTGTTTGTCGCCTATTCTCGCGGATATAGTATTAGAGAAACTACTGAAGGAAAAAATTGCTGAACTAGACCGAAAACCGACAATTATATTCAAATACGTAGATGACTTACTATTAGCAATGCCAGCACACCTAATAGATGGAACCAAGATAGTATTGGAATCTTTTCATGAAAAAAATCCAATTTACCACGGAAATTGAAAAAGAAGGTTCACTACCATATTTGGATATGAAATTGATGCGATTTAACAATAAAATTGTGACTGATTGGTACAGTAAAGACACATCATCTAATAGATTACTCAATTTTATATCAAATCATCCATATAAAATGAAATATAATGTTGCGTTTTCATTTATCAGGAGAGTACTACATTTAAGTGACAGGACATACAGAAAGAAAAATATAACCTTAATCACCAACATACTGAAAAAGAATAATTATCCAATTAAATTAACGAATAAATTAATAACCAAAATTCTATACACATTCAAACGTAAGCAGACGAATCCTACAAACTCGACAGAACAAAACAAGATCGTGTTTGGCTCTCTACCGTACATCCCACACCTGTCCGAAAAACTTAAGACCACTTATGTTTCATTTCACCGTCAAACATTAATAGCGGATAAAATTCCTAATAAGCTGAAGAAAGTCTTCACTCCGCTAAAAGACAAAATTCCTGTGGAAAAGAAAAACGGACTTATTTATAAAATTAAGTGTAAATGCGGGAAAACATATGTGGGAGAGACATCTAAAACATTGAATACAAGAGTGGAGCAACATAGAGGAGATGTTAGGCGTGCCAAAAAACATGGTCAACCACTGACTGGAACAGCACTAACACGACATTCAACAGTTTGCAATAGAGGTTTTGATTTTGACAATGCCACGGTCTTGGATTATGAACAAAAACATACAAAAAGGTGGTTTAAAGAAATGGCTCATATAACACTGGACCCAGAATCTATTAATTTCAAGACAGACTGCAATAAATTACAAAAACACTACATAGGGATTATCAAATCTACGAAAAATGGGTCAACGGTACATCACTAATCATAATTCCAACAAAACAATTATCACATAACAATAACACATATTTAACAAATCACAATGAAGCATAATAATAATATACATTTAATTGCGCAAAAATTAAAATCTAATATTGTTGAATGCATATTATGGAATTTGTAGCCATTTTGATCTGGATGACATTGTTTTGTTTGGTAAGAATTATGATAAGGTAGTTAAAGAACAAGTTGAATTTCATTTAGCGCCCTCTATGGAGAAGAATTGGTTGTATTAAATATGATACGTAGTCGATAAATTAGGTTGCGTTTATCTTAATTAAAAAAGGACTGATATAGGTTTATTCTTATTTGTATTTTTGTTTCATACGCATGTAATAATAATAACAACACAGCAATATTAAAGTATTATCTTGAGAGCGGGAAAATTCGCAAAACTCAAAAAATATTAGCAAAATATTAATAATGTATAAATCTATATGTTTATATATATGTAACGTAAATTTTTAATTAATAATAAATATCGGACAATAATTGTAAAAAATTAGCCATAGAATAATGTGTCAGTGATGTTATATAGAATATTTATGTAAGTTATTACCTAGTAGATTATTCTAATGTTACGAAAATTGGGACAAAAATGAATTGTATGATAAAATTGTTTTTTTAGGATTTAATAAATAATTCACGTACCCTGATGATGACCCGAAAGGTCGAAATATTGGTGCAAGATTATTAATGTTTCATTGTAATTAAAACAGTATAATAAAATAGTCTATAAAGAAGCCAAAAAATCAATAAACAAAAATTTTAGAGGAAAAAGTACAACACAAATATCCCCACTCTAAAATTAGTTTATAGGCAAAGGAGTAAGAGACGGGGAAAATACATCATGTAGTGTATACTCGTCTAAACAGGCTGATTAAAAATCACAATTTAGTTATAATCACAATTAACAGCGTTCACTGTTTAGTTACAGCACCTATAATATTTTTGTGAAATCAAAAAATATATGTCGCGGGGCTCTGCGATATTAATGTATTGAATTTCAATTTTATGTTCTAGAAATTGTTTAAAAGTTATAACTGTTAGAAAATTCGTATATGATTTAAACCAACCATAATATAATATTTATAACCATGAAGGATGCTGAAAAAAAACCAATAATCAAAAAACCCCTGTTAACACGACTATGGCAGAATAAATTTTTGAATTGATGAACGAAAAATACACTAAAACTAAAAATAGAATGGGAAATAATGTATAGTAGTATTCAAATCTCGCTGGAATTCTGACAGTTCTCGCGCAGAAGTAATATGGCGGATACACAGTAATGTATTAAGTATAATATTCATGTTTATTGCTTACATTTTTACATTTATTTGTATTTAAATTGAATAGGAATTTTAGGATAAAATTAAAACACAAAGTTGAGATTTTATAAATTAAAATGATATTTAATTCGATAAGTTAAGAATTAATTCGAAATTCCATTAAATTGAAAACTGAATTTGCTTTTCTATGTTGTTGTGGTTTTATGCGATACGAATAACATTTGGATATTTATTTTCCCTAGTCCGTACAAAAATTAAATGTTGTCATTGTTTCCAAAAGGTGTGCAATATTTTTTTAGACCTATTAATTTTCACTTGATATATGGTTCTAATAACATAAATACATAATAATTTTGAATGCTTTGTGTATTAAAACTGAAATATAATTATTTTTCATTGTTATTTATTATTTTATTTAGGTTTACTATCTAAGATAAATGCGACCCACCAAAATTTTTATAAAAAAAATTTCTACACCACTGAAAGCTGCGCAGAACAGTTAAAAAAAAGTTTTTTTTAAGATTTGAATATTACTATAGTAGAATAATTTGATATTAAAAAAACTTCCCTAATAACTCATCCTGAAATCGAATAAATGTTAGAATTCACTGAAAAAATGAATATCGTCAATCGTCATATTTTAATGGATTATCGTCATTTTTGACCTACAAAACGTCCCATCGTATTATAAAACTAAAAACGTCAAAATGACGATATTAACGTCGTAATGCCAACGCTGCGTTTGAGGAAAATGGTCTCTGGGCTCTGATCTGTGTTTTACATCAAATTCTGTGGGAAAAATGAAAAGAGATCAATTATTTTCCAAAGAACACGAAAAAAGAAAAAATGGTTTGTTTAAGGACTAGACACACCAAGCGTCGATTTTAAATATGCCTTAATTTATGTATGTATTATATAAACAATTATATACCAATTATTTATAAAAAACATTACAAATTTTGGATTTTTAATATAAAAATTGTAATTTTAAGAAATTATATCAAATGAAGTTGCATCCGCCGTCGCGAAATTATGTCCCACACCAAGCGGCCAAAAAAATTCGTCCATCGCCGCCGAACATAACCTAAAAATAATGTTACTTCAATTGTGGTCCATACATTTCGAATTTGTGATTCACGTATGCTCTCATATTATTTACCAATAATAAAGATTTATAAAACAAAAATCGAAAATTCTCAAAATTATTGAAAACAACAAAGGCGCCGCGCCGCGCCGCTCTTGGTGTGAACGGATATGCGCGTCGAGTTGTATGGAACATTTGGAATTTGACGCGCCGCGCTTGGTTTAAAGGGGAATCAATTTAAAGGGAAATCAAATCCATTACAATTTGTAATGGCAAATTATCTTTTATTTTAAACGTAACAAAAAAATAACACTTTTAATTAAACCAAATTCACTTTAAATTACACAAAAATTAATATTATTTATAATATTTAATTTAAAAAAACACTTAATAACGCACGTAAATATAAACACCAAAATTATAATGCCGATAATGAAAATGGCGCGTTTTTTGTTTCTTTGCTTTGACACTGACGTTTTCCTTTTTTTTTGATGACAAAACAAACCCTCCAAAAAATTTCGAAATTTGAAAGGATTCAAAAGGATTTCGAAATTTGATCACTGATAAAAAAAAATCAATTATTTGCTTCCAAAGAACATGATCAGGTATTTCTGATCAAAATTTTTTGATTATAATCAATTTTTTGATCATTTTTCGTCCAATAAAGAATTTGTTGTTATTGCGTAGATTTTGACAGATGTGCGACACCGACCGATGTGAGCGAAAAATATTAAATAATGTCATTTAGAAAATTAAAAGACGCCGATTTAATAAAATTCATCCGATCGTTCAAAGAAAAAGAATGTCTGTGGAATAAGCGGTCATTAAACTATAATAATGTAATGTTTAAAATTAAATCTTATAATCAGTTATCAAAAGAATTTGATATGAACGGTATAGATGTCAAACGTCTTATTAATTACCTTCAAACAAATTTCATTAGAGAACGGGAGAAGGCAATGGTTTCCAAGAAATATGATTTTCAGCTATCATATAAACCCCAAAATAAATGGTACAACGAAATGTTTTTCTTAGTTGAAATTTTACAAACAGACAGTAAAAATAATGTAAGTTTCATTAGCTATAGCTATGCTGAAATTAATCAACAAATTCAATTTCTTTTCAAATAATGTACCTATTGGTAATTGTTTTTATTTATACCTAAATTGCAGAGTGTTGACAATGAACATGATTACGTAGAATATCTACAGGAAGAAGAAGTTTACACTGTTCCTAATCGCCCGTCTGAAGAAGCTATGGAATATTCAGTATTAAGATCTGCCGAAACTAATAAGATCACGCTACAGCAGCCTATTAGTTTAAGTTCTGATGCAGGTAACGCTAAATCGCCAACAGATGATACACATATAAACAAGAGTTCGCCCAAAATGGCACATTCCGAAATAAACGATGAAATCGAAATATTTTGTAAAAGCCTGGCGGCACAAATGGTGGGATTACCAGTTCGAAGTATGATACAATTACAAATGGAAATACAAAATTTAATATCAAACAAGCGACTTGAGGAACTGAAAACTTCAAATTATAATTTTAATCAGTTACAATAATTGAGAATTTATAAACTAGACTAAATATATTACATAATTAAATTTATTTTACCTTACATATTTGTTTACAATAAAATTAAACAAAACCAGTTACTGCATATTATTTCTATCCCAATCTTCTAACCGTTTCTTGGATACAGCATTTTGAATTTCCATTTGGAGTTCAATCATGCTTCGTGGCGACAGTTTTCGCATTTGGGACGCTACGCTCTTGCAGAAATAGTCTATTTCATCCCGTTCGTTACTTTTACCGTTAAGTGATGAATTATTTTCCCATGATGGTATGTCATTATCTTCCATAAACGTGCGTATATAATTCCCTGGAGTAGAGCATTCCAACTTCATTCGTTTATTGCTTGGTTGGCTAATACTTTCAACGTTTTTATTTTTAGCAGGCGATATATAGTAGGTTTCTTCTTCTATTGGATCATAAACATTCGAATCTTCATCTAAACACGAATCTTTCTCTTGTATTATATACTCTTCCACTTTTAAACCTTCATGGATATCCTCGTCGTCGTCTATAGATTTCTTAAATGATAATAAAATTAAATGATTTTAACAACAAAATATCAAAGCAACAATTACTTTTCTAATTCGACGACGTTCTTTAGTTTGTCTCCGTAATACGTCCGACAAAAATAGTAGAGCATCGAAAATCGGACTTGAAGGCTCGTAGACCACTCCCGTTTCATTCTGCTGTTGTATTTTCGAAACTTCTACCTAATTTATATAAAATAGTTTTTTTATGAGGTACAACTTATTATAGTTATTAAATATTATAACTACCCGTCTTAATACTCTGGCAAACCAAGTACGCAAGTTAACAATTTTTTTTTTGATTTCAGATTCGGGCAGATTGAACTCCGTACATAGCTCGGCATAGCATTTATTCCGTTCTCCAAAATCTCGATAATGCTTGTCGTTTCTATTCCATAAACATTCTTTGGTTTGGTATGATTTTATTAACTGAACTACCTGCTCACCCGTTAATTTCTCTGCCATTTAAAATCCAGTCAAGACTCAACCACATAGTTCAACTTTAACAAACAACTCGACAACACAGCAACTTGTCAAAATCCTACTAACAGTCGCGTCGCTAGGCACTTATCACTACAAAATTGGAGTAGATTTGGTACAAAATTTAGAGCTCATTATTTTTAGTACATGAATATTTTGACATAAAAAGTTTGAATATCAAAATTAAATGTTTTGTTCAGTTGAAAAAAGAAGGGTATACGGTAAATAAAATCAAAATTTTATTAGATTCCAATTACGTATAGAATATGTTCTTATTATTGTGAAATATATTACAAATAAGCATAAGATTAAGGTATATTGGAATTTAACATTTCCGCCAAACGTTTTTTAGATACTAAATTTTGTATATCCATTTGAAGTTCAACAATACTGCGTAGCGATAAACTTTTCATTTGCGACGCTAAACTTTTGCAAAAATCGTCGACTTCCGTTTTTGGTGCATCATATGCAATGGATTGGGATGGGTTATTGGGATAATTAATTAAAACGTTTTCTGTAACCACTGGCGTACTGATATTAACTGTCTCCGGTGATGGGCTGCTGCTTTCGACTTGTTTTGTTGGAACTGCGGCGTCTTCTATTTTAATAGCTCGTTCAATCGTAAGCGTTGGGCTTTCTGAAATATAGCTATCAAAAGTATCCATTTGATCATCTGTTGTGGCTTTTAGTGTTGCCTGATACTCATCTCGCGTATCGTGGAGGTATTCATCTTCATTAAAACCGGAAATATTATTTTGCCCTATCTTGGTTTCTTTCTTGCATTTAGCTTTGAGTTTTTTTTGTCGTAGTGTGTCAGATAAAAACAACATCTCTTTGAACCAGTGCATAGTTGGGTGATATATTTGAGATTCATCTTGGGCCTCTAGTTTAGATGCTTCCACCTATTTTACATAAAATAAAGATAATTGTTGAATTTCGCTCTTCACATTAAACATAATTCAAATACCCTTTTCCATTCCTTCATAAAACACGTTCGCAAATTATTAATTTTCTTTTTCACATCCATTTCACTCATCTCAAATTCGATTGATATTTGATTGTAACATTTAATTCGTAGCATTACGTTACGATATAACGGAGAACTTGTATTCCATAAACATTCACTGTCTCGGTACGCCCTTATAAATTTGATTAAATCTTCGCCAACTAATTTATTTGCCATTTTAAAACAAAATTTGAAAGTAAAATTTGATACGATTCAATGTCGTATCGTACCGCTGTCAAAATTACATTCACACTAAAATGGCTGAATCAATCAAATTTGTTTGCGCATACTCGAAAGAAAATTGAATCGACTAACAAAATTCATTAGTGTACTAAAATTCTAAAATTCATTAATCTAGGACACACACCCAAAATCTAAAAAGATGTGATTTGTAAAATTTGAACAATAAGCTATTCGCGAATGCACTTAAAGAAATTTTAATTTATTTTTATTAGTGGCCAGCACCCAAATTCCGGTTTAATGATAAATGGTAATGGGAAATGGTAATGGTTTTTTTTTCGACCAGTCATTTACCATTACCATAAAATTTTCGATTCCGGTTCAACAAATGGGTTTTAACCTGGGAAACATTTAATAAATTACGTTTTTTGGTTTATTGGGCTATATTTTGACAGAAATTGTTTTTCTTGCGATGAGCAAACATATCAAAATACATAAAATATAAATATGTATATATAATATATTACAAAATGATTGTAAGAAATATTCAAAACAAATTACAAAATTAATTGAATTTTAACTTAATTCTATTTTCAGTAAAAAATGTAAAAAGTTCCGTATCGAATACAATCGGAAATATTCTGCTACCACAAATTATGGGTGAATTATAATCGTAAATCCTAACTAAAATCGAAAGGAAGGTAGTTGACTGAATACCACGTCGCCGTTTCACCGTATGGATTTTGGAGAACCACCTATAAAGCGCACGACTACCAGTGCATCGAAAAGAGATATGTAGTAAGCGCGGTCTAATATTTCAGCGATACACGAAATTAACGATGCCATTGAATCTCTATGTAAAGGGAATTACTATCGTTGTCAAATTATACAAGGAAACGGATGATCCGTGCCCAGCTGGAATTTTTGATAAGTGGTCGGAATATTTAATGTTTTGTAGAAATTTTGTAGGATTAGGGCTGCTGTAAGTGATTTGGCATCTTTATATCCACTTATGTTTCAATATATACTTAATATAAAATAAATCTTAATGTTACCGCTATCAAAATAATATTTTTTTAATTTAAAAATACAAAACCAACCAATTCTCATGAAAATAATTCTTATGGTGTTTTTTGACATTAGTTATGGGTTTTATTTTCTCAGTCATTTAACAGGAATCGCTGTTCTGGGTTTTTATACCAATTGCATATTTTCGACTAATAAAAACCATAATGGTAAATTTACCACCGAACCGGAATTTGGCCGCAGGTTCCATTGGCGTTAGTAAAGTACCCGCAAGTACTTTTACTTACTCATAACTTCTCAATTAAATTTTATGTTTTCTTATGTTTTACTTTAAGCGTTTCTCGTATTTATACAATACTAATATGTAATATACAATTACAGAAATCGATTTGAAATATTTACGGTCTTACTTTGGTACCGGTTAAATCCATGCTGGAATAGAATAAATATTGTGCTCAGAGTAACAACCAAAAATTGTAATTACTTATTTTTATTAGTTGGGAACAATTACATTTTGAAGTTAAACAAAACGTGAAAACATAACTAAATATATTAATTAAATAGTAATATGACCGAATAATATTGAATCGTAACTAATTAAATAAGGTATTAAATCGTAACTAATTTACAACCGGTAGAATAGAATTATTCTATACCAGCATAAAAGTTGGTTTAAAACAATTCCAATTTGGAATTACATATATGGGATTGTTGTTGTAAATTTCTCAAAGTAAGACCATGATTAATAATGTAGAATTAGGCATTCATTATAGAAAATTATAAATAATTATGCAATCAAATTTGAAATTAGATCAAAAGATTATTGATTTGAGTAAAATTGTTTTATGAGATTTCGTTTGAATTGTTCTTCTATAAAAAAAACAAGTAACGAATCAGAAAAACTAGTACGTGTGATCGTTTAAAATACGTCTTAAAACTAAGCGATTTGCTATAATTTCAATTAATAAAGTAGCTAATTCTATTCAGTTAGATTTTATTTGTTGTTATAGAATTTCGTATAATGAAAATTATAAAAAGACACCTCAAAGCTGAGTTGCTGTAATATTTTAATTGCCCATTAAAATCTAATATTTTATGGGGCATTTTGGGGCCTTAATAAAAAATTTAGATTTAAAAACATTATATTGAATGAAATTGCATCTATCGCGGCATCAATACGTTCCACACCCAACAGCATAAATTTACTGCACTTGGCTGCTACTGTTAGGAGTTGTTGCATGGATATATATGTCGTCTTACTTTGGCAAAAGTTAAAACCATTCTGGAATAGAATTAATTTGTGCTCAAAGTAACAACCAAAGATATTTTTTAATTTAATTTTATTAGTTGGTAACAATTACATTTTGAATTTGAAAACAACGTAAAAATGCAACTTAATATATTCAATTAAATAGTAATGTGCTAGAACATTATTGAATATAATTACAAATCGTAACTAATTGCTCGTGTGGTTTAGAAAAATGCGATGTCCAAATAACAAAAATCACTTTTGTATTTTTATTGCCAACATTTAAAAATAAAAGTATTCAATACAATTGCCCTGGTGGTGAACATTAAAACTACAGGTAGAATAGAATAATTCTATACCAGCAGAAAAGTTTGTCTAAAATAATTCCAATTTGGAATTATATATATGGGATTGTTGTTGTAAATTTCTCAAAGTAAGACAGCCATACTTTTATTTTAATATCCTTTTATAGATCATGTTTAGTACATAAACTTCACCCTTTATCCCACCAGACGTCAGCTAAATACGGAGTAAATTTTCAATGTTTACATTTTTTTTATATGGAGTTTAGGCGAAAATAGACTTGATAAAATTTAGAATCTTTGTATGAAAAGTGCCAAATTTCGATATTCAAAATAAAATTATGTAATTAAAACACAATTAGACATATATTTTTTGAAAAATATTAATTAGTAACCATTAGGGTATGTGTGGAAATAATGTTTAAATAGCAACAAGTTTTCTAAATTTGTGAGGTTATATCGAAATGTTTATTGACATTTAGTTATGTTGTATTGTAGCTAAAGAAAATTTATAATGGTGAAATATTGCTGTGTGCCCCAATGTACAAACAAGTTTGTGAAAAATTCTGGAATACGTTTTCATGTCTTTCCGAAAAATAAAACAAATTGTAGGAAACGGTTGTCATTGGAAGGCGCTGGGATTGTTTTTGTTGTATACAATTTCTGATCAAGTTGGTTTTGTTGCCACAATTGCAATCTATCATTAATTAATTATGTACATACATAAGTCATAAATATAAATGCAATACAAATTCATTTAGAGTATATGTACCTCTCATTTAAAACAGTTTTATTGCCGCTCAGTTAATGTATGAAAATATTACTTCAATTATAATTAATTAATCTATTAACTGTATTGTATGTAGGTAATAAATCTACATAGATTCAATGTTAAACTTACCAATATTTTCTTTATTTGCCATCTTAAAATTAGAATTTGTGTTGCCTGTTCTTGAAGGCTTCTTGAATCTTAACGTCGACCAACCAAAATAAACAATTTGACATAACCTCACAAAACTTCAATAATTGTTAAAGTTTGTACATCATTTTCTTAAATATCCAAGTAATATTATTTATACATTTTTTTAAAAAATCATCTATGCATATATTATAAATAAAAAGCATTAGTTTTAGCATCGAATCATAGTACATTTCATTAATTTTTTTCCAATTTTGTAATAGCCGTTTATGCCTAAACTCCATATAAAAAAAATGTAAACATTAAAAATGTACCCCGTATGATATTGACATCTGGTGGTACTAAATTGAACAATTATCACGATCTATATATTTATATATTAATCTATCTCAGTCCTCCTAAAACTGAAGATAGGTGGACAGCATGTATCATGTAGGTAACTGGATTCAATTAATGCATATTTTTTATTTTTATATTTATTTACACATTATATATTTTTATTAATTTATAAAATGCAATTAATATTTATTTTCTAAATTAACGGGGTTTTAAATAAACTGATTTATATGTGTCTCGACTTTTAATACGCATCCAAGTCAAGCTCTAGAAAAACTCTATTAGGAAAACTTTAAAACAAAAACTTATATACAAAATTACTGTGCTGACGTGTTGTAACTATCACTTTTTTCGCTTCGATGCATTTTCGATGGAATAAAGGCGGTGATACATGTACAGATTTTGCCTTTAAGGCAAAAAAATTTACCTTATACAAAATTGAGAAATATTCAATTAAAAATTTTTGCCTATAAGGCGATTCAAGATGGCCGACTTTTAACCAATCAGTGCGCATAATTTTTATGCCTTAAAGGCAAAATTTGTACATGTATCACCGCCTTAACGGTATTTTGGAAGGAAACATATTTTTTCTTTAATGTAAATTTTTAAATTTTCGTCAAAGTAGCACGGTTTTTTCGTCGAAGGGAAAAAAGTGATAGTTACAACATGTCAGCCTATACAACCTGACTAAGGTCTCTATGATTCGATGTTGTTACTACAACTAGACTGTATACCAGTTATAACAATTATAACAATTATATAACCTTTTGAGAAAAGTCATAAATGGACATTTCTTTAATAGGCCCCTTACACGTTCAATATTATTGCGCAATATTGAGCATTGCACAATAAAATTGACCATGTAAGGATAATATTGTAGGTTTGCACAATATATTGTGTAAAATTAAATTTTTTAATATTTATTGAAGTTTGGGCAATATATTGTGTAGTGTGAAGCCAATATTGTGCAATCGGTTGTCAAAAATTCGTTTTATTTTTTTAATTTCTATACAGCAAAATGTCTGAAGAATAGGAATTTATAATAAAATGCATCGAGGTAAGAGACATTATTACATACATATTTAAATGCGTAATAAAGAAAATTTGTGCAATAATATTGAGCAGTCTTTAGGCTAAAAAAATTTTGCGCATTATTTAGCACAATAATATTGCGTAATAATATTGAACGTGTAAAGGGCCTATAACACTAACTTGTCACAACAAATCAACAACAACAAAAAATTGAGGTAAAATATTTATTTATAAAAGATAAAATAATAACGAATAATAAAATTTCATATATTTATTTTATAGATTAATTAACATAAATGATGCACCACATACACTTCCCTTCCAGTCCAGTGCAACTTAAGAATTTTAACGAATTATTAATTTACACGATATTTACACGGATGTTCAATCTTGAAATCGAACAGGAAGTTTAATTACACGCCCGCGTCTTGACAATACGTCATTTGATTCGTTACCTAACTGCACGTATTGATCAAAAACTACTTGTTTTTTTGTACTTGGAGTTTCATGAATTACTCCTTTAGTTTTATTATCTAAATTCTGTGATACATTCGTTGCTAAAGGTTGATTGCTGGAAAACTCATCGCTATTCTCAATATAACAAGGTTTAATTCTATCAATTGAAACATTAACTTTCTTATCCTTAATTTCTAACTCAAAAAATTTTTCATCCCTTTTCAAAATTTTAAAAGGACCTGTATACGGGGGTTGAAGTGACTTTTTAACTGCATCCGTTTGAATAAATACGCGAGAACAATTTTCTAAATTTTTACTAATGAAAATTCTCCCTTTCGAATGACGAGATGCATTAACAGGTTTTAATTCCTCAAAATGTTTTTTCAAATTATTTACGAATTCAGATTGTGGAATTAATGGATTTGATGACTCAATGAATTGACCTGGAACTCTAACGGTACTTCCATATACCAATTCTGCAGGAGTAGTTTTTAACTCCTCACTAAAAGAGGTACGTAAACCTAATAATACTAATGGTAATATTTCCGTCCAATCCGGTCTATTATGGCACATAATAGCTGCCTTTAACGTCCGATGCCAACGTTCTATCATTCCATTACATTTAGGATTATACGATCTAGTACGTCTTCGTTCGAATCCAACAAGATGTGATAGTTCCGTGAAAAGATTTGACTCGAATTGT
The DNA here is from genome assembly GCA_932526605.1 of Nephrotoma flavescens. Taxonomy (NCBI): domain Eukaryota; kingdom Metazoa; phylum Arthropoda; class Insecta; order Diptera; family Tipulidae; genus Nephrotoma; species Nephrotoma flavescens. Next base: position 176,010,553 of record OW052221.1, on the reverse strand, counting down.
GATCCTTGATCTGTTACTATAAAATGTGGCACACCGAATCTCGCTATCCAATTTGTGTAAAATGCACTTGCAACCGTATTTGCGTTAATGTCTGGAAGTATTAATTGCTTCCGCCCAACGAGTATACCTATCAATCATAGTTAGACAATATTTTTGATTATTTGATACAGGTAACGGTCCAACTAGATCAATATAAATTTCCATAAAACGTTCCCTTGTAAATTCTAAATTACCTGTGCCTGAGTGTGTCTTGTAACTTTAGATTTTTGACATGCCAAACATTCCTGTGCCAACTTTTTAACATCTTTCCTAATTGAAGGCCTCACTACATGATTTGACAATAATTTAATTGAAGCCTTTATTCCGGGATGCGACAGGTTGTGTAGCGACTCAAATACTTTCTTCCTCCATTCTCTTGGGACGAAAGGTCTTGTTTGTCCAGTTGAAATGTCACAGTAAATGAATTTTTCTGTATTAAAAGCTAATGGCCTTTGTACTAAATTCAGTCCAGAGTTCTTGTCTTCTAATATGTTTTTCAGTTCTGAGTCCTGTAACTGATCTGTGGCTAGTTCGTTGTAGTCAATAGTCTCATGTAAGTTAATCGGTTCAACTCTGGATAATGCATCAGCAACTACATTATCCATTCCGTTTACGTGTTGTAAGTCCGTCGTAAATTGTCCACTAAAGTCTAGTTGACGTCTCTGTCCCGGTGATGCTTTGTACAAATTTTGTCTAAATGCGTAAATGAGTGGTTTATGGTCCGTAAGGATGAAATTTCGTTCCTCGAGATAAAATCGAAAGTACTTAACCCCTAAATAAGCCGCTAGCAACTCACGATCGTAGGTACTATATTTTTTCTGCGTCTCAGTTAACCTAACGGAATAAAAACCCAACGGTTGCCAAACCTCATTTATCCACTACTGCATAACTGCACCTACCGCTGTATCTGAAGCATCAACCATTACCGATAATTTTGCTGACGTGACTGGATGTGCTAAAAGTGTAGCTTCACTCAATTTTAATTTACATTTTTCAAAAGCTAGCACTGACTCTTCTGCCCAAACGATTGGTGTTTTACAATTTCTTTTATATCCCTTTAAAAAATCGTTTAGTATAGCTTGGTCGTGTGCCGATGGAATGAATCTCCTATAAAAATTGGTCATGCCTAAGAATCGTTTTAACTGTTGAACATTAACAGGTTGAGGATAATTTCGAATAATTTCAACCCTCTCTGGAGATGGCAAAATTCCATTTTTATTTACTAAATGACCCAGAAAAGCGATTTCTTGTTGTGCAAATACACATTTATCAATCTTAATTACTAAACCATTTTCGGCTAAACGATTGAAAACTTGTTCGATATGCGATAAATGTTCGTCTAACGAAGTGGATGCAACCAGAATATCATCGAGATAAACAAAACAGAACGACAATCCTCTCAGAACAAAATGCACCAGTCGCTGGAACGACTGTGCCGCATTTCTAAGACCAAATGTCATGCTATTGAACACAAAAAGTCCGAATGGTGTTGCAATAGCTGTTTTAGGTATGTCTTTTGGCTCAATCGGAATTGGTACGCTCTTACTAAATGCAATGTTGTAAATACAGTACATCCTGCTAATTGAAACAAAAAATCCTGTAGGTGTGGTACAGGGTAGTTGTCAGGAGTGGTGTAATGGAAGGTCGCGGTATAGAGGCCGGACATGGTATTTGTTCGGGTATGTTCGTCGGTTGGGGGGTTCATTTCATTGGCCTCGTGCTTCCATTTCAAAAAGTTTTCCATGTCCTAATGTTTACAACTATTCTTTCGGCAGCACAACAAATCACAAATCCTCACATCATTAAAACATTTAGTTTTTCATTTTTTTGTTAGAAAAATAATTATTGTAAACATAATAAACATAAATAAAAAAAAACCGTAATACAATTATACATAGTTTCTAAACTTCCCCATGGGATTAATTTTAATAATTTAGGAACTTATCAACTAAGAAATAAGCAATATATAGTATTAAATAATATTAAAATTAAAAGAAAGAAAAAATAATAAATTTATCGAAATCATGTGGAAATAAGAAATACATTATTCCACCATTGGTAGTTGAATTTAATTATTTATTAGAATTTATTTATTTCGATTTATTTTCTTTGTGTAAATTTTTTTATTGTTTTTTTTTGTGTGTGCTCTTAACAATGAAATAATAGTTTTAATTTGTTCAAAAACTTACGGTTGTTATGCAGGTGGAATCCTCCCAAGAGCGCTCTGGTGGTGTACCTTACACAGGTACCTACGACACGACGGAAAACCTATAATTTATTATTGCACTGATATAGTGATATCCACACATCCGAATTTTTCTCAATATTTAAAATAATTTAACAATTTATAGTATGTTTTGTATTGTGTTTCATAGTGTTAAATATAACAACAATTGTGTATACCAAATTTTAATCTAGTATATATGTAAGTTAGTTTATTAATTTGAAAAATTGTATAATTGTTGCCCATATACTCCTACTGTAATATTGTAACACCTATTTTATATTTTTATATTCTAATTTTTTAGTATCTTGAAAATGGGCATTGAGCCTGAAATATCGATGATGATAAATAAAATTGTTAAAATTCGACAAAAATGAATTTTAATTAATTTGAATAATCGCTGGCTGTTACGACACATTATATAACTGGGAGAAATCTACCTAATTTTTCTCAATATTTCAAGATTTAATTTATTTTAATTTAGAAATTTATCTTTTTGATTTTTTCTATTCTTTTTTTTTTTGATTTTTTGATTTTTTGATTTTTTTTTCTTTGCAAAATTTTATTTTTCTTATTTCCACTAAAACTTAATAAACAAAACACCTAATAACTATCCATCCCCCCTCGTGCCCATTTAGTAATTTCGGTGCAATAATTTTTACATCATTTATAAATTTTATGCGCCTTTTTTTTATACCGTACAACCAAAGTGGACAAAAAGTTTCCACATGCTTTACTTAGCTTGGTTCTGTCGTTTTTTTTCCAGGTCGTCGATTACGCCGGTTCCCTTACCACCTCGGTATCATTCAGCGAATCCGATTTTTTGTTTTCGATGTATCCGTATGGCAAATGACTTTGCACTTTGGTTGAATTGATTGGGGTATCGCCTATATCGCAATCGAACGACCGAATTTTATTTTAATGTTGTTAAACTGTTTCTGCGTGAATACAGCAAATCGAAGGGTCCCGTAAGATGTGTTCCCGTATGTGAGATTTCCGTGCGTATCCTTGCGTCTTATACGATTTATTATTTATTATATTTTTTTTATAATTTTATAAATTATTTCGCTCCTTGAATTAATTATAACGTAATTCATTTTTTTGTTTTTTTATTAAAGACTTTGGTCGGTTGTACCTAATCGAGTGCACAAATTGAATAGACCGAATTGAATTTTAATTTTCTGTTTGATGTTGCTATTTTAAAGGGTAAGTACTTTTAACCGGTCTGGAGTATAGTGAGGTCTCACTCATACCAATATTCGTTGCTCGAGACTGATGTACTGTAATGCAACACCGTTGTTCTAACCAAATGTAATCTTGTTTTATGGCTATTTGTCAAGGTAATGAGATCATTAAACTAAGAGATACAATCAAATAAACAACGAAATATGACAGCTGATCTAAGTGTTATATACCGCACCACAGGGTGGTCGCTACAGTGGTTACATTTTTCAATGCTCTGTAATCCCCACAAGGTCTGAACTCACCATTTTTTTTGGGTACCAAATGCAGCGGACTGGACCATTCACTTTTACTCGGACTACAGATGCCTTGAGCCATCATACTCTCAAAATGCTCCTTCGCTATTTTCAATTTATCAGGAGCTAAACGCCTCGTTTTGCACATCACAGGTTGTTCTCTAGTCTCCAAGCAGTGTGTTACGTTATGCTTAGGAGTATTCATATTTACGGATTCCCGTGTAATTACTTCATATTTGCTTAACAATTTATTAATATCTGAATTAATTTTGGTTTTATCAACCAACGCTAAAGAAAGAGTTTGATCATACGTGATGGATCTCACCGTAAACAAATTTGTTAAAGGATGTATCACTCTGCCTTTTTTAATATCTACGATTAATCCAGTTGACTTCAAAAAGCCATTATGTGGAATGCTTGGAATATGTCGCGCTGCTCTTGGTGTGTTTCATCCTTTACTATGGGAATTTTACAACAACAATGCCATTAACCTATTGACCACTAGATCAACTTTTTTCAAAATTATTATTTTATGGGTTGGCGTCTTGACAAGAAAAGTCAATTTTAAATTTGTCAACAATAAAATAAATTAGATTTTTTTTTTGTTATCGCATAAAGAACCAAACGACATAAATCAACGATACAAAAAATGAACTCCGATGCTGAATTAATCTGAAAAATAAGACATATTTATGTCGAAAACGAATTTTATATTTTCATAAATGTTTGTTATGAATCGCATGCTTCGTTTTATTTTATTAAATTTTTGTACCAACCGAAAAAATAAAATAAATCGCTTGGCTGTTACTTTTCGCGCAAATTTCATTCCTATTCGAATAGGAATAATATTTCCCAAAGTAAGAAATAAATGTCAAAAACGTTGTTCTCCATAGCCTACTGAATACTCGTCAATCGCATCAAATATAATTGCTGTAGTTTGAAATCATATATTTTTTACTTTACCGACGTGACTCGGTCGCTTCGAGTATATCTCAGGGATAAAGCTTGTTTCTACACTTTATTTGAATTTCATTTCGAAATGAAACTTAACATAAACACCTTAAATGTTAGATAAAGTGAAAATGCATCTTATACGACAAAAAATTGTTATTTTACTGTGTAGTAACTATAACTGACTTAACGGAGTATAACTGCGCATCCCCAATAGAATTCTTTTAACTTTTTCCTTACAGAAAAGTATGAAAAAAAAAACTTGAGATTTTTTTTTTCTGAAGTTCCTTTTCATACTTTTCTGTAAGGAAACAGTTAAAGGAATTCTATTGGGGATGCACGTAGTCATTTTTAATTAGTACGCGTGTTTACTATAGCCGTTTTAGACAAATGTAAATGCAATGCATATATAAATGCAAATTTATTTAATTTTTTGTATCGCAGTCTAATTATATCTAGTATAATTGATAATATAACAACTCCCACTAATAAGAAAAATGATTGTTATTGGTATTATAACCAAAATAAGTTATGGAACTTTAACATCGATTTTCTCGTAACAAACTTGTAACCTAGAGTATGCACTATGCAAATTCACTAATATTTTATATCAGGGTATCATTGTATGTGTGAGTATTTTATATCAATTTTGGCACTATCAGCAAATTATCAGGAGGCTGTTTCACGATAAATTATCATGAAATTATTACCTATCCTTTTGAGGTTAGGTTTCATCATTATAAATTTAATTTAAAGGGTGGAAGGCGACTGTTCGAGTGCGAACTTTTGTGCGAATATTTAGAATCACACTTTTCCACCGATTTATTTTGCACAATGTAGCGCACAATTTTGATTTTTTTTATATTTAAGTTGATCGTTTGCGAACATTTTTCTTAAAGTTAAAAATATTTTATCTTTTATGTGCGTAATTTGATTAGTGGAAAAGTGTGATTCTAAATATCCGCACAAAAATTCGCACTCGAACAGCCGTCTGGAGACATCAGTCTGTGTTAAGTTCGTGTGTCGATTCGTGAAAAAAATAATGGAGAGACGTACATATATTAATAATTAAATATATTAAAGAAAATTAACCCGAATTACGAAAATCACGAATTTCGATAAATAAATAAATAAATATACTCTTACAAAAATGTATGTCTTTACCCTGAAAATTAAATTTATAATGACGAAACATAACCTCAAAAGGGTAGGTAATAATATCATGATATTTTATCGTGAAACAGCCTCCTGATAATTTGCTGATAGTGTCAAAATTTATATAAAATACGCACACATTGATACCCTGATAGAAAATATCAGTGAATTTGCATAGTGTGTAGACTCTAGGTAAGGCAAAAGGAAAAGTTTTTATATTGTGAGAGCTCTGTTAGTTGTATAAAAATAAAAATCTTAAAACTTGGTCGGAGGGAGGAACCAATATATTTATTGATGCTTATGTTTATGTTTAGGGTTAAGTTAAAATTACAATTGACAGAAACGTCTTCGTTTATGTTTTGCAATACGATTTTTGATAATTTAGCAATGGGGCATATTGTGTACATTGGTATAAATTGAAAATAGCATTTTTTCGCAATCGAGACATAGAATAACCATTTTCTATTAATTTGATAATCAAGACTACGATCTTTGATTGCTAAAGAAAAATTTCTTCAATATAAAAAATCCAGAATAAAAATCAAATAAACACGCATAAACATTATATCGAGTTTTTATGTTTCTACATTGCCGAAAGGCATTTTAATTGGTATACATATATTCTTTAAATTATCAATAAGTTAGTTAAATTAATAAAAGTAACGAATGAATTATATATCGAAGAATTTTGCGTTGAAAACAATGTTTGTTGTCAAAATAAGTATGCAAACTCATTTCGAACGGGTTTGCTTACTTATTTAAGATGGCGGCAAATAAGTAAGTAAGTTTAAAATACTAGTATCCGTTTCGGAAAGGGCTTCAGTTTTAAAAACAACCATTCATTATCAAAGAATTTTGATGAACTGTCAAATGAGATCTATTCTCATCTCGCAAACCATAGTTTCATAATCCTAGTTAAGAAACCAGATATTTTTCAATGGAATTATTGAACTCAAAAGTTTATTAAACAAGCGCTAAATCAGTAAATAGAATGTGAGTGTTGAAAAACTAAAGTTACTACAGCAGGCAATTTCACTTATAATACGAGTACATCGGCTAACTCGAGTTTTCAATAATGTCAAAATATTCAAATAATTGTGGCAGATAAATAATACACATGCTAACACATGCACATATTTGTTCAATTTTATTATTTTATACGAATATATTTGCCAATAGAATATCATTAAATTTAATCAATTATGGACTTAACTAACAACAATGTTCAGCCATAATTAGCAGTTCTATATAATATGTTAACCATTCCATTCAATAAAATTTCTATTCGAAGTTAAAAGAGCCATCATTTTTTAGGGTATTTTCGTTTATTCATTCCGAACGCTTTAAAAGTGACAGTAATCGTACTTTTATTCATTTTATGTTTTCTATTCTTTTATTCATTCGAAATTTTCAGAACGCATTCTTTTTGATCTACATCAATAGGTAGAACAAAAAGAGTATTCTGGTTTGAAATGTTAAGCTGTGATAGTGCGTGTGCAAATAATTTATTTTTTTTGTTTTTAATAAAACAACATAGGTAATATAAATATATGTATTATATGTGTATATGCATATAATATTTGTATATTATCTATGGTTCAACAAAAGTAAATGCTGCAAAAATAAAAACAAGTTGCTGCTGTGACAAAGTATTCTGTTTATTCCATTTATGTTCTTTTATTAGATTTCGTTCGGAATGTTCTTAGATCACGTGATCAATATTCTATTCCTTCTATTCTTTCTGAAGAATGAATTAACGAAAATACCCTAATTGTAAAATGCATGATACTCGTAACTGTTATTAGGTTCGACATCGATCGTCAGGCAGACCTGTTTCGATTTTGCGTTCATACAATATGTATATGTATATAAATTTATTATTTCAATTAAAAGTTAATAAATATAACTTTTAATAGACATAACCTTATTGCTTTAATTATTATATGTATCTTAAATTCAAAATTCTGGCAGGTCAAAATTCACAATGCCTAATAGAAGTCGTAAGAATCATAAAAAGTTTATCAAATATGTATATTTAATGCATGTGCGTTTGATGTAAAACCCGCGTAATAATGGACTCATTGTTGAATTATTGTGATGCAATGATTGTTTTTTTTTAATTAATAAATTAACGGATTTCTATATTGTTTAGGAGGCTGAGGGGTGTTAATGTGGACTTAAATTTTAGGAAATTTCCGAATACTTTGTGCAATAATAACAGTTCTTTTCTTAGGTCCTGATTTAAAGAGGCAATTGTGGAAGACCAATATGCCATTGTTAGCCGTTAAACCTATTTAACCTTTATCCTTCCTTGTAGTAGATTGGAGCTGTGTTGTCTTGTACCTTATGATCGCTGGGTGTCTTGAAACCGGGTCGTTCCGTTCTACAAAGGAAAAAAGAAAATTTTTTCTATCCTTCCCTCTTGCTATGGGCTACTTACATATATAGCCTGTAGAAATTGGACGGGCGTTGTCCACCCACACACATCCTGTCTCGTGCTTGGTTCTACTGCCTAATCAATCAATCATAATAATGAAGTTTTAGTTCAGGATATTTACCAATGTAATGGCAGCTTAATTACTTAATTAATTTTTAGGATGCTGATTGCTGCTGTCTTTTGCTAACCGCCGTACATTATATTTTCTATTAACAATTTACTAACTATTGACTACTTAGGTGTAACGATTGCTTTGGCTGGTATCGGTCTTGGCATACTGTAACTAAGGGTAAGATCTGGGTCGGTCGGGAGGGTTCGTTATACCGATTTACCATCGCACAAAAAAAAATAAACAGTGTGCTATCATCGACATTAAATCACAAAAAAAAGTTATAATTATTCTGCATGAGAACGCTATAAAAATAATTTCATTTCCGACGGGTCGCAATCAAAACACAGCTTAATCCATTTTTAAATATGTATTCATACTATTAAACAAATATTAAATATATTGGAAAATTAAAGAAAATAATAAAAACTAATTAAAAAAATGGAAAAACGAAAATTCTCCCACGTTATGGATATACCGTTATGAACATGAAAATTATCTGTTAAATATTTTTAAGATGTGAAACTTACCACTTTGGAGGTGTTTTCGGGCGCTCCAGAAAATCCTCCAAAACCGTAATATTCCTGAAACCAAATGTTATTACCGCAAAAAATAAAAAAATAACAAAATGGATATTCAAAATATGCGAAGTTACAAATAAACACTTACTACGTATATATTAGGGATTCAATCCGGATCGAATCAACTTAGAGTTAACTTTGGATTGAAACTGAATTATCTTTTCTATCGTATATATTGGCGGATTATGTTGGGATCGAATCGAAACCGAGTTGAGATAAACGTCAAAAAAAAATTTCTATATACATATTTCTATATTTATTTAAAATAAAACAAAAATAAAAATATTTAAAAAAATATATATTTATACGCAAACAAATCGTAAACGAAATAAAAATGGCGTTGTTTTTTGTTTTATTATTAATATTTTTATAATAATTTGTTGTTGTTTTTCGACTCGATTCCGTGTATATATTGGCGTTTATAAGGATTGAGTTAACTCGATTCTACAAATTTGGTGGATCGAATCGAGTTAACGCGAAGATGACTCGATCCCGTATATATTGAAATTTCGATCCGGGTTCAATCCGGATTGAATTCTTAATATATACGTAGTAACTATTAGATTACCACTGAAATGTATGAATATTATTGTGTGTAAACTAAAAGGAAAATTTAACAGTTAACCCAATCGACAATTTTAAGCAAAATTTTAGTATACACTACCGCTCAAAAGTGTTTAGGCACCCTTTTTTTGTGTATTATTGATACAGTATTATGTTTATGAAAACCAATTATATAGGGTTAATTTTACAACTCTCTACCTGCGCTTAACCGGATTGTCTTAAACTGTTTATTAAGGTACAGTTACAATATTATTCTATAGGAATTTTCAGAAAAAAATATCAGTCGGGTTATAATAGGTAATAATGTTTAAATTGTTTTTTTAAGAATTCAGTGAAATGAGTCAAATACGATCAGTTGTAGAGTGATACTTACAGTATTAATATCTTAAGCGAAATATCGAGTGACAATAATTTAAAATGACTCCAAGAAGAGAAATTAGTACTGAAACACGTGCGCTTATAATAGCTTACCATACAGCTGGAATAAGCAATCGACAGATTGCCAAAAAAATGAAATTAAACCACGCTACGGTCGATTATAATGATACAAAATATCGAGAAAGTGGTAGTTTTCATAATAAAAAACGTAGTGGAAGGCCAAGAGCAACAACGCCTGCAGATGATCATAGAATAGTGATTACTAGCAAGTTGAATAGATGCAAAACAGCCCCGGAAATAACCGCAGAATTAAATGTTGGTCGCCCAAAACCAGTTACTGTTTCTACGGTTAAACGTCGCCTACAGCAAGCCGGACTCCATGGCCGTATTTTTATGAAGAAACCATTACTACGTAAACAAAATAAGCAAAAGCGACTTAAATGGGCCCGTGAACACCAACATTGGACGATAGAAGATTGGAACAAAGTTTTAAGGACGGATGAGTTCAAATTTGAAGTGTTCGGTACCCGAAGACGAATATTCGTGAGAAAATCTGTGGGTGAACGTGCCAGTAAAGAGTGTATTGCCACTACCGTAAAGCATGGAGGTGGTTCAGTGACGATTTGGGGCTGTTTTGCTGGTACTAGTGTAGGCGATGTTGTAAAAATTGACGGAATACTAAGACAAGAAGAATACCGACAAATTTTGGAGAACCACGCAATCCCTTCAGGAATTCGACTTTTGGGTCAAAATTTTATCTTTCAACAAGATAATGACCCCAAACACCCATCTAAATTATGTAAAGGCTATCTTCGCCATTTAGAAGAGGAAGGAACGATAAAAATTATGGCATGGCCTCCCCAGAGCCCTGACTTGAATCCTATTGAGTTACTGTGGAAAGAACTGGACCTTAAAACTTATTGCGAGTATGCCTCGACTGTGCGCTGCTATTGTTCAATCAAGAGGAGGTCACATAGATGAAAGTAAAATTTAATTTAAGCGTTATAATTTTGACATTTATTTAGTATATTGCTATAAATATATGTGTGTATGTACCTAAAAAATAAATATTTTCACATTTTTACGTTTTATATTTTGAGTTTTTATATGGTTTATGCTCTTTTTGACAGTGCCTAAACACTTTTGAGCGGTAGTGTACATATAAGATAACACAAAAACTAATAAGAATGCCAATAATGACCACAATTTTTATGTCACACAATGCACGCGTTGGCGGATTATTTTATTCGTTGGTTTTTAATATCATATGCGTTTGATAACGAGCATGCAAATAACCTTTAACGAGATAACTGGTATATAATTGCAATTGACATGTCGAGCACTCGTATCCAGCGGTAGTGCTCAGAATTCTCATAAAACAATTAACCTGTAATCCGATTATGTTTGGTAGTGCCTGTTACGAAACCACACCCTTAGCACTGTTTTCTGGTAGCAGGAATAGCCGCGTCTATCAGAGCGGTCTTTTCAACATCAATAAGGCTCGTTCAATCAGGAACGTTCAAATCTCTAAAAACCTGAGCCCAGAACTTTATAAATAGAGTTTTCGGGTAGGTGTCTTTCGATCCACTCGAGCGATTGTTCCGAAATTTTGCACGAAAACTTTTTAGCACCCGAGAAAAACATAGGTGGTTTAGTAATCAAAAAATGTTACCACCTCCCCATGCTCTTCCATTGCAGGACGAATTTACAAAATATGACAACTTTTGATGAACTCGAGCTATTGCTCCCAAATTTTGAAGGAATACGTTTTACTAACATAAGGGGGTAGGTGATCAAAAAATATTATCCCTTCCCCATGCTGACCTGTAAGGAGGAATTTACAATATATGCAAACTTTTGATGCACTATAGGGAGTGGTTACAAATTTAGCACAAATACATTTTGGCAGCTGAGAAAAACCGTGGGAGTGTTAACAAATATTTTATACATATGTATCAATATTTGTTGTTTATCGACCGTAATTATTACACGCTGGAATGCCTTCTTATACCTTAAAATTGAAGGAAAGCTCATCAATAATGCTTCTGTGGAATCTGAACCCGCCAAAACTATGCAATGGTACACGGCACTGTGTCAAAAATCTTTTGCCAAATGTCATCGAAGCCACTGTATTAACGTGGATTGCAAAAAGAGAGGACGTATTCATAACTCGCATACCATTGATACCAACTGAACCTTTCAGCTTCAAACTAGTCCAGTTCCCTGTTAGACTTTCATTTGCCGTAACCATCAACAACACGGCTTGCAATTTGGAAAGTTCTTGCTTCTCTCATGGCCAGTTGTATGTGGCATGCTCTAGGGACTTCAAAAAATTTGTTTGTTTTAGCTCCGGGAGGAAAAGCAAAAAATGTGGTTTACAAACAAGCATTGCGGCAAACCCAACAAATTATTTTTGTATTGATTTTGTTCAATTCACTTAAGTATTTCTAATTAGTTATAAAATGAAAAAAACACCTGTTGAAGTTCAGCAGTTCAATTTTAACCTGGGCGAAACCGGGTACTTCAGCTAGTTAGTTAATAATGTTGGTCGAGTACCAAAATGAAAATGGAAGACTAAAAAAAAAATTATTACAACCACGCTAAACTCAACTCTTCAATGGTAGGATTCGAATGATGGAATTAATTGTTATTAGAGTAATATATGGCCTAGGACTTGCGCGTTACATTGCTGCCTTTAACCGGGTCTAGTCTATCATATTTAACAACCTTTCATATCCTTGCATCTTCTTATCCGGTATCCGGGATCCCTGCTTAGTCTTGGCCGTACATTCTAATCAATCAACCAAACAATCAATTTATTTATTTCGCCGACGTTTCGAGCAGGATTCCTGTTCCTGTTCAGGGCGTATATTTCTTTAATAATTCTTTAAATAAAAATTGTTTAGAAAAATGAATAAAAGGATATAATTAAAAGCACAAAAGCAAAAGAGCACAACAAAAAAATGGAATTTATTTCATTTGTTTTTTTGAGAAATTTGTAAGGAATAGATTTTAAGTGACATGAGTAGACAATGATGGTACAAAAAATATTTTCTAATTTCTGGCACAGGTGTTCACTGTTAGTGCCAGAACTCAAATTCATTGCCCCCTTGTGCTACATATAATATGCTCTGACTTTTGACACAGGTGTTCAGTGTTTACTGTTAGTGTCACAACTGAAATTCATTGCCCACTAATACGGCAACTTATTAACATGGAATCCAGCAAATTACGACTTAGTTCACTCAGTACATATTACCTTTAAACATGCGACAGCTTTTAATTTATTTGAATATGATGCTACATAAAATTTGCCCTGAATTTTGGCACAGATGTTCAATCTTAGTACCACATTCCTAACTAACACGACAAATTATAAACTTGGAATCCAGCAAATTATGAATTGGTCTAACTTCATCCAGTCCCATAATACATTTAAACATGCGTACAAGAAATCCTGTGGTGAAGATATAAAAGGTAATAAGTCATTTTGTTACATTTTAGATCTCTTCATTAATTCGAATTGTCCATAAAAAACTGAAACACCAGAAAATTTTAAATATGCGTTACTGAAAAACTGAAGAAATGAGTTATTACCTTTTGTATCTTCACCACAGAATCAATTCTTATTGATAATCCAAATTGTTATTCAGCGATTTTTTTGCTCACTTCATGAAACTTTCAACTAACATCATCAGAGCTTTGCTATCAACTGATGTTTATTCTGCTGAAATGTTTTGCTAATTTCAGTAGCAATTTTTTTTGGGTTAATATAGACATTTTTGGTTTTCCTTCACCGATCCCAAAGTGATATAGCGCGAAGTGTCGTTCTTCGTTTTATGTTTTTTGTGATTTATGATTAAATTACGTAATTTCTAGTTTTTCTTTTTTGTTTTCCTGAAAAATTTCAATTTTTCAGTTGTGTCCGCTTTTTACAATTCAAATTCCAATTACGCCAAACAAAAATTAAGTCATCGGCCTATTAAATTTCTATCTTCGTATATTGGACGGTATTTCTGGATGTTATATCTACAATGCCATTAGTGTGAAAAAAATTAAAAGTACGCTCCGCAAGACGAATATACTCTTACAATTTAAAACAATTTATAATATTATTAATATTTTATTTTAATTGAATACTATAATTATTATATGGCTCTTCACCTTTCCAATCATAACAAACCATCTTCACACAATTTTGATAATATTTTCTCATAAATCACATCTAACTTTGGATTACTAAACACTTCCTCCCGTATCTTCTCAAAATCATCACCTTCCGCTATAAAATTGATTGGGTCCGCATAATCGGTATTTTCGATTAATAAGACAGGTAAAATACAAAACGTGGCTGTAATCGCATGCGTAAAATTATTCTTAATGTCATCTCTTAATTCATCTAATGTCGGAATGTGGTGCTTATAGTTTAGATTTTGTAATGTTTTTATAAGAATTTCGTGATAATACTTTAATATATCAGATGAATCATCGAGCCAGGATAACTTTATTTCATTCGAACACGATGTGTAGATGAAAAAATTTAAATCGATTGATGGTGAACCAAAGAAACCTTCTTGAAAATCGACCTTGAAAACAAAAAAAAAACGAATTAAAATTTTGACGATTTAAGGTCGATTTATATTATCGGCGCGGCACAGCACAGCTAATACCAAAAAAATATTGTTACATGAATTTATTATGAGAGTATGTATTTATATTATAAGAGTATTTCGGTGCAGTACAGTACGTACAGCGCATATCGTATAATCCAAAAAGAATATTTGAAAACAAAACGCAAACGAATATATACGAAAGAAAACCAAAATAGCTAGATACAAACAAAATAAATAAATACAACACAAATATTCCATCGTAAAATGATAGATACGAACGCACACCGGAATAAATACGAACCCAATATATGAGCTGAACCCAGCTGATAATATAAATCGTTGATGCATGAGACGATGCATGACTGAGCTGAGCCGCGCCGATAATATAAATCGACCTTTAAAGATTTATCTTGCTGCATACTTACAAATAATAAATCATCAATTTTTTCATTTTCCTTAAACATTAAATTATTCGTCCAAACGTCTCCGTGATTCAAACAATTAAATGAATCTTCATTTCGCGTAAATACTTTGATTATGCGTGAAATAAGATTTGCTTCAACCAGTTTCAGCCTGCTAGCGAATTTTTCGAATTTTGGCACAGATTGAAGATGTTTAATTGACGATGCTAATGCGTTTCTGTAAAACGCATGATAAGATGTTTCCACTTCAGTTAAATTGCCTTTTTTATGATATTTGAGTAGATCGGGTTGGTTTTGATTAATTACGGCAGTGGTTGCATGAAATATGGCTAATTTTTTTAGTATAATTTGACAATGTTCTTCATTCATAGGTAAACTCCTGTCTTTGGTTTTATAGTCACGCAGTGACAAATCCTCGAGTACGATTAAACGATCTTCGATTAAATAAACTTTTGGTGCAAATATCATCGGTTCGTTGATGCTTTTTAATAGGTTGTAGCATTCTGGCATGATTTTGTTATATACGATCGCTTCCCTCTGGAATACATTCAGTTCTTCCATTAGTTCATTGACTAGAGTATCCTCCAGGCATGACTTTATTATAAACGAAATCATTTCGGTAGGTTCATCATCAGCGCTCGTCAAATTGTAATTAATCGTGGCTCTATATATGTCACTTATATAATTGGCACCTTTGGCAACAGCATTCGTAATAGTAAAATTTACTAAATAAACTGTATTATCACGTGCATAGTTTTGCAGAACTTTTGTAAAAAAATCTTTCGTTGACCATTCCAGCTGGCCATCCGGTATTGGAACATCATTCATTTTTCTTTATCGTGTTTTATTATAATCTGAAATGAAATTAAAATGAATTAAAAAAATGCGCGTACTTAAGTAGGACTTAACTAGAATTTTAGACACAACATTTTTATCAAAGATAATTTTTTGTGTTTTAAAATGTGTAGGATTTGTATTCTGCTAATAAAGATGTTTGACGATTATATAAATGTATTTTTTTGTTAGGCCCGGTTTTATTACTGGGAATTTTAAAATACTGGAATAGATACGAGTGTGGTATTTTTAGTGATTAAATATGATTTGATTTATATAATGGAATTGGAAAATGTTCATAGTTCAATGTCCTCAAATTACTCTGCTGAAATCCCAATCCTATATACACTCCAAACGTTACAATTGCGAAAATACATAAAAGTGGTGCAATTGTCGATGCCGTCCATACTCCAAACAATAATGGGTACCGATTTAAGCTAAATGCTAAACAAATTTTAAAAAACTAGTTCCTTCTAACTCATATGTTCAGATTGAATGCAATATGCCATTTTAATTCAATTCAATAACACACGTACTCGTGTACGCAACCTACGTATATTATATTCTTATTCATTTTCATGCCGTCATATAATATGTGCTCGATAAAATAAACAAATTGCATTTCCGTAATTCCAAGTGCATAACGCATAAATTGTTTCATAACACAACAGAATGCACTTTGTTTTATTGTTTTGGTTGATGTATTGTATCATATAAGGAATAGATAGCTAAAATACTTATTGTAATCAGTACACAGTATTACGATTAGACAATCCCTAATCGTTTTGTGAAATGGCAAGTTTTTATAATTTTTACTCACACAAATATCACTGGTATCTCTCATTTGACTGATAAAGGTAGTCTAATGACATGTAATATTTAATTTTTTTTGACTAAACTTTTGGTAAGACCATATTTTCGGCGTTATAAATAATATAATGCTCTTGAATGAATATAAAAATAGAATACAAATTCATTCGTGGTCGTGTTTGATTGGAGATCTGGTGGTGAATATACGAAATACGTAAGCCCAATAATCAACCATTCAGCCGACTCCTACGATAAATTTTGCTAAACTGTGATGGAAGTGATGTCAATCACAGGGGTAAAACTGAAACGTATTCTTTTCGTATCGAAATTTTATAGAAATATGTTTGGCCGAACTACAAATGTAACATTAATTACTTTATGCATACACGCATATTGTAATTATAACCATTTTAATGTAGGGAATTATAATAATAATCTACTGAATATTTTTAAGCTTTCATAATCTCGTACTATTTCTTTATGAAATGTTTGTTTGGGTTTTCGAGATTTAACATCAACATATTTTTTATGTCGAGTTAAAAGTACCAAGAATTGGTAAATATCTTGACGGTCGTTTCGTCAGACTGTAGTTTTTAAACTATACAAAGTTGTTTCATAAATAAAACAATTACAAAAAAGGATTTATGTGTAGCAGGTTTTCATCCGATTTATATAACCGTTTTGATCATACAAACCGAGTTCCATTACAATCGGTTAAGAAATGAGATAATTTCATTTAAATTTGCAATTTTTAGTTTAGTTCAATTTAAATCGGAAATTTTGTCGGAGTCACATTCAAGACTTATACTGACGCATTGTGCAACAAACGCAACTTTTGCACACGGCCTCCCTAAACGGAAGCCTCCCTAAACGATTTTTTCCAAAATCAGGACGCATCTCAATTGTTTACTCTCCGACTGATCTCTTAAACAATTATTATCGAAAATGGGAATCACTTCCTCACCAAATTTTATTAAACTCGTTCGAGCTAAAAAATGTTTTAGAAAAAGATTAGGGCTTACCGGCGGATTCCCTAAACAAATTTTCACGAAATCCAGACTCGTTGCAATCGATTATTGGCCAAAACGCAGTAACGTGCACACACTTAAAAGTCACATCTATCTGATTTAATCGCTAGCACTAACACTGATGGTAGTTAAGTAACAAGGTTTTGGATTTTTGAGCTAATTTAGACATTTATCTCCTTATCCATAGTGCACGATTAAAATGATGACATAGTAAAGTTAAATAATAATAAACGCTAGAGGTAATATTTTACAAACGTCAGATTGAGAATAAACTGCTCTTGACATGATCGAAGTTTAGTTGTCTCTACCTATAGTCGTCAAAGTTTAAAGACATAGTAATAAATAAATTGTTTAACTTTTCTCTTTTGAGAAGTATGCAATTAAGTTAGCCGCATTTTGTTTTTAATGTCAATTGTTTAATATAATTTTATCGGGACGATTGTTCATACATACTGTTGGCGTTTTACAGCCCAGACGGATTGACTGATCGTGGTGAACTTCATACTTTAGTTTTTCCACAAATTGAGAGATTCCAGTGATTTTTGGTCGAAATCGGTCTATCGGAAGTGGCAGCTTCAATAGGAGCTTTCTCGTTTTGCAAATATTTTGAAAAGTACTGCCATTTATGAGAAAAACAACTATGAACTAAAAGATTCTATATTAATTTTACAACATCATCGATTCAGGTCAGTTTTAAAAAATTTAAGCGAAAATGACGATTTTTGACGAAAAACTATTTCCAACAAAAAATCGGGATTTGTACGGCATAGGCGGATTTAACTAATAGCGAAGAAACTTCATTTTCTTAAGCTTTGCATTAATTCGGGAGATCGCAGCTTTTTCGTCCTTTACAAATGTTCTGAAAATTATATATGTTAGTATTTGCTAAAAACGATTAAAAATAAGCAGATTGTAAATTAAATTTCAAACAAAATTAGTTCAGGTAATATTTTACCGGTAATGACGAATTTTGCTAAAAAAATCCTTATTTCACCAAAATTCGGCATCTCAAAACTTAAAAGATTCAACTAAATTTAAAGATTAAATTTTCAACAAGACCGATAAGTTAAATTGTTTGCTTTAGAAATCAAGTGTGCGGTCGTGTTAAAGAGAAGTCGAGTGTTGGCCACAACACATTCATCCCTCCATTGTTTGTGTCGTAATACATATTACATATATTTAATAAAATTAGTTAATATTTAATATTAATATAATTTAATAATATTTAATAAAAGTTGGTTTTAAATAATTAATTTTCGGATATACTGGGTTAAAAAATTTAAAATGTCACTGTTTTACACACATAAAAATTCATAATATATTATGAAAGATGTTAGTTCGAATTTTATTTTTCTGGGTGCTCATTGCTGCATTCTTAAGTAAAAATAAATGTGAAGCCACAACTGAAAGCTCTCTCATTGGGTAAGCGGCCATAGCTATGGATTTCAAAGATAATATTGTACCTCACATCTCTTTCTTTTCGATTTCTAAATTTCAAAAACCACGGTTTCCTCGATTACCATTTAACAAGAAATCAAGTACTAGTAATTTAAAACGTAGTATTTTGAAAATGATAAGCAAAATCCGGGACAAACACATCCTACGGTAGAATTAGGGAAAGGATACGACTCTGCGTATGTAAGGCGCATACTAAATTTAAGATAATCTATTAATTGTGATCTCAAAAAATAATACATCAGCCCTACTAATTATTATCTGTTCGAACTTTATAAACAAAATAAAATTTGTATATTCACTTCGTTGGCCAAAAGTTGTCTAATAGTCTAGAAAGACTTCCGCTTTGCAAAGAAGTTTAGTTAAACTCGGACAAGGATTTACGAAAAGTATCTAGTATTTCAAACTGAACTGATTTTTATTATCCATAGAAAACGGAGTCTGCCAAGAATATAAAACCGAGATCTATACATTTTATACGTACAACCACTTGCTCCGCATCATGTGATCTACCTCGTCACTTACTAAAAAATTTAGAAACCTATTCAATTTAATTAAGTTTCAGTAATGACTACACGTTACGGGTGCAAGGCGCACCTCGAAATTTTGGATTTGGCGAAAAACACCAAATTTCGCGGATTTTGGAAATAAGTTTTATTACAAATAGTCGATTGCCTGGACAGTAGAGATGCAGACTTCTGGCGAAATAAAGTTTTTTTTTATCAAAACTCGTTATTTCTGCTTAAATTTTAAATCTCACCTGATCTAACTTGTTTGAAATTTAATTTACAATCTGCGAAATATTTTTAATGGACTGCGAAATATTTTTAATGAACGAAAAAGCTCTTATGGAAGCAGTCACTTCCGGTGAGCTGATTTCGGCTGAACATCACTGGGACTTTTCAATTTATGGTAATAGTTTAAGTATGAAGTTTCATCGCAATTCATCAATCAGTACAGAGGTCGATTTTTTGTTTAATAAAACAGTTTTTGTCAAAAACCGTCATTTCCGTTTAAATTTTGAAAAACAGTTTGGGTCGATATTGTTGTAAAATTAATTTAGAATCGTTTAGTTCATAATCGTTTTTCTTGTAAATGATATACTTTTCATTGGGATCTCCTCCAAAATCATTGGTATCTCCTATTTATGAGGATGTAATTTCATCCCGTTCTGGGCTTTAGAGAAGCTACAGATATTTTGTCAGCACGGCACCAACCACGGTCGCACAGAGATATTTTTTAAAACTATTTTTTTTACTTCGGCGATCAAAATTTCGGGTCAAAATTTGTTGTGATTACTATAATTTATTACGTAAAGAAAGTAAAACAACCAAATAATATTTGAACACAAAAAAAAAATATTTAAAACATGGCAGACACCAAACAAGAAATACCGAAAGAGGATAAAATTCAAATTTGTTACGTTAAGATAAAGACCCAAAAGCTGAGTATTTTTGGGATGCAGGAAAATGATGATTTTCAAAAATATATATGTCAGCCCCTCGTGTAGACCGATCACTTCCAAAATAAAAAAAATTGTCTTTGGAAACCAACTAGAGTGCAAAGTGTTACACCCCTATTCCCCTAGTCGCATCACTTCAAGTGACGTGACTACTCATCTTCCTGGTTACTAGATCATTAAATCGAAACTAACAAAATAATTGTTCAATAAAGTCGTTCTGGCTGTTTTTTAAATCTTAGCTGCTTTATAATGTTTCCTTGCGACTGCTATCATTCCAAATGACAATTTCTATCACTTGAAATTTTGACGTGACAAATAAATGAAAAAAATTTCAAACTAATGAAGCCAACTAAGATTTAAAAAAATTTTATTGAGAGTTTTGCACAAAATTATTTAGTAAATTTTGATTTTAAAATTTAGTAACCAGGAAGATCCATAGTCACGTCGCAGGAATCGCAGTCACGATACGTCTAAGGGAATTGAGCTGTTAATAAAATCTGATATGGAAGTGGTCCAAAAGTTGATCACAAGATTTGGTGTGTTTGGTGTGGTACTTTTAGACGTAAAATCCGAATCTGCAAAAAAAAAGATTTCTATTTAAGGTTTAGTTTCAGTTACCCTCGTCTCACTCACAAAGATGGTGCGGGGGGGGGGGGGGTGTGGGTTGTGACTACTTTTAACTGTAATGTGGGAAATACATAGGAGTGAAAGGAGTGAATCATTCAATTACTTAGTAACGGGAAAGACCGACCTCTTAGTTTGCAATGTTCGACTCCCATCTTTGACACTTATTTTATATGGTCAAAAACTAAAGAGTATCGAAGGAGCTTTTCTTTCGGAGCTCTTAAAGTCACCAAAAATAGTGGAGAAACTATACAACTACCATGTTATATACTAAGATGTTATAGTTTACGTGAACAGTCAGGCGACGATTAAGTCGCTAGATGAGATATAAAACTGTTGTAATGATTTTCACAGGACACTTTGTGGGGAACGTGCGAGAAGGCCAGATTTAGCTTCGAGATCACTTTACCTGTTCCTGTCTCGTATCAGCACACAGAAGACACAAAGATTAAAATTAATTCATGTCGGATCTCGAAAATAGTAAAGTGCAAGACATTTTGCACTTTATAATTAGCTAGAAATGGCTCTGTATAGAGGTCGGAGAGGAGTAAGGTAGTGTGCGCCCCAGTCACAAAATATGAACCCTTTATGATATCGGTCGCCCATAGTGCTCTATTCGCCTAACTGTTTTGTTCTTTTTTTATTCCCTTTGTGACCAAGCGAATATCTCAGTAATTATGACTAATTAAAATTATTAATTATGGTGATGTGAGGGAGTACGAAATAAACGTAATCGAAGATCAGGCTCGTTGAATAAAATTAATATGAGACAATTCAACTAGTACCTTTTGGCCTAGTAACTAGTACCCCCCCGCGACGAGTAAGCCCGGAAAAGTCCTGGTCGGCCAAAAAGGAGGAGTTGTTACAGTGTGTGCACAACAGGTGCACAATTACAGCATTTGGTTTAGAAAACGATGTCACAGAAATATCGTTTCTGTAATTTGATTCAACAATATTCCTGAAAGATAGTTTGACCTTATTATTGAATATTTTGTTTAAATTATTTTTGAACTAAAATGATTGGGCTGCAATATTTAGTCACCATATACCGACCATGTTCTTGGAGGAATGCTCGGCCCTATTTTTAAATCTATCAGAAGTACCATACGTTAAATTTAAAGTACCACCTCTAACTTATACTATAGTGAAAATCTGCACGGTATAAAAATTTTAAACATTGCCTAAAACTCTATAGTAAATTGTATCAGAGTTTTGTTGCGTTCATCGCAAATCGGTTAGAAATTTTCTAATCTAGGAATTTGAAAATGTCAAATTTGCTTGAGATCGACCTGAAAGACTTTTGGTTTCAGTAAGATTATGCTACGTCCCTGGTGCCTTATGCCGAAACAAACTGAAGCATGATTTATGAGTTTTAGAAGACACCATAGAGCGATTTTCAGGTTATAAAATTTGAACATTTTGTTAATTGTTTGATAGAAATTAATAAAATTTTAAACTCTGTTCGAAATTGTTAAAAAAGATAAACTCAAGGTGTTTATGGCTTCTATTGAATTCTGGAATTCAACAAACAGAATTACATTCTTCCAAATTGTAAATGTGTGTTCTAACAACAAAAATTAATATTCACGTTTTAAAACAAAAAGTTTCACATTAAATATATAATCAAATTAATTTCAGTTTTATAATTAAATCAAGCGCATCAAAATAAATGCAATGCCATCATTCATTCGTGAATATCAAAGTTCAGAGAGGCTAAGATATCAAAATGTCCACAAGAAAAAATAATTGCGAATAGCTAAATCTATAGGTACCACTTGTAAAAGTTAATATACATACTTTACTCCAGAGGTCAATACCTACAGTACTCTCATAATCAACCACAAAAATTATCCGAAAAATTCTTCACTAACAAACTTTGTATTATATTTTTAAACAACAAACTAAAATAATTAAGCCACTTAAAATCTTAAACTCTCACTTACAACATGATTTGTTTAAAAAGCTTGTTATTGCTTAATGGTACACTTTAAAACAATAATTGATCGATGCCAATAAACGTCAATTAAAAGTACATTAAAATTTGTTCGTAAGTTAAATATAATGTTTATGCCGCGACATACACTACGAAACTGAGAATAAATACGGTTAATGCAGTCCGCAATAACGCAACCGACACAGTTTCGTTGTTTTATATATTTTTTAAAATTAATTTACACTCGACATGCGAGTACATACAATACAACGTTAAAGTAAATCACGACAGAGTAGTAGATACTGTGTGAATTGGAATAGGTTTACGCTCGTATACATATTTTATATGAGTATAGGTGATAAGAGGTCATAACTCATAATCTTATTAAACTCAATAAATATCGTGTTATGCGCTCAGCTATCGTATTTTAAATTGAATCGGAATACATATTTCGAAATTTGGTAGTGTACTTATGTAAAGGAATTACATACATTTGATTCTTTGATAATTTTTTAAAATTATAGAAACTTTATCTTATCAGTCATTATATTATATAAATGTCGATGTCTTATCAATATTTTCTTTAAAGCTTTATTTAATAAAACACCGAAAATTATTTTTTATGGATAAATCATTATGATACGCAGTAATAAATACTCGTGCATAGCTATCGATCCATCACAAATCGTATACTTTTATAAAAAAAAATATTGCAAGATGATCATGCTGACAATTTCGTATATTATCAGGTGGTTCGGTTAAATACTATACGTGTTACCATCACATCGGTACTGCCTGACGAAGCGTTTTCTGGCCACTTATTCAATCATAATTATTTATTGATATTTTTATCACTTATGCACTCGTTCCTACCTACATATATCGTTATCGTTATTAAACTTCAAGCAATTTGTAAATCTATAACCCGGACTCTCGTCATATTTGGGTAATGAATTTCCTTAATTGACACTTGCCGCAGGTGATTCATATTAATTATTTGTGATTGGACCATTAATAAATTTTAAAATAATATAAACAAGTTCGATTATTGTTTAAAGGTCTGACACAATTACTTGTCCTTCTTCGAGGCATTTAATATTGATAAGCGCCGATAAGCTAATGTGACTATAAACTAAGTGAGGAAGTCAAAAATTCGAGGTCTAGTTAAATAAATGCTTCGAACCGGCACCGAACAAATTAGGTTGACACGTAGGGCGGTTTACCTTCTAATTTAATAAAGATACCCCACCTGAATGTTTGAATGTTTATTACTTTTTTTACACTAACTTTATTAAACGTAATTTTACAAGTTATATACTAAAAATATGCTGACATAATATAGTATACAATTTTATAATTCATAAATATATAAAAAAACGAATGTACACAGGAAACACCGCAGAAAAATGAAATGTTTAACATAATTAAATCATATCATACGTCGGCATTTCCCATGACAGTGAATATTACATATAGTAGTTAATTATATTGAGTAACATTATTATAGAAAAGTTGCATTATGCGTAATCAGCATTTTAACTAGGTCGACTCGAGTTGTTCACTTGAACATGTTGCACGCGCCAATGAAGATCACGGAAGGGGTTGTGGTGTGACGCTTGATACTGACCGATGTGGTTGACTTCTTTTCCAGATAATGACTGCAATCTCCATGAAAATGATCACGGTGGCCAATGTTACATGGTAGTGGTGTATGTGATGACTATTGATGGTTTCCTGATTTTTTCCTGAATTCTATTTGTTCCTCGAGCTCGTGGGTGTCTATTGTTGTTAACGATGCTGTGGTAGTATAAATCGCCCTTTCCTGTCCTTGATCTATTTTTTTTTTATTTTAGTGAATTAATTCGTAATATAAATTACAGTACAATTTTAGCAATAAAAAATATATCAAATGAAATACATAATTCTGGTTATTATAATAAATTATTTAAAATGGTTTTCCTTTAAAGATAGTCTGATTCCAGATTTCGTCATATTAAAATCACAAAACATACTTAATTGATTATAAAACTTCGACATTAAATTCAAAGGTTCGTCACATCCATAATTAGTTTTATGAAAATCTAATTTCAGAAGGGTTCGAGTACGTAGATTCCTTACAGGAGCATACAAGTTAAGGTTAAATAATAAATACGGGCTGACTATTTCGCCATTTAGTAAATTGGAAATGAAAATAGCCCCAGAATGCTGCCGACGAATATCAAGTGGCTCGAGTTTTAGAGATTTACATCGCTCGGTAAATGGAGGGAGGCCTAAAACATTCTCCCACCACATTCTACGATTATCAAACCCAATAGTTTTCTAGGCATAGAAAATTAAGAATGATTTCTGAACCGCCTCAATTCTCTTGACATGATTACTGTAACTTGGACACCAAACACATGACGCATATTCAAGTTGTGAACGGACAAGAGATTGATATAGCGAGATCAAAGCTTTCGGGTTATTAAACTCTTTCATAATTCGTTTAAGAAATCCTAACATAGAACAAGCCTTTGCAATTATCAAATCAATATGCCGATTCACTGATAAGGTTTGTGTAAACATAACCCCAAGATCTCTTACTTCAGTTATTCTTGATAACTTATCATTATTAATACAATAATCATGTATTACATATGACGATGAGCTATCTAGATGCCTTATGTTTCGTAAAAACGGCTCTATCTGACTCATACTGGCTGTTACCAGGAATGATAGGTTGATTTTAGTTACTTCTCTCCCGATGGAGGAGATTTGTAATGTTTCATCCTTAATGATACATCCCGGGCTGATGAAAATAATTCCAGCACCTTGTAGATTAAGTGGCATGAGATGTGATTCACAAATATAGTCAAATGAATCCTTTTTAGATTTTGATTTGGTAACAAAAATCCATTAGTTTGATTCGTATAATGGTATCCAATGAGTGGCAGGGGTAAGATCTCAAACTATGCAACTGGAATGCAGGTTATGTTTTCGTAATAGCATGTTTATTTCACACTGAGATACAGTTGAATGCCTTGTGTAAACGGGTGAGACGTGCCATAATGTTTCCGGTGATGCTCAACCAACACGTATTCGGATGATGGTATTATCAAAGTGTGAAGATTTGTCGTAGGTATGGGTAGGTATGCGTATAATGATGTTATTGCTGGTAATTCCGGATTCGGTTTTTAACCCTTATGTAAATGAAGAAAAAATATTTTAATTTGAGTGATTAACTTATTTTTTCCACGTTCGTCTGTAACATTTCTCATTTTTAAGTATGATCGTAATCTATACCAATTGAACTAGCAGTTCTCATAAAATTTAAAATTTTTATTGGAAGTAAAACAGACAAAAATAGACGGCTAAAAGGACAAAAGGTACCCGGGTACCCACGTCACTCACATTAGGGTTAATATCTGATACAGCTTCATTAGATCCCCTTGCTTCCTGCCAGGTAAAGACATCATTGGGGACAGATGATCCTTGATCTGATTAATTTCGTCTTGAAGGCGTAATGAGTTTAACAACGATCAATGTAGTATATTGTGCTGAGTGTTGAGCATTACTTCGATAATATTCTGTTGTGTCTCTTGAATATATTTCAATGTTAACATCATCTGAAGAATGCCAGTTACTATAATATTATAGTAACTGAAGAATGCCAGTTACTATACAGCTTCCCACTCACTCATAGATAGACTAATAAACATCCCTCTGTCAAATTCAAATTATAACACTGAGCTTAACATAATTCTTCAAATAGCAACGAATAACGGATATGCAACTAGGACTATATTAAAGTTATTAAATAAAAAGCTAAAGCGTAAAACTCTAACGGGTATTTATCCACCGGATAGTCCAACGCGGGAAAATTGGCGTCGCTTAGAGTTAGAATATATAGGAAAATCGAGCCAACGGATTAGCAACATCGTGTCCAATTATACCAATATTAGTTTTGCTTTTTATAATAATAACACAATAAAGAAAATGATTTTTAACAATAAACCTAGAGTTGATCGCCTTTCCAAATCTGGTGTCTATAGGATCAATTGCAATGATTGTAGTTTCTCCTATATTGGTCAGACTGGGCGCAATTTTGGAGTTAGAGCTAAAGAACATTTATCTGGTTGCAATCAATCAACTTTCCATAACCATTTAACTTCAGAAAATCATACAGCTAGCTTGAACAATTTAGACATATTACATATACAACCCAAAGGCAGACGTTTAGATACTTAGAATCTTACGAAATTCGAAAATCAATATTTCTTAACCAAATTATCCTTAACGAACAGAGAGAAATCCGGTTCTCACCAATTACAGATCCCGCCCTTTTCTATTCTCACGTACGCAATAATATACCTTGAATTTTGTTACTCAACCTATGACTCATTGCCTACCTGCGCGATCCGTAGATTAATTTTTATTGCTTATTTTTTTTCCCCTCCTTCTTTTATTTTTATTTATATTTTGCTTTTTTCTACTATATAACAAAATTTTTACTAATACAAATCAGTAGATACTCCTGATGATGACCTAACAAGTCGAAATCGATCGAGTGATTTTTTAAACTTTTTGAAAAATATTCAAGATATTCTGTGAAACAAAAAACAAGTGATTAATAAAAATGTGTTTAGTAAGTACTATAATATCCTTCTGACTCATTTTGGTATTGTATTCCATTGGAGCAATTGTGTCTCCAATTCCTCGCTTGCGATGCCTCTTTGATTTGGTTTCAAGTAGTTTCTTTTCTTCTTTGATGTTGTCCTACTGTAGTTGGAGTTGTTGGACAAGTATGTAACAATGTATCGATTGCATGTTGTTACATGCTCTTGAAAGCAACTGGAGGTTCTTCTCTGCTTTTACGACTTCTTCCCAGTAACTCTTCAAGTTATATCGTATGATTAATATCCAGTGTGCAGCAAGGAGCTGAACTTCTCCTACATTATCGAAATATATGCCTCCTGCGTCTTCTAACTCATGCATCTGCAACTTGGTTGGATGACTTTTAACGAAAACCGTATTAGTTAACAGGAATAATACGGTGAGCAGTGTTATCGCGGCCTTTGGTATGCGGCATGATCTTGTAGAAGTTGGCTTGTTTTCATCTTCATTTAATGGGCTCTCACTTTTATCTTCTAGGTCTGGCAGAGGACCTAATTTTGTAGTAGGACGTTTAACTTCTCCTTTGAGAGTAGAAACTGTAGCTGCTCTTACGAGATCATGTTTACCAGGGTGAATTTCCTTGATTCGACCCCTTGCCCACATCAAAGGAGGTAAGTTATCTTCTTTTATCAGTACTAAGTCGCCCACAGTTATGTTTGGGTGTTTGATCTTCCACTTGGTGCGGTGTTGAAGCTGGGATAAATATTCTTGATGCCATTTTTTCCAGAACTGTTGGTGGCTTTGATTTACTAACTCCAATCTAGTTAATATCCCGGGATTTTTATCTAATTCATCATTCTCCGGGAGAGCCAGTAAAGCATCACCAGTTAAAAAATGTCCGGAAGTTAGAAGATCCAGATTATCTACATCTGCTGCGTTTTTGATGTGTAAACATCTTCACGCGCGCCTACCAAAATTTTTTGTATTAGAGTAAACTTGTAAATGAAACAAACGGAAATGACGTATACCTACTTCGTTTGAAAAAAAAAAGCAAGAAACTCAACAAAAACAATTTTTACTATACATGGCATGCTTTTATGTATATGTATAATAGTAGGGAAAATGAAAAAATTAATTTAATGAATGAAATAGAAACCATCGACATTTCCATCGATCAGAAAAATCAAAAAAAAAAATTACGATACGAAATACGAATTACGATTACGGAATTGCATACTCATACGATTAAAAACACAGTCAACAACTGCTGTATATTGCTTTATCACGAGTGACGAGTCTCTAGGCGCTGTTCATCACGTCGGCTATCAACGATCATGTCTTCTACTGAATGGAGTTATAATGACATCTCGTTTTTAACATTGAACTGCCAGAGTCTCAGGTCACAGTCACGCAGGTATGCTCAATTCATTTGGTTTTCGAGGCCTGGCTGCGCAATGACGAACTTGTTAATATTCCTACGTTTGAATGCTGTTTTCAGTTCAATAGAGATTGTCAGTGGGCTGCCGGAGTAGCAATTCCGTCAAAAGATCCATAAAATGAGCATAGTGGACCCAAATAATTTGCCGTACTTTTTCAAAACCAATATTGACGTAACAAATGGACTGGCGAATGGAACTATGGGCTGTCTAAAGTATATCGAATGCATAGGCATCCTAACCAGGACAACGAGAACGATGAAAACGTCTACAGTAAAAAATGTCAAACGACTCTGGATGGATTTCGGTTCAAATTCACAAGTTGGCAAGAAGGTCAGGTGGCTTGAAGCTGGATGGGCGCAGAAAACGAATATCGACCGATGTTTGGTGCCCATTTCTAGAAAAAGCTCAACTATTAATCGAAACAACAATTAATGTTAAGCATAAACAACTGTAGAGTCCTGGCTGTGACTATGTTAAATAAGTGAAAATAGTACCAGAACAAATATCGATGGTTATGACATTGGGTTACAGGCTGTAATTGTTTTGGAGTTCTGGTACCTCTTTATGTTTTGGGTTGTTTACGACTTTAATCGAAATTGGTTCATTTCAAATCAAAAATTGGTGTAAGCAAGTGGCATACAATAAAAGTGCAACGTAATAATAATAAAAATATAAAATTAAAAATATTATAACTAATAAAATTTGTTTATTAGAAATACGGTGGTAACGGTGCTAGGTGACTAATTGGCCCAAATAAGGATCATAAATCGAAGATTCGACCAACATAGTACTAAGGTGACACGAAAAGCTGATGATCATTTATATAAATTCTAATGTATTCGTGTGATTTCTTTTAGTGGTCGATATAAGTTAAAACATACCTATACACATATCCATTTTAGTCAAGAACTTGATGATCGAAGAAAGCTTGCAAGGTTATCATCGGTGTGGTTCCGTTTGAACCGGCATATATTTTAGACACCGCCCTAAATATTGGTTTGAATAGTTGTGTATCCGTGGCCGGGGTTTTTCTGTTTTTCTATACGGAAATCACGAACAAAACATGCATTGGATAATTTGCGTGTGATAGATCGAATTCCGTTGCTCCAACAAGCCGTTAACTAGAGCCACCGTGCCACGGCTGTTATTTTATTTTATTTTGTAAATTTTTTGTTAAAATTTAGTATATCATTTATAGTGATTAAGTTAATCTAGTTATTCTTTAACCCTTATATTATAAAAGTAATTAATTAATTAACCCGAAAGTGCTTGTAAAAACATAAAAAAAAAAAGAATAAGTTTAATACAAAATTGTGATCAGTTGGTGTGAATAAATCAGCCGAGCTGATAGTAGCCATAAGTGCATCGTGTGCAGTAAGCGCCATTAATTTAGAGTCATCGCGCATGTTTCAAAGGATACTTCAAGGCCTTGGGGGAATCAGGAAACCGTAAGTACGTAGTTATAGTTTGTTACAATATCGCCTTCTGCGGTATGATTTATGGTTCTTCAAATTCAAATATTTAGGATTGATTTTATTCTCATCAACTGTGTGTAATTCTTAAGTGTTTATACAAGTGCTACGTTTTAATATTTCCTATTAAACTTAAATATGATTTAAAATTCCCGTTTATAAATCTCGAATATAAGTAACTTAATGCTAATAAAGTCATTTAACGTTGTGTTAATATGAACAATATGAACTAATTTTGTTTTCGTGAGGGAATGTGTGTAAAGATGACCATGGGATGATAATAAGAATACATTTCTATAGTTTTGTGGTACAACAATTATGGTGGTTTTTATGCTGGACCGATCAAACGAACCCCCCTCAGGCGAGCAAACCCGGTACAAAGTGCCACGTGATCGGTAGGACCATAAAATCGCCACATGGCGCCCGAGCAGGGACCTGAAGGTCATACTGTTTTCCGTTAAAATAGCGTGATCTGAAGGTCATTTAGTTATTTCAGATGGTAACCCTAAAAAGGTATCCAAGGAGCCTCTCTCCTTAACTGTTCAGAAGGTCGCATAATTCGCTTAACAATTCCGCAAAATCTCCGTTAGCGATTGACATCTTCTATTTTTTTTTAGATTCAGTTTTTTCATTTAGTTATTTTACCCTTCTTTCATTAAAACTCTAATACCGGTAGTTTGAACGTAGTCCATGATGCATCTGTAATTTAGATTTTAGTTGTAATTCCGCTAACTCTTACAGTTTACAAATGGATAAAGTTTTTCTTACCCAAACCTTGCTTTCATAATTATTTTTGGAATTCAATTTTTGTTTCATTTAGAATCCGATAATTGATGGTGGTTTAGTGGAGCCAGTAAGACAACGATGATCTAGATTTTTTGTAGTGATTCTCATTACTCTCATTGTAGTTAAATTGGTAAAGCTATTCGAACTAAGATTTCTGTCTATATTTATATTTCCGAAACTTTCTTCCTTCGTAGTAGATTTATATGAAAAGAAACTTTTAGCCGAATATATGACTCGGTCTTCGTGAATTGATTTCCCCTAGATAAAAGAGGTTGATTATCATGGTGATTCCATTTTTCCATTTTTTTACTAGGCTAATCACTCTGTTCGGTTAAACTAGTTAAATTTTTATTTGTATAGCTAATTACTGCACATGGTTACTTGTTCTGATTTTATCGATGATTTCGTAATTCTTAGTAGCCTGGGTTATTAGTTAAGTCAATAAGATACGTATAACACCGACCATGGAGGATAAGGACAGTTTCGAAAATGTAACAATTAAATAAATAAATAAAATAATAATATAATAATAATAAACTTTTCTGATTATTATACCATGAATATCACGAAACACACATTCCCGCTTGTATCATTAAACAAATATACTTTTCCTTATAAAAATATAATAATATTAAATAAATTAAAACTTAAAGATATATAAACAAAACCATAAACGAATAACGGAGAAACTAATCACATTTCTCTCGTCGAAGGGCACGCATTTTAATTCGTGACCGCTAACATTTCTTATTGTACGTCTAACTTATTAAATACAATTTTGTCTGAAAATCAGTCATGTCAAATTTAACTATATTGGACTGTTTGACCTCGGAAGAGCTTGACGTTGAGTATGCCGTTAGAAAAATAGACAAAAACGATGCCGGAGCCAGGTCGAAACTATTAGGGTGCCTCCAATCTGAACAGGTAGATGATAAATTGAAACCGGTTCAAACTCAGATTCCAATATCACCAGACTTAGAAGCTCGCACTTGTGGTGAGATGACCGTTGCGATTCAATCCGCAGCTAATAAATTAAACGAGCACTCATCCCTTGAAGCCTTAACTAGAGTATTGTACCATGCAATACATTATGATGATCGAGCCAAACGACTTAAGTTGGCATATGGTGACATAGGAATAGTTACTCAGGCTATTGGAGCCCTCCGACGGATCATACAGAGGCTCAGACAACATATAGAAGATAAAAGCAATTTGGTTTTAACCCCACAAAGAATCGTAACAGGAGCCAGACCAAAATCGAAAACAAAAAAACCTGAATGTTCCAGTGAAACTGAAGCTCCCGAGACGAGTTTCAATAATTTATCGCTGGGTGAACCCAATGCAAGTAGTAGTGCTGGCCACAATAACGCTGAAACCAACGTGCACAAGCCGAAGTCAGATTTATCATTTCAAAAAAGTGTCAAATTTAATCTGGATCCTCGATTCATGTTTCCGCCAGATAACCCAAGAGTTTCATTTTCAAATGAAAGCCAAACGGTGGCGAAAAAAATTCCTACTCATGAAACTAGTAGATCTCGGGCGATACCGGGAGCAAGAAATTTTCAATCAACCATTGCAAACTCCCAAGTTCGATTTGACATACCTACGGAGTCCGACCCATATATGAATATTACCGAACCGAATTCAAACACCAGTCTGAATTATAACGCGAACCCTTACGCTGGCGGGATAAACGACCTCAACAGTCAAAATACTGGCAGGAATACGCAGCCATACATAAATGTTCCAATTTGCGGGTCAATAAATGCTTTTCCTCGGACGCCTTATTATGCGAACGTTAACAATGCCACTCCGGGTTTCCAAACCAATCTAAACGATCCTGTTGGCAAATTTCCTAAGTGGCGTAATTTGAATTTTGATGGATCTAAAACAAAGGGTAGCAATAGTATTAGTGATTTTATCTTTCGGTTCGAAACAATGGCTAGGCGGAATGGGTATGATTTCGGGACATTAGACCGCCACATCTTCGATTATGTATCAGGCCAAGCCGACACCTTCTTGTGGAATTATATCCGAAACTACCCGAATTCTCGGTGGCCTCAAATCAGACAGGCGATGTTGTCGTGGTTTACGAACCCAGAAGAAGAAACTGAGACTCGAAGATACGTATTTAAAAGGATGCAAACCTCTAAAGAAACGATAGCAGACTTTATACTAGACATTGAAATCCATAATAATCGTTTGAACGTAAGCCGATTCAATCAGTCAGAACTCCTCGATATAATAAAAAGCAATCTTCATCCAGCGTTTAGAAACGAAATTATTTCGGTCCCTATCCAAAACATAGAACACCTTCGTTTGATATGCCAGAGATATGAAAATTTGTGGTCTCAAACCGGCTTCGATCCTAGATTAAATTATAGACCTAATTTCAGGTCCCACGTTAATGAAGTATATCCCCAAAATCAAGATGATGTGATTTCGGGAGACGATTATGAGGATTCATATTTTCTAGAGGCCGTAAGTCCCCAAGTACCACAAAGATCCGAGGTAATATGCTGGAATTGAAAAGACTTAGGGCACTACTACCAAGACTGCCCCTGCGATCTACTAAACGTATTTTGTTTTGGATGCGGGCGTCCTAATGTAAAGAAATATGACTGCTTAAATTGCCAGAAAGTCAACCTGTCGAAAAACGGAATGAGGAACTTTTCCAGGGCTGGGAGGGAAAGTTCAACTCCAACCAGAAATTATCCCAGACAGGTTCAAGTCCAATCGCCTGGAGTGAACATCCACAAGGGTTAAATTATCCTGAACAAATGAATTTCAGTCCGGATGCTGAACATATAATATTAACCCGTACCAATGATCATGATACACCTAATATAATCAAGTACTCCGAAATAATTAACCACAACGATATTGTTTGTAACGCCGTTGGCGATTCGAAAAATGCCGTTGTTTCACGGATTAAACGATACTGGCACCAGAAGAAGTGTATATATAAAGAATGCGCCTCTACAACAATCGGCTCCTCTTTGCCAGAGCTTGATGCTCGACCTCATGCCACGGTAAAAATTTCAGGAAAACCACTGACCGGGCTACTAGATAGCGGAGCGAGCATAAGTATTCTTGGAAATAACGCCCTCGAATTCCTGAGTAGTATAAATTGTACCTACCGTAGAATAAATTCTTTCGTGAAAACGGCCGACGATAGTGCTAATGCCATTCTCGGCTACGTGACCCTTCCAGTAAGCTTCAGAAATAAAACTAATAAAGTGCGGTTCTATATTGTCCCCACGTTACAAAGTCCGTTATACTTGGGGATTAATTTTTGGAAATCTTTTGGGATCGTTCCGAAAATGATAAGCGAAATTAATTTGATGGATGAGACCGTATCAAATAAAAAGCACCAATTAGCCGTAGAACAGCTCTCCAAATTAAATGCTGTAGTAAAAATGTTCCCGTCGTTTAATGAGAAAGGACTAGGGTGTACTACACTTCATCAACATTTAATCGACGTTGGCTCGGCATTGCCAATTAAGCAGCGGTACTTCCCTGTGTCTCCGATAATCCAGGAGCGACTTTATCAAGAAATTGATCGGATGTTATCTTTGAACGTCATTGAACTTAGTCAAAGTCCATGGTCCTCCCCGGTAGTACTCGTCCGCAAAACAAACGGTAAATCTCGATTATGCTTGGACTCGAGGAAACTGAATAGCGTGACTGTGAAAGACTCGTATCCGCTTCCTATTATCGATGGTATTCTAGCCCGGCTTAAAAACACTAAATATATTAGTAGTCTCGATTTAAAGGATGCCTTTTGGCAGGTGCCGTTGGAGTATTCGGCAAGAGAAAAAACTGCGTTCACCGTGCCTGGGCGGCCACTTTATCAGTTTAGAGTGATGCCGTTCGGGCTCTGTAACGCCGCCCAAGCTCTGTGTCGCTTGATGCATCGCGTTATTCCAGCGGACTTGCACGAACAGGTATTCGTCTACTTAGACGATCTTTTGGTTATATCGCCCAGCTTTAACGAACACCTTAATCTGCTAGAAATTGTTGCTGGTCACCTGGACAAAGCCGGATTAACGATTAATATCGAGAAAAGTCATTTCTGTATGAAGGAGATACGGTATTTGGGCTTTATAGTTGGGGAAAACGGTCTCCGAACTGACCCGGCCAAAGTTGAAGCTATAGAACATTTTCCTGAACCAAAAACCATCAAGCAAGTGAGACGCTTCCTGGGCATGGCTGGATGGTATCGGAGATTCATTTCCAACTATGCAGACGTTTCAGCACCCATATCGAACCTTCTAAAAAAGAATGTCAAATTTAAATGGACCGTAGAGGCTAGTTTGGCTTTTGTGAAACTTAAGAAGCTGCTGGCTTCCGCCCCTGTGCTAACGAACCCTGACTACACCAAGCAATTCTTTATCCGTTGTGATGCCAGTACGGAAGGAATTGGTGGAGTGTTGTTTCAGAAGAGCGAGGAGGGGGATGAACAGCCACTGTCTTACTTTTCACAGAAACTAAACGCAGCTCAAAAGAATTACACGACCACTGAATTAGAGTGCTTGGCTGCGGTGTTATCTATAAAAAAGTTTAGACAGTATGTTGAAGGCTACAAGTTCACAGTGATCACCGATCACGCGAGCCTAAAGTGGCTCATGAACATGCGAGACCTCTCCAGTAGATTAGCTCGGTGGAGTTTGTACCTCCAACAATTTAATTTTACTATAATTCACCAAAAAGGAAAGGAAAATATTGTGCCCGATACATTGTCCAGGATATACTGCGATTCTGTTACTGAGATTGAAAGAGATAAGGTATTCCTGATCGATCAAATTGATCTAAATTCCCCATGCTTTGATGACATAGATTATACGAATTTGAAATCCAAGATATTAGGTAATCCCGCTCAATTCCCTAATTTAGAAATCCTGAATGAGCGTATTTATATCAAGATAAAACCGAGACCTTTCGATGGTTTATCTGATGTGCCGGTTTGGAAGATTTGGGTTCCTAGATCTTTGGTACAGGAGATTATTCGTCACAACCACGATGATCCTACTGCTTCACACGGGGGCATAAAAAAAACCCTGACACGCATTCGAAGGCTATTTTATTGGCCCAAAATGGCAATAGACATTTATGAGTATGTGTCAAAATCTGTAAATGTACGAAGGCTTCCAATAGAATAATTCGCCCAATAATGGGAAACACCAATTTTGCCGACCGACCATGGCAGAAGATCTATATTGACCTCCTTGGACCGTATCCTCGGTCCAGACATGGTAAGAATATAATTTTAATTGTCCTCGATCAATTAACAAAATTTCCGATCTTGAAATCACTATCCAAGGGGACTACTACTAACATCGTAAAATTTCTAAAAGATGAAGTGTTTAGTATGTTTGGATGTCCTGAAACTGTAGTCTCTGACAACGGAGTTCAGTTTACTAGTCGAGAATTCACAGACTTCCTTTCCAACTGCGGGGTTAAACACGTGAAAACTCCCGTCTATTCCCCACAGTCCAACGCCTCAGAACGAGTCAACCGATCCGTGTTGAGTGCCATTCGGGCTTATATTAAAACCGACCACAAGAAGTGGGACGATCATTTAGCTGATATTGCCGCCGCCTTACGCAGATCTTTCCATAGATCTACCAATTATACCCCGTACTTCTCATTATTTGGTTATGAGATGATTAACCATGGGGACGACTATAAAATTCTTCGTGAAGTTTGTTCCCTGAATGATTCAGACGTGGAAATTTTACCAGCAAACTACAAACTCCCAATAATTCACTCAAAGGTTAGAGATAATTTGGCCAAAGCTTTCGAGAGTTACAGTAAAACTTACAATTTGAGGGCCCGTCCTATCTCTTTTGAACCAGGGCAAAAGGTATTCATCAAGACTCACCCTGTAAGTGATAAAACCAAGCAGGTTTCAGCCAAATTAGCTTTAACTTACATTCCGGGCAAAATTGTCAATAAAACTGGTAGTGTGAGTTATACCGTAGCTAGCGACAGTGGTAAGATTCTTGGAGTTTACCACGCTAAAGATTTAAAAATCTAGGGACTTTTCCAGATTTCATCAGAATTTGGGCAAATTCCTTAAAAATCTGTTGTGTAGAGTCCTGGCTGTGACTATGTTAAATAAGTGAAAATAGTACCAGAACAAATATCGATGGTTATGACATTGGGTTACAGGCTGTAATTGTTTTGGAGTTCTGGTACCTCTTTATGTTTTGGGTTGTTTACGACTTTAATCGAAATTGGTTCATTTCAAATCAAAAATTGGTGTAAGCAAGTGGCATACAATAAAAGTGCAACGTAATAATAATAAAAATATAAAATTAAAAATATTATAACTAATAAAATTTGTTTATTAGAAATACGGTGGTAACGGTGCTAGGTGACTAATTGGCCCAAATAAGGATCATAAATCGAAGATTCGACCAACATAGTACTAAGGTGACACGAAAAGCTGATGATCATTTATATAAATTCTAATGTATTCGTGTGATTTCTTTTAGTGGTCGATATAAGTTAAAACATACCTATACACATATCCATTTTAGTCAAGAACTTGATGATCGAAGAAAGCTTGCAAGGTTATCATCGGTGTGGTTCCGTTTGAACCGGCATATATTTTAGACACCGCCCTAAATATTGGTTTGAATAGTTGTGTATCCGTGGCCGGGGTTTTTCTGTTTTTCTATACGGAAATCACGAACAAAACATGCATTGGATAATTTGCGTGTGATAGATCGAATTCCGTTGCTCCAACAAGCCGTTAACTAGAGCCACCGTGCCACGGCTGTTATTTTATTTTATTTTGTAAATTTTTTGTTAAAATTTAGTATATCATTTATAGTGATTAAGTTAATCTAGTTATTCTTTAACCCTTATATTATAAAAGTAATTAATTAATTAACCCGAAAGTGCTTGTAAAAACATAAAAAAAAAAAGAATAAGTTTAATACAAAATTGTGATCAGTTGGTGTGAATAAATCAGCCGAGCTGATAGTAGCCATAAGTGCATCGTGTGCAGTAAGCGCCATTAATTTAGAGTCATCGCGCATGTTTCAAAGGATACTTCAAGGCCTTGGGGGAATCAGGAAACCGTAAGTACGTAGTTATAGTTTGTTACAATATCGCCTTCTGCGGTATGATTTATGGTTCTTCAAATTCAAATATTTAGGATTGATTTTATTCTCATCAACTGTGTGTAATTCTTAAGTGTTTATACAAGTGCTACGTTTTAATATTTCCTATTAAACTTAAATATGATTTAAAATTCCCGTTTATAAATCTCGAATATAAGTAACTTAATGCTAATAAAGTCATTTAACGTTGTGTTAATATGAACAATATGAACTAATTTTGTTTTCGTGAGGGAATGTGTGTAAAGATGACCATGGGATGATAATAAGAATACATTTCTATAGTTTTGTGGTACAACAATTATGGTGGTTTTTATGCTGGACCGATCAAACGAACCCCCCTCAGGCGAGCAAACCCGGTACAAAGTGCCACGTGATCGGTAGGACCATAAAATCGCCACACAACAATTAATGTAAAGCGTCGTACGTCGTACCTTCATGTGCCACCACAATTCATGCATCACACGGTGGTACCTACAACGAGATAGTCAGTATATACTCTTACGATAAAAGACATAGTTAACAAATTGTGTATATTGCTTTAGCACGAGCAACGAGTCTCGAAGGACTGTTCATCACGTCGGCTATCGATGATCATGTCGTCTACCATGGACGTAAAAATGGGACCTCAATGGGTCTTCTTCAAAATTAGCTATCGCGCCTCCCCACAAATCCGCTTTATCCGTTGTAATGGCGAATTTTGTACGAGATAATAATGACGTCTGGTTTTTAACACTGAACTGTCAGAGTCTTAGGTCATACACATCACCTCGACCTAACTGACACAGTCACGCAAGGATGCTCAATTTTCTTGCTTTTCCAGATCTGCGTTCAGTTCAAGAGAGACGGTGAGCTGCCGAAGTAACAATATATAAAAATTTAAATAGAATACTCATACCATACAGTCACCTCGCATAAAGAAATCATCGTTGGACAAACAATTGGTATGAGCGTAACAACACAACTCATTGATGATATATATACGGCTGAACTTCAGCTTCTCAATGGGAATAAGATGCTTTCTGTAGTTGTATTAACCTCGCCGAATAAATCTTTCGAAGACATAATGAAGTTCATACATTTCGTCCTTGCCCCATATCCTAAAGAATTTCAAAAATTCTCCAAGGAGACTATCATCTTTTGCCGGTGATTATGAGCGGGGATTTCAATATTAATGTTGCTGTTCCTCAAACTGAACCACTTATAAACTTCCTGCGAGACGAATTCGATTTGCACATGAACTCAGATCGAAATATATTTATTACTAGATATGGGACGACCATATTGTGCAGTTTTTCAATGAAAATTTTTAAAGTTAGAGTCGACAGTATATAATATATCTTATTTTAGCTACCAAAATCCAATTGCTTCGAATATACCGAAAGAGTAATAGACCAATTTAACGATAATAAACAAATGAAAAACTCTGGTTTGTAAAATTGCATTCCTTCTTCCTTCAAAGTAAACTGTACCCACGTACTATACACACGCCATGTTTACACATCTCCTTGAGAGTACTAATGGACTCACTCATTTTTTTTTTGAAAATGCTGCAATTATATTTTGATTTTTAAACAATATAATATAATATAATTTTAAAATATTTGTGCTTCGTATTCACTGTATCGAATTGTAAGGAACTTATATTAAGCCCATATCATGCATAATATTGTTGAATAAAGTATATATTTGCTTGTTCTTAACAACTCTGATCTACTATTGATATTATGTAAAGTACAACCGAGTTCATCTAAAATTCCTGAACTGACGAAACTAGGGAAATTTTTTAGTACACAATTTTCTGATTGTTCCTTACTTCATTTTAGAGACAGAACTGTCATTTTATTTTCAAATTTTCTGTTGTTTTTGCGGATATGCCGAGTCGGATGAAATATAAATAAGAAATGGACAAATTTAATGGACAATATGGATATGTCCGGTTTATATCGTGATTTCGTT
The DNA here is from genome assembly GCA_932526605.1 of Nephrotoma flavescens. Lineage (NCBI taxonomy): Eukaryota > Metazoa > Arthropoda > Insecta > Diptera > Tipulidae > Nephrotoma > Nephrotoma flavescens. The sequence goes on along the minus strand of OW052221.1, from coordinate 175,970,077 downwards.
CCTGAAATGTTTGACGTTTCTCATGGGGCACTTCAATTTATAACCTACGAATAAATGAAAACCCCATTATACTGTACATCGAGTAAAATTGGCGGTACATCATCAATTATTGTGTTCAGAACAACACATGTAGTTCACCTGAAATTTTAAAAAATAAAACACTACTGTTGATTAATGGAAATTTTTTATTAAAATTTATTTTTCATAAATTCGGCTTTTCTGGATTCTCAACTTAATCGGGTGACTATAAAAAGAAAAATGGTTATGCGTTCCACAGATTGCTTAGTAGTACTTCCAATTTTCACCATTTGTGCTTTAGCTTTATGTTCTTTCTACAGTACCAGTGAGAGCATCCGAACGAACCGAGAGGGAATCAATATTTCAACTAGCTGTTGATCTTCCAATTTTCACCATTTGTGCTTTAGCTTTATGTTCTTTCTACAGTACCAGTGAGAGCATCCGAACGAACCGAGATGGAATCAATATTTCAACTAGCTGTTGATACGATGACAAAGGTCGCGTTCCCATTACAACTGGTCCAAATTACGAGTTAATTTTAGCATCGAGTCGAACATTATGAATTAAATTCACAATATACTTAAGGCAATGCATATACTTAAGGCAATGCATTGATGGATTCATCACGGTTTCCAAAATTTTCTCGTGTATTTCTTTTTTGTCATATATCGAAAAAAAAGTATTTCAATGCATAATTTGTAGGTTATGTTGTCATCATACATACTTTCTTGTCGCACAAAAATTCCAACAACGGAAAAGTTAAATGCCGATTCAGATATTTGCAAGTTTTTGCCGTTAAATCGAATTTTTCCATCATACGAATTACTGATATATTTGCCACATACCGTTCAAACGGGATATAACTAGAAATAAAAAAATATTAGAGTATTTAATTCTTTTGTAATAAATTATTAAGTCACTTTTGTGCTGGAACATCATTTGTCGTAATTTTCCCACTTCTCTTTATAACATGCATATAAAATAAAGCATACAAATTGATTCGAACTGATTGAGATGTATCACCACTTACTACATATAATCCATTCGACGATATTCTTCAGTATACGCACAGTTTAAACCATCATATTTAGAAAAACTCGATTCGAACTATTCATATCGCTTAAATTGGATTTTCACATCACAGCACTCAAATTTTAAACATAAAAACTTATTAATTAGATTTATTATTGAGTAAATTACGAAATAAATAATAAATTAGTAAATTTCACTAATTTATTATTTATTTCGTAATTTATTTTAAACGTCAAAATGATTCACTTGAAGTTAGTAAAAGTTGTTGTACTAAAATGTTCCTTTCAAAATTTCCCAGTATTTTATCGCGGTCTCGAACACCAGATTTCAAAAAAACGCAGCAATCGTTGGATATAGCATACAGAGGACGTGAATTGAGACATGTTCCGATCATGCATATCGTAGTGGATAATCCCTCATATGTCAACGTTTGATTTCAAACGACTTCGGCATATATGATGTTTCAATGATTTCACTGCCGCCTCCCATAATCCTTCGAAATGCGGAGCGCCTGAACTAATAAAGTGCCAGGTAATGCTCTGCGTTGAAAAATGATCCTGGATAATCTTCTCCCACTGCAGTTGGTTTTGGATTAGAAGCTTGATGTATGAAGTTTGTACCGTTATCACTGTAAATGTGGGCAATTTTTCCTCGGCGCGATGTAAATCTTTTGAATGCTGCCAAGAAGGTGTTTGCTGTTAAATCAGAGACCACTTTGATTAACTGCCTTTGTTGACAGGCATACATAAAGACAGCAATGTATCCCTTATAGGCCTTATTCCCTCTGCCTTTTGAGATTCGTATATTCAATGGACCGGCATAATCGACACCCGTGTGTATAAATGGCCGCGACGCGGCTACCCGACTTCGAGATTGCCCATAAGTTATTCCGTCCGTTTACTTTGAAATCGACAACAGACAATGCATTTTTGAATGTGATTCCTTACTCCTTGAGCTCCCCTTATTATCCAGAAAGTTTTCCGGATAAATGCTAAAGGCATTGCTACCATGAAGCGTGGTTACATGTGCTCACTTAATAATTAGACTGGTAAGATGTGATTTAGCTGGTATAATTAGCGGATGTTTCTCTCCGAATGGAAGATCCGAATTATTTAGTCTGCTTCCTACCCACCCCCGCCGTCGTTGTTTAGGAACGGATTCAGTAAGACAATGGTGCTCTTCTTCCTAATTGACTGTTGATCCCTTAGTAAGCAAATAAAACGCCGACCGCTTGGTTAATTAAGCATGGCAGAAGAAGTGCTCCGCAAAGTTCCAGACGTGGTAAAGTTCGATTAACTGGAGTAGGTGCTACCTTGGTTTTGGTAGTCAGTAGCCGTGTGACAATTGTAGTGTCTGATAACTCAATTCGACTGTATATGGCCGCTGCATATGCAGTTTCTGATGCATCGCAGAACCCGTGTAAACAGAGATTTTGTTGGTCTGAAGATACTGTTCCTATCCAACGTGGAATTGATAGCCTTTCAAGCTGTACCAGTCGTCTCGCAGCTTTACCTACTTTACTGTAATTTCTTTAGGAACCTTGTCATCCCAGTTGATTTCTGTAGCCCACAGGTCTTGTAATAAATGTTTGGATGCAATGGTAATTGGCGACAACCATTCCTAAAGTTTTAATAGTTTCATCTTCTGCCAACTCCATGTTCCCAATTAATTTATTTGATCCTTGTATAGACTGCAGTACTTGTGGGTGGCTGCTCGACCACTTGCTCGGTTGAAATTGACCCTTTTGAAGTAATCTGTATACGGATTTTGTCTCAAATGTGTGAAACGAAATGAGTGTAACCGGAAAGATATAGTAGTAGCATTTGTGTTTGAGTTAGTTTCATGCGTATGATTGTTTTACTGCATATGCAAACCACATGTCATTCTTTTTTTGTTTATTCATATTAACCCTTTGAGTGCCAACGTGATTTCACTCAAAGAGTTAACCATTGTAAACGCCATATTTTTGTGTAGTTTACGTATTTTCGATTTTTTTTTATAGTTAACATTTTATTTTTAAAATTTATGAAATTTAAAATAAATTTATTTAATAAAATTTTATTAAAACATATAAAATTAATTTATGATAAAAAAAAAATTAAATATAAAATATATTAGCATGTGAAATAATGATATTCCACAGCTTGAGAGCAGACGTAATGTGCTGAGAGAAGGAAATAAGCACCATAAAAATTAAACCGATTCGCCCGGATCGCGTTATTTTGATACTGTTCATCATACAAATGACATAAATACGAACAAAAAAAAAATACAAATACGAAGACATAATTGTGTATTATACACTGTGTACGTATTCGATTTTTATTAGTGCATCGTGTAGATTATCAGCTCCGGTTAGAAAGTCATCAACATAACAGTCTTCTATTAAGACCTTCCTGGCCGTTGGACAGTGTTCACCTTCATCTAATTGCTAACTGATGTAGTGTTCTTATTGCCAAGAATGGTGCCGCTGAAGTGCCATATGTAACGGTAGTTAAGTTGTACTCCCATAACGGTTGGTTTGGATTCTCCCTCCATAGTATTCTTTGATAATCTTGGTGTTCCTTTGTCACCTTGATTTGTCGATACATATGTCGGCTGCAAATACTATTTTGTGTTTTCTCCACCGTAGAATAAGTAGCCATAAATTATTTTACAGAGTAGCTCCGACATGCAGAGTATCATCCAAACTCAAACCCGATGTTGACTTCATTAAACCGTGAAATACAACGCGAAACTTAGTTTCCTTTGAATTTTCCTTCAATATTGCATTATGTCGAATGTAAAATTGTCCCTTGCAATTGGATGTGTCATGCCCCATTTGAAGATATTCTTTCATGAATTCTAGATATAATTGTTGTAGTGGTTCATTTTTTTGCCATCTTTTCTCAATTTGCAAGAACCGTTGCGTGGATCTTTTTTTTGAAGCACCAAGGATGCTGGTATCGTTTTCCTTGAACGGTAAGGTAACCACGTAGCGTCTATTTGGAGTCCGCTTAATCGTTTGTTGATAAATTGTTTGTTCGTCAGATTTTGTTAGTGGCCTTAGACGTCTACTCCTAACAAGATGTCTATAGGAGCCGTACAATCATATTGTAGATCCGCCAATATTATATTTCTCCACCGAGAGTCGTCACTACATAATTATATGCTTCTATTTGTAGCTTAAACACCGATGGAAAATGTGGTTGAATTTCAAGTTGAACTATGGAGTTACAGGTATTTTTAGTATTGCCTCAAATTCCGACCAAGCTAGTATGTATGTTTTCCTGATGTAATCCCAGCTGCTTACATGCATTTTCAGTAATCAAGGATACTTGGGGTCCTAGGTCGATTAATGCTCGTAACGAAACTGTTTTGTTTGTGGAGGTTTTGGTTATCACTTTAGCTGTTGAGAGTAGGGTCGTGATATTTCCATCGATTGCGTTGATTGATACATTTTTGGCATCATTATTGTAGGTGTGCAGCAATTGATGATGTTTGTTATGGCATATTGTACATGTTTCTGTTCTGAGGCATGCCTCTGTTGAGCGGTGTGATAGGCAGTTGGTACACATTTTTGCCTATTGATGAAATCTATTCTTCCACTTGGGGTTATTTGTTTAAAATGAACACAATTTGGAATTATGTGTCCCCTTCTTTCGCAGTATTTATAAAATTCACTACTGCAACCTACTTTTTGCTGACTTTCTTGATTGACAAAATTTTTTTTGGCCCTTTTCCAATTACTGACTTATTTGACGTTATCTTGAATAAGTCAGTCAATTTGTTCCAATTCATTGTACCGACTTATTTGTGACTCTCTCTCTCTCTCTGGCTTTCACATCCCATGAAGGGATTTCGCCGCCTGCACAATGGCCCTCCATCCATCCCGATCCATTGCTCTCGTCCTCCAGTTTCGACATCCTAATGCTTGCAGATCTTGTTCAATGTCGTCACGCCAGCGTAGTCGGGGTCTTCCTCTACGACGTACTCCGGCTGGTTGTTGGTGAAACACTTTATATATCATCCGTTGTTGTTGGGACCTTGTAACGTGGCCGAGCCATCTCACTCGATTGGATTTAATGAATCCGATGATATCGCTGCCTCCGAGGAGTTGCTTTATTTCGTGATTCATACGAATCCGATATTCGTTGTTCGCAACTTTAATTGGACCAAAAATTGAACGGATGACCTTCCTTTCGAATGTAGATAACAATCTACAATCATTAGAGGTCATGGTCCAGCTCTCGCTTCCGAAAGTCAGCACAGGTCTTATTAGTGCTTTATAAAGTGCGAGCTTGCACGACTGCGATAGATGTTTCGAACGCAATAATCTTGATTGCGCGTAGAAAACTCGTTGTCCGGCAGCGATTCGGGCTTTTATTTCTGCCTGCATTTCATTCAGTGATGTTATAACTGACCCGAGGTATTTAAAGTTTTCGACACCATCAAAATTGTGGTCGCCAATTCCGAGATTTGCACTAGAGATGTTCCTGGGTGTTGTTAGATATTTGGTTTTACTGCTGTTCACCTCCAAACCAAGTCTTCTTGCGCAGCGATCGAGCGGTATGAAACTGTCTTTGATATCGCTAGGTCTTCGGCCAAGAAGCACGATATCATCTGCATATCCAAGAATTTGGCCGGATTTATTAAATATACAGCGCGAAGTTTCGATGTTGCTTTTTCTCACTACGTACTCAAGCGCCAAATTGAACAGCAAAGGCGCGAGTGCATCACCTTGTCGAACGCCAGATGTTATTTCAAAGGAGTCTGACACAGTTCGTTCAATTACGATTCTACATACAGACCCATACGTTGTTAATTTACACAGAGAAACGAGTTTCTCTGGGATACCTAGGCATATGAGCGCGGCCCATAAGTTGTCGCGGTTTATACTGTCATATGCCTGCCGGAAGTCTATATATAGTTGATGTATGGTTATGTTGTACTCCCAACATTTTTCCAAGATCATCCTCATGGTAAAACACTGGTCCGTGGTTGATCGGTTGGGTCGAAAACCACATTGATAGTCGCCAATGATGTTTTCGGCGAAAGGGATGAGTCTGGCAAGTACAACATTAGCCAACACTTTGTAAGCAGCGTTCAATAGGGCTATGCCACGATAGTTTCCATATTTAAGACGGTCGCCTTTTTTATGCAGAGGACATATGAGCGCGGTCTTCCAATTCTCAGGCAGCTCTTCTTGGTCCCAAATACAGACGACGAGGTCGTATAGACTTGTTGCAAGAGTAGCGCCTCCGAGTTTAATCAATTCTGCGGGGATTCCATCGAGACCGGGTGCCTTTCCGTTTTTCAATCGACTAATAGCTGCGTCTACTTGCTCCACTGTGGGATATTCGACAAAGACCTCGTCACCTGGAGGAGCTATTGCTCTAATGGGGGTCACGTCGTCATTCCGATTTAGCAGATTTTGAAAGTAGGTTTGCCATACTGAGAGAACATCAGCCACGTTTGTTCTCAACTCTCCATTCCCGTCTTTGATGGCTGTACTTCTTGGGTGGAAGTCTTTAGTGAGATTCCTGGCGTTGGCAAAACAGTCCCTTGAGTTTCCCAGTTCCGCTTGGAAGCTGATGTTTTCGATGCATAATCTCATATGTTCGCGCTTTTTTTGTCGAAGGTATTTAGTCGTGGCTTTCCTAGCGCGGAGATATTCTGCTAGAGTGCTTCTAGTGTTGCGAGCCAACCATTTTTCACGAAGCGTTCGTTTATTTTCGACGACCCTACGGCATTGGTCATCGAACCAATCATTGCGGGGCCTCGGAGGTCTTCTTCCGATGGTATTTTGCGCCGCGGTGGTTATGGCTGACTGTATAGCGTGCCACTGCTCCTCGATGTTAGAGGGAGCTTCTTCGTTGTTGCTGGGCCGCTCTAAATAGTTAGTGACAGCTGATTGGTAACTCTGCAATGATGCTTGGTCTTTTAGAGCATTGATATTCCATCGAACGGTCTTTTGTGCTTGTCTGTTAAACGTAGATGACAGTTTGCACTTATATTTAAATATGACAAGCATATGATCACTGTCCATGTCTGCACCTCTGTAAGATCTAACGTCAGATATGCTGGTGGAGTGCCTCTTAGACACCATGACGTGATCGATTTGATTTTCCGTTCTCCCATCATTCGATCTCCACGTTACTTTGTGGATTCTCTTATGTGGGAAAAACGTACTTGATACAACTAAGTTGTACGTTATTGCCAGGTCGGTGACTCGTTGGCCGTTGTTATTACTAGTTAGGTGCAGGCTGTTAGGACCGATGTGCGATGTATTTTCTGCACTCCTACCGATTTTTGCATTAAAGTCGCCCACGATGATTTTAATGTCGTGGTGCGGTATGTTATTGATGACTTCCCCCAGTTCGACAAAGAAAAGATCTTTGATGTCATCTGATTTATCTTCGGTGGGTGCATGCACATTGACGATCGTGATGTTAAATTTCCTAGTGCGAAGTCTGACCGTGCATATCCGCATGTTGATAGGGCGGAAATCGATGATATGATGCTTCACGCGCCGATGGATGAGGAAGCCAACTCCAAATTCTCCTCCGTTCTGATGGCCGCTGTAATGAAGAGTGTAACCATTGGTGGTGTCATGGATCCCACTCCCAGACCATCTAAGCTCTTGTAGTGCAAGTACGTCTAATGTGTAACTCTTTGCTTGGTTCGATAGGTTCTGGAGATCTCCAGGTCTTAAGAGGCTAAGCACGTTCCATGTTCCCATTTTTAAAGCGTTGTCCGTGTACAATTTCCGGGGTCGAGTTTGTAATGAATCCGATATGGTTATCCGAGGCCTTTGTTTAGGGTTCATAACTTGGTGAGTTTTTATGAGGGGAGGTTGTTGGCCTTCCGCTCAACCCGCTTGTTACGTGTGTGGGTCACGTACTGGTGAAAATCTTGAGGCATCCAGTCCTACCTTGAACACATTTATATAGCAAGCCGCTTGATACAAGACAGACGCCCGCTTCAGCCGCTCCTAACCTGGAAAACAGACGCTGGTTTGGTATTGGTTTTGAGGCGCCAATGGCTCGCCCTGACATGTAGTGTCCATGACTATAAACAGGATTTAGCTGCTCGTCTCCACTACACCGCCTGATTCATTTAGAGTTACCCAGAGAGCACCGCGAGGAGGTATGAATCTCGGCGAAGTCGCCCTCCTTGTGACGTAATAACAAAAAAACAAAACGCAATTTCTATTATATGGAAGAAAAAATTTTCTTGACATATTGGTCGTTGCTACTAGATTTGAAAAAAAAAAATCTGCATGCATTACATTTAGTCAAGACACATTTTTGGAGACATTTCTGTGTCGACATACTTATTCAAATACGTCTGCTCGCGAGGTTACTTATTTGAATAAGCCCCTGTCCATAAATAAGTCGGTAATTGGAAAAGGGCCTTTGTATGAATCAACCTTGAATTGTTTACTTGCGATGGTGTTTGCACTTTGGAGTGCTTCAAGCACATTCATTCTCTTTATTAAGTGATGTAAAAATTGTTCCATTGTGGGATAGTCAACACGATTACCATGAAGGGATTCCTTGTAGTGCTTAAGGCTGTTATAATCCAATTTTTTGACATTAAGGTGAATGAGTATGGTGCTCCATTCATTTACATTGTAGCCCAGGTTTCTTAAAGCTTCGATACACTACCTTTAGTGTATCATGCATTTTCTTAATATCCTTAGCCGCATTTAGTTGAACTTTTGGAACGTTCAACATGGTGTCAATATGGTCACGATTTTGCGTTTATTGTCATACCGCTCCATAATGATGTTGTACGCAGTTTTGTAGTTTTCTGTTACTTATATAGAGTAACATTATCATAGAAAAGTTGCATTATGCGTAATCAGCTTTTTAACTTGGTCGACCCTAGCTGTTCAATTGAACACCACCAATAATTGGAACGTTGACGTATTAAGCGACTAATTAAAATACAAAATATTTGGAAGACCAACTTTTACATTAGGATTCTACTTCTGCGAATGAAACGGTTGGAACTCAAAGATGATGTAAATTCGAGTCAACAATTTGTATTAATTTATTACAAACTCCCATTTGACAATAGGTCGAATTTAGCTTTACGAGCTCCGTATAGCGAGGGCCATCCTTATGCAGGGTTCGAATAAACTATTTTTGTGTCAAATTCGGTAAACCAGGCTCAAGCGTATTGTACAAGGAAAAATCTCGATTTTACTATGCATAATAATTTATTTCCCCGGAACCAAAATTTGGCTTTATAAGTCTTGTCAGGACACAATAATATTATTACGTAGTTGAATTGTAATAGCGTGCATACGGACACTTCCTTTGACAATTTGTATCATTTCATTGTTATTGTTGGAAATGCGCTATTTGTTTAATTACAAATTATTGCCCGTTCAACTACATTAATAGGTGCTGCGTTTTTGTGAAAATGCTGCTCTAGACCGCGATAAATTATATTTTGATTTTTTAAGCAATTTATAAAATATTAAAACATTTGTGCTTCGTATATTCATTGTATGGAATCCTAGAGAACTTATCACAGTTCATAACACGCACATTTATATTGTTGAATAAAGTTTATACTTATGCTTGTTCTCAACAACTCTAATCAACTCTTGAGAATACAACATAGTTTATAATTGAACTGACGAAAAAGGGATTTTTTAGTACACAATTTTTTGATTGCTCCTTACTTCATTTACAACAGGAAATTGACCAAAATATGGCCGTTGTGTTGTACATGCGGATATGCCGAGCCAGGTCGAATAAAATATAAATAATAAAAGGACAATAATACGTAAGTATAAGTATTTTGCTTTGTACGTATTCAAAAACATGTTAATGCATAAATTAATTAGAAAGATAAATTATTCCATTTACATTATAGCTACAACAACTCTGACAAATTCAATATGGGTGGTAAAAACAAGGCTATGTTTTCATATTCAGGTCATATTCAGATGGGACGGTTAAAAATTTACCCGATTCAAAAATTAACACGGCAACAAAGGAACTTGGGATTGTATAAAACAAACTTGGAGGCATGAAAGAATGCCAGGTTTTAATAAAGGTTTGGTGCCATATTTAGCTCGTGTAATACCAAATATTATGTTAGTTATGTTAATTTATGAAAAATTTACTGTGTGATAAAGAGAACGCGTAAGACAAAATAAAATCGCCATAACAAAAACACGTAATATAAGTCAAACAATGAAAATGAAACGTGTGAATTGTATATTTAATAAAAAAAAAAAACGGAATCCGTAATATTCGATTTGCAACCCAAAAATTAAATGTCAAAATGATTGACCTGAAGTTGGTTAATGTTGTTGTTCTAAATTTTTTTTTTTTTGTTAATTTTCCTGTATTTTATCCCTATATTTTATCGCGGTTTCGTACATCATATTTCAAAAGCGACAATTAATGAAGCATTGGATCCAAAATAAGCTTCAGTTATTTTATTATCTATATCCGTTTTCCAGCGCGCGATCACAATTGTGCGTGTAAAAATCGTGTACCAAACAGAATCATGTCAAAAATTTATTTTTGTATATATTATGGACCAACATAAACATTGGTGCACACCACTTACATCGCTTTCGTCCAAAAAATAACACTATAACTATAATCAAAGAAAATTCCGATTTAACTAAGATCCGTGTAAAATCCGGAAAACATTCCAATCTGTCATTTTTTACATACACATTTGTGTGTGGTGGACTTATTTTTAAGGGGAAATAAATTTCCTGGCCGGAAAAAGGATATGTAATATAATTTTAACAATGCCACTACAATACAATGGTTCGCTGATTTTGCCAGTAAATCGCTTGTAAAGGTTGTTTTTTTAAGACTGATAGAAAAAATACTGAATTGTAAAAATTAAACCAAAAATTAAATTTTTATCAAAAATATTGCCAGAATATACTGAGATCTATATATTTCATATATAGATCTCAGTATACTCTGGCAATTCATCATAAATAGACTCACGCTTGAACAACGCTACGAAATTATTAAAATTTCGAGTTACGGTCAATGGAGATTATACCGCACCATGATCAATAATTTTTTGTTTGAAAATATGGAGGACATTGATCCGGACGAGATGGGATTTCAACAGGATAGCGCTACGTGCCTTACGGCGGCCGCAACCATCGACTTATTAAAATCAAAATTTGGCGATAAGTTGGTTTCTAGAAATGGACTTGTCAATTGGTCTCCAAGGTCGTGCAATTTGACACTTTTCGATTATTTCCTATGGGGCTACGTGAAGTCACTGGTTTATGGTGATAAACCAGCAACAATTGACGCCTTGGAGGCCAGCATTGTTCGTGTTATTCGTGACATACGACCAGCAGTGCTCGAAAAAGTAGCCCAAATCATTTTCAAATATTAATGCCATGTATTGATCTTTCGAATAAAAAAATTTTTGCTTATAATTTAATTTTTTATGTTATTTTTTAGAACTTCACGTTCTATCTGGCTTAAAAAAACACCCGTTATTTCATAAATAAAGTAAAAAAAAAATATTTTGTCACTATAAATAATCAACCTCCCGCGAGAATTTTATTTCCCAGTTGACCAAAATAATCAATAAACTGCAATTTTATATAGCGTGCTTTGGAGGGCAGTATACACTGTTGATATCACACAATTTCCAGACCATCCCTGCATACAGATGCTCGTTGATTGGATCTGTCTCATATTTCGTAAGTTCATAATGTTTTAGTCTTCTCTTAATTAATACAGCAGTGCCATCGTGTGCTTTACCATCCGGATGCTTAGTGTCATAAATAAGTACAGTACCCATTAATTTTGAAGTAGTTCTTGTTGGTGAAGCGTGTTTCAGATATTAACATTTGTCAATATTGTGCTCAATGATAAATGCTTGAACCTCCGCTCTATGCTGCGCTAGCCCGTTTGCATTCCATATTGCTATTTTGAGGAGGGTCATTTTTGATTTTTAACAACTATCTGCATCAGCGTGTTCATATTCTGCATCATATTAGATCCATAGTTCTCTCCATCATCGCCCTGAAGCTTTGCATCATACCAGATAGCTCGTTTAAGGCTGATGAGATGTTTCCTTCCTCACTTGCCTCCATTTTTGGAACGGCACCCTTAAGTACTCGGTGGTGCACACTACTCTGTTTACATTTATATTTGTATTTCTGTGTATCAATTTTGTACGCAAAATGACAGCGCGAGTTGACGAGGTCAGCAAAAATTTTGTGTACATATACAGTGTATAATACACAATTTTATATTTGTATTGTTTTTTTCTCTCTTGGGCCTATTTTTTAATTCATCCCGAGCAGGCAGTGCGCTGTCAAAAATTACTTTGTATTTTTTTATTCAACCTGGGTAATTTTACTCGGTACACTGCGTTTTTATTTGTGAACTGTGCTTACACAGTGCATACTCGGTTCTTCATATTTTACTCTGAAATTAATGTCAGTGTACGAGGAGTGTGCAAAGTAAAAAACAATTTATTACTCCAGGCACACCGAATAATTTTACCCAGTACAAAGTTTGCTCGGTGTACACTACCCGGGGTAAGCCTGCTTGCTCGGGTTGAAATAAAAAATAGACCACTTGTATATGCGTAGTGCACCTAGAATGCACCTACAGGCCACACTGCTTGCTACTTCATTAAATTTATGTCTACAATTTTTTCTTTGAACTGTAGATGGCAGTCATGTTCATAAAATCAAAAAATGAAAACAAACAGAAAAAAAAATATTTTTTTACGTGTGCTAAAAGTAAGGTTATGTCTTCTCGTAAATTATAGGAAATGTGTACACATTTTATACGTGTTTACATATTTAACACAATTTAAAATGCATAATTTTATAATATAATATTATGAATTAATACTTTTACCAATAGCTTTCTATTACATTTTAAAATATATCATTAAAATATTTTTCTTGTTGTTTGTTTACAATTTTTTTCTTATCAATATGACAGCAAACAAAAAAAAAATCAAAACAAACTTTTTAATTTTAGTGCTGCCTATAATGGCCAAAGAGAAAGCTGACGACATAAATTGACGTCATATAGAAAAGTTTTTAAAGCAGTGTGGCCTGTAGTATTCTAGGTGCACTGATATGCGCATTCTATTTGTCATTTTTGCGATGGTATGTACCAAAATAAAGCGATCCGGTTGAATCGGTTTAATTTTTTTGTTACTGCGTCTACTCACCTCTTCTATTCGCTTGCTTTTGTGCGGTTGGAATGAAGTAATATTTTAAGTTTTTAGGATTTTATGTTTTAATATTTAAATAAGTGAATTATTTTCAATTTAATTCAAAAATATGAGAATTAGTCAGCAAATTAGTTCTAAAATTGTGAAATGTTTACGCATAGAAATGTCAGGCTGGGATGTTCTAACATCACCATTTTTCGATATTTCATCGAAACCTACGTCTCTTTCTGCTACAACTAATTTGACTTCTCTTTCGTTTATTAATTATTTTTTATCACAACCTACTAGAATATATTTGAACAACATCTATTTCACTTATTTTCTTTCTATAATCGAAAATAAATTATTTGGTGATAGAAACGCAGTAGAAACATTACAATGTTGCAATCTAGCAGGCTGATAATTGATATAAAAATTGAAACAGAGACAAATTCTATTCTACAGAAACGAGATTTAAACTTCGATAAATTATCGAAAAATGGTGGTGTTAGGACATCCCAGCCCAGGTTTCCATTTTGAACTTTAGCTTCTGAATGTAATTTAAGCAATGGTTGCTTAGCTCGCTGTCTTGGATTAATTCTCCTTTTCAATTCAATATAAACTGGGCAACTTCTATAATTCGTTGTGTGGTTTCCATCGCAGTTACTGCATTTTCTGACTGAAGCTTGAGTTTTTTCGTTGAAATATGGAGATCACCACAGATTACACAAACATCGCTCAAAGTACAGTAAGCTTTAGTGTGGCCGTATTCTTGGCACTTAACACACTGTACCGGTCCAGTTCTTTTTCTGGGTTCTTAAACTAATACTTAAAGTCATATATTTCATGCTTCCCTTTGTGTTTTTTTACTATCTGGTTCTAATTCCAGACGGATTTATAATATTACTTATAGATTTTACTCGGGAGTTTTTTTCAGCGAGAGCAGCTTGTTTGGGTCACGAAGCTCGCGATTCTTTTTAACATCACAACCAACCCTTTTTGGCTCTTTGGTTGATAAGTATAATACTGTTTTCTCACTTTATTAAAATGATTTTGGCCTTGTATGCCTCAATATTTGAAGATTTGATTCTTTTATATTTCCTAGAATTAATCCCGGAAATATAAAAGTTACCCTCCGTTAAAGTGTCGATGGTTCTTGCTCAATCTCTATTTGATTCTTCCCTCAAATAGATTGGTAGTGATTTCTCAGTTTTTCAACAGCTTCATCGCTGCTTATTAAACTAGAAACCCGGTTGCCAGGAGCCAATTCAACCATGGCTAGCTTAGTGAATTTATTCACGCTCGTATATTGGCCGCTGATCTAGGGCTCCTCTTTCGTTTGGGATGCACAGTGATATACCGGTGCAACGACTTTGCACTTTTGTCTTTTTCAATTAACTCACTAGGCTAATGTTTAGTTTTAATTCCGTTTGGATCAAATTTCCTTGTACAACAATTTTTTGCACGTTCACATTTTTTTTTTTTTTGGAGTATGTTTCACATGGTGCGGGACGTTTGTTAATCCGCTTGACGATATTGCCCTCTGCAGATTTGGCATAGTTATTTTAGGTGGTGAATGGGATACAGTCATCATTGTATCACATTTTGCCACATCAGTAATAAATACAATATTAATTAACACAGTTTAACAACTAAAATCAATAACTTTATCCACATATGTACATATATCACAGTTATGAATTATCAAGGAATTATAAAAGCACAGTGTGTTATTGAATTAAAAACTTGTTTTTTCTGGGTGTACGGAAGTGCCATGGACATCGATCATTTGCTTGTTGTATTCAAATATAAAGGCAAACTGCCATCTACATTCAATACATAAAATAACTGTGAGCGTCAGAACCCGCTGCGCAAAACTCTGTCGGAAGAAGACCACTGCGCTACCGTAATGATTAGTTCGATGGTCAGTGTCACCTGCTCGTCGAAAATAAACTAAAGCTTCGTGAAAAATGGTTTACTCGTACCACTAATCCGTACCAAGCACTCTAACAAAATCTCTCTGTGCTAGGTAAGCCACGAGAAAATCTAGACAAAAAAGCGCCTCTGACATTTTTTTACGCGTGATCTTATGAGAAGATGAATTGAAAACATCAGCTCCCCGGAATAAGGTAATCTCTCTAAAGGCTTTCACCAACGGAATATACAGTCATCAAAGACGGGAATGGAGAGCTGATAACAATCGGATGGCTGACGTTATTAGTGCGGCAAAACTACTTCCAAAAATGCTTAGTCGGAATGACAAAGAGACGCCTATTAGAGCAATTGTTACATCAGGTGAAGAGGCCATTTTAAATATCATAAAGTAGAGGAAGTAGACGCAGCTATTATTAGATGGAAAAATTGAAAGCCACCCAGTGTCGATGCAATCCCCGCAAAATTGTAAGCTCGTAGGCTCTACTCTTGCAAGAAATCTATACGATCTCTTTCTATCTATTTTTGACCAAGAAGTGCTACCGGAGAATTTTTAGGCCGCACTCATAAATGCACTGCACAAAATAAGTAACCATCTTAAATATAAAAATTATCGTTTTCATTTATTGAACTTGCCAGACTCACCCTTCCCGCCGAAACAGACCAGTGTTTCACTAAAAGCGTTCTGGAAAAATGTTGAGAGTACAATTTACCAAGTATAGATAGGAGTAATTGTGTCACCAAGTTTTCTTACACTTTGCGACGATTCATTTCGGACTGTCAACAATAGCAGAAAAAGGGAATGAACATGTTTATTATTAATAATACAACATTGGGATATAGCGCATCCCTAATCTTATTGTAATAAAAAATAAATAAATCAAACTTTAATCTGGTGGCGATGGTGTAATGGTTAGCATAGTTGCCTGCAAAGCGGTTGATATGGGCGCGAATCCAAAACGATGCAGTTAAAATTTTATTTAATTTTAAAATTTATTTTAAATACATATTTAGTGTATTCCAAATTATACGCTTAAAAAGTTTAATTATAAAATTGTATGCATTTAAATGTCTTTACCAGATGCACGCGTCAGATTATCAAGTTTCGCTATTTCAATGGTTAATGTTTCATATTGCTGTTTTATAATACTTACGTGACGGGTTTGTATATAATTGAAATATGCTCGTGAACGCAATATTTTAAACATCCCATGTTGTCTAGTGGCTAGGATATCTGGCTTTCACCCAGAAGGCCCGGGTTCGATTCCCGGCATGGGAATTATTTTTTAAAAATTATTATAAAATTAAAAATGACAAACTGTTGTAATGAATTAACAAAACAACAATTAAAAATGTTTACTAAACAACGCAACAAAATAATAACGGACTGCAGCAACCGGTGGTGGTGTGGTCGGGGGAGTATTACCAATTCACATTCAACACTTTACAATAATTTGCCAACATGTTCCCGAACCGAAGTCTTTGTATACAAAATACAACACTCTAATCTACTATTATTACGTAAATTTAATTAAAACGTTTTTCGCTTAATCAAAATACTTACGTTAATAAAGAAATATCGAAACGAAAATTCGTTTGGTTCAGTTAGAATATAACCATCGTGGTATCAGCACCAAGAAATTCTTTTTAGAACTTTAAAATTTGAGTATAATCTAAAAATAAACGTAATAAAAACATTAATTTAGAGAAAAAACATGTTGATTAGACTAACATCGTCATCTGTTCAATGTAAGAAATTGGCAGTAAATTGTATGTGTGTGCGTGTGTGTTGGGTTTGTTTTATAGCGTTCTATGCGTTACGCGTGTGAGCTAAACGTTCACGCGTAGAATGTGACTTGCCTAATAAATTATTCCCCTATACAAAATAAAGTTGTTGAATATTAATTTTGTAATTCAAATTTCGAACTTTGAACCACGTCGATTGTACAGTGAATATAGTTCAATTAATTAACCGGTGAGCTACGATAATAACCGCGTATTGATTTAGTTCTATTTATGGCTTTTGTGAAGTGTTTACCAATAAGTTACAGCCAATTCGATAACATGTTATCTTTAATTTTGGTTTGATTAATTTTAGGCGTGAAAAGTTTACCTTGGCATAATTGCAGCCGTCATTCATCATCAGCTGTATCTCGACCACAATCGAAAATAAACGATTTGAATGATCCACCAAAGTATGATGTGAGTATAATAAAAAACATATATTTGTCAGAAGTGGGATTTGAACCCACGCCCTCAGAGAGGACCAGAATGCTCTCGATAACTTACATTAGTAAGCAAGATGTTTTCTTGAGTATGGCGCCTTAGACCGCTCGGCCATCCTGACATGTTTAATAATATTGATGATTTATGTTTTAGTAATATTGATCTTAAATTACAGGGGGAATCATATGAAACTGTACTATCAAACAAAAATAAATATGTCACTCCAGCAGCAACGCCTCATTATAAAAAACCATTACTAATTAGTAGTGCAAAAATGCAATATATTTACGATCACAATGGTCAAAGATATTTGGATATGTTTGCCGGAATTGTAACCGTTTCTGTGGGACATTGTCACCCGTAAGTTATCAAATAATTAAATATAGTTAATAAATATTACTTTCATCTTATAATATAAATTATAATTTTTTAGAAAAGTAAATGCCGCTCTTCACAACCAAATTGAGCGGTTATGGCACACAACTGGTATTTATATTCATCCAAAAATTGTCGAATACGCTGAAAAATTATCGGCAACACTACCTGGAAATCTAAAAAATGTATACTTTGTGAACTCCGGCTCGGAAGCAAACGATTTGGCCGTTTTATTATCTCGACTGTACACCAAAAATTTTGATATCTTAGGTTTTCGTAATGCTTATCACGGTTCATCACTTGGGACTATGGGACTAACAGCTCAGTCAACATGGCGTTTTCCAATTCCTGGCCTCTCTAATGGAATACATAACATTATGAATCCTGATCCATATGCAGGTATTTGGGGTGGAAAAAATTGCCGAGACTCCCCAGTTCAAACTAATCGGAAATGTGATTGTGGTCCTAATGAATGTCAAGCGAGTGATAGATATCATGAACAATTTCAAGAGGTTTTTAAATATTCGCTGCCAAATAAAGGTAAAGTTGCAGCATTTTTTGCAGAATCTATTCAAGGTGTTGGCGGTACGGTACAATATCCAAAAGGATTTTTAAAAAAGGCAGTCGAAACGGTGCGTTCAAATGGTGGTTTATATATCGCGGATGAAGTGCAAACGGGATTTGCTCGCACCGGAGAACACTTTTGGGGTTTCCAGGGGCATGATATTTTGCCTGATATTGTAACCATGGCCAAAGGCATGGGGAACGGATTTCCACTAGCTGCTGTTGTCACCACACCTGAAATTGCAAATGCAATTCAGTTTGCGTTACACTTTAATACGTTTGGTGGTAATCCCATGGCATGTAGCGTTGGTATAGCAGTGCTTGATGTAATTCAAGAGGAAAATTTACAACAGAATTGTCTCGAAGTGGGTACGTATTATTTGAAGGCACTCGAAAAAATACGCGATAAATATGAATTTGTTGGTGATGTTCGAGGTAAAGGACTAATGATAGGACTCGAGCTGGTTGAAAATAAAGAAACTAGAATTCCGTTGAATATGCCAACAGTACTAAATATTTGGGAACAATGTAAAGAGTTCGGCGTACTGTTCGGTCGTGGCGGTCTTAATGGAAATGTGTTCAGAATCAAACCACCAATGTGCATCACCAAAGAGGATGTCGATATTGCTGTTGATGCCCTTGAAAAATCCATCGTAATGTTTAGTAAATAGTGACCTAAAATTTGAATGTAAATCATTAATTAAAAAGTGTACTGTAAAGGAAATTATAACCAAATGTTTCAATCATTTTAATGTTTGACTTGGATTAAGAATAATAATATTTTTATATAAAATGACTTGGATTCATTTTCTCAACCAGCACTAGTAACAAGTGAAATGAAATTTAGCTGATTATTTTTGTCCATTCAATAAAAAAAGCGAATGTCCGCGAACCATCGCAACGGCTCTGCGTACTATCTGTTATAATCTGCTATACAACTAAACTGTTATAAAACTATTTGCTAGGTGTCACTAATTTCACAAAATATCATTAATTTCATAACCTTCAATATTGATCAATTTATGTAGAATCAATATTCCGCTCAAGTGGCCAGTCCACGTGGAATTGATGCCCACCAAAGCAATAAGCGAGATCGTTATATTACCCCCCACTTAAGCCTGTTCGTCCTACAAAGGTTCCGAACCACCGCCTCCGTAGTTCAGTCCGTGCAACGCCAATCAATTCCACTTCTTTCTTGCCACCGCTTCTTGAAACCATCCAACTTCGCAGTTACCATTTACGGTCTATTTCACCCCAGCCTCATCCTCAATAACAGTTCTGTTCGTCACTGATGGAAAATCAGCCACGCCACGCGTCTCCTCTACATCTTGGGTTCTCTGTTTACACGACTTTTGTGATGCGTCAAACAGTGCATATACAGCTGTCATCTACAATTGAATTATTCAAATAAAACAGTCGTCTCACGGCTATTGATGGAGAAAACCAAGGTAGCACGTACCCGAGTTAAGCAAACTTCACCACGTCTCATACTTTGCGGGGCGCTTCTTCTGTCACATTTAATTAACAAAGTAGACAAAACACTAGACGTGTAACCGGTGGGTATTTATACATTTACAGATTCTACCATTGGTTTAGTTTGGCTACAAAAACCTGCAACAAAATGGAAAACGTTTGTCTCTAATCGGGTATCAGAATTTCAGAACACCACTAAAATCAGGGGATGGAAACACATACCACGAAAACCCAGCGCTCCATGCATCCCGTAGTATAGTGAACCGGTTCAATAATGAAAAAACCAGTAATAAATTAAACCATGAAGATGTTTGAATCGAGTATTAATCTAAAAAGGATCACAACTGTTCTCCGCGTTCTGAATAAGGACGCTGCATCTGACATCGACATAATCAAGCTCACCCGCCGCAAATCAGATTAACTACTAGGAGTTATTTTATAATTGTGATTAATAAAATTGAATACTGTATGTAGATCGACTTTTGTTCTATTAATTTTTATGTATTTTTTATTTATCAGAATATGTGAATATGAAATTGAAATGTGATTTATAACATTAATTTATAACATTAAAAAATTTTGGAAATCGAATGTAGTTTACGAAATATATTAGAAATAGCAGGTGTACAGGGTTTTCCAATAGGAATGATATGATTTTTAAGTGACGTTTCGGCCATTTGTAATATGTCATGATCTGACATTTTTTGTTTCTTTGTATTCAGTAATGTTTACAATTTCATCGTGGTGAGATATACGCAAGAACAACGTTTACAAATTATTCAGTTTTATTATCAAAATAATCGTTCTCCAATAGCAATTTTTCGTGTGCTTTTGCTAATTTATAATCGTAATAATCGTCCAAGTGTGCTCGCTATTCGTCGAATTGTGAAAAATTTTGAGCGTACATTTTCTTTACATAATGTTCAAGTGCCAAAAAGACAAAGAAACGCTCGAAGTAATGCAAATATTGCTGCCGTCCAGGCAAGTGTTGCTGAAGACCGCAATTTGTCGATTCCAAGACTTTCTAAAGAATTGGGACTATCTCAAACCACAACCTGGCGGATTTTGAGAAAAGATTTCGGTTTGCATCCGTATAAAATAGTTCTCACTCAAGAACTGAAGCCATTGGACCACCGTAAACGTCGTGAATTTGCTGATTTTGCCTTGGAACAACTACGAAAACGATATCGATTTTTTTAAGAAAATCATCTTCTCCGATGAGGCTCACTTTTCTGAGTGGTGCGGTAAATAAACAAAACTGTCGATTCTGGTGCGAAGAAAATCCACAAATTATTCATGAAAAACCATTACATTCACCTAAATTGATAGTTTGGTGTGGTTTTTGGTCTGGTGGAATCATCGGTTCGTATTTTTTTCGAAATGAAGCTGGTAACACCGTTACTGTCAATGGAGATCGGTATAGATCGATGATAACCAACTTTTTATGGCGGAAATTGGAAGAAGTTGATCTTGGCAACATTTGGTTCCAACAAGACGGGGCTAGTGCAACAATTGAATTATTGCGAGAAAAGTTTGGAGATTCGATTATTTCAAGAAATTGTGATATTGAATGGCCTCCAAGAAGTTGTGATTTAACACCATTAGACTATTTCTTGTGGGGTTATTTGAAGTCATTGGTCTTTAGCAATAATCCAAACTCTCTTCAAGCTTTACAAGTCAATAGCTGTGTTCCAATGGGACAAATTTGCTACTCGCAAGTGCTTGCAAGTAGATAACCAATGGAACAAGCTATAACTATGACAGAAGTAAAACATAACCTATTTTGTGTAGAAAGTTAGCTATGTGTATAATTTTGCTGTCGTCTTATTTTGAAAAATTAATTTTTTTTAACTAAAATCCACAATAAAATCTCAAAAATGAGTAAGAACTGGTCTTATAATGAAGGCAACGGTTTGATTATGATATACGCCGGCCGAAAAGAAGAATATGTCAAAAATCGCTTGGTATTTCACTGAAGTAAACAAAAAATATTGTTTGTCCTGACATTTCAACATAGCGTACTCCTCACAAAGCCATCTATTAGAATTTTTTGAACCAAAATACCTACCGTTAATTTTATGCGTAACTACTTTCAACATCTACACCACCATTTGAGCATGGATAGCTGCGAGTAGATACAAGTACTTGTGAGTAGTTTGCTTTCTCCATTGGAACACAGCTAATATTGATCGTGCTAAAAACTATCAAAACTGTCAAAACATTGGATTGCACATTTCGTGTCCCTCTTGTGGACGCAGAAACCAACGCTATCTAGGATAAATAAATTAATATCGAGTTAGTTTTAAATAATTTTATTGATTGTTTTCTTAATTATTACATTTTACAACTAAATTGTTACATAATATCTATTTATAGAGTATAGAAAAATTATAAAATCACATTTTTTTTTATTAATTTTAATATAAAAATACATTTAATTTATAAACTTAATTAAAACATGTTATTAGAGCAAAGATATTCGTTATTAATTGACAATTTTAAATCGAAGAAATATATAATTTTATTCTTATTTGAGATCTTAAATGGACGGAAAATCTTTTATAAGTTTGTAATGTCATGAATGTTGTGTTATTATCAATTTGGTCATATTTAAGCTCTTTATCGTCAACATTTCACAAACAGCACAAAGTCAATAAATGCAATTTAGAATGAAATGGCATAAGTTTAAAACTAATTTATTCGAGTTATAATTACAAGACTAGTTACGTTGATATTCGGGTTACTATATAGAATAGGCATTACAATAATAATTAGGTAAATTGAATATAAAATATTATATTCTGTTTTATACTTAAACCATTATAGAGTTCATGTTTTTATGTTTCTCCATAGAATTTTTGTATAGTACATAATATACAATAGTATCACATTACTTTACATATTCTAGTTGTAAGTTGTAACCTATAAAACCCAGCGACCGAAAAATAAAACAAACCCCTTAACGCAGTATATCATGACCATTTTAGTGAAACATTAATTTTTGTTTATTACATGGCCGTTTCACAGAGGTTTCTGTAATAATTTGATTTTGACTTAATGAGTGAATGGTCTATGGTATCCTAAACAGCCGTAACTGCCAAATAATATAGCTCCATTTCTTCATATTCGTTTGTGCCCCCGTACGAACAAGTAATGGTTGCTTGACGTTGTTGATGGTGTTGACATATTTTTGTCTCCGTGTCCTTCAAATTTATTAGCTTTTAAAAAATGGTAGGCAATCCCATTTTTCATAGCTGGTGGTTTTTTCAAAAAACGGTCATACTATCATTTTAAAATTAAAAATAATTATCGTTTTTGGAGTCACGGACACAAAAATACAACAAGAGCACCACTGAACTTTCCATTTATGTTGAATATTTTCTATTTTTACATTCTACAATACGACCAGTGATTGTTCTGTATATATTGTTATATTTCAGTGTTTATTGATGAAATGTACAATCGTAGGGAATTATAGAGGTAGAGTCATCCAATGGAAAAACAAATCAACTATTCACCGTAACATTATTAATGTTTTATTTAAAACGATGTAAAGGTGACTTATTAATTTAGGTAATTAAGATTAATTTTCCTTGAAGTATCTGCATTTAATTAGATGTAATATTTACAAATTTTTCCCAAAAATCGGTAGAAGTGCAGAAAATACATCGCACATCGGTCCTAACAGCCTGCACCTAACTAGTAACAACAACGGCCAACGCGTAACCGACCTGGCAATAATGTACAACTTAGTTGTATCAAGTACGTTTTTTCCACATAAGAGAATCCACAAAGTAACGTGTAGATCGAATGACGGAAAAGCGGAAAACCAAATCGATTACGTCGTGGTGTTTAAGAGATACTCCACCAGCATATCTGACATTAGATCTTACAGAGGTGCAGATATGGACAGCGATCATGTGCTTGTCATATTTAAATATACATTAGTGCAAACTGTCATCTACGTTCAATAGACAAGCACTAAAAACCATTCGATGGAATGTGGATGCACTAAAAGACCAAGCGTCACTGCAGAGTTTCCAATCAGCTGTCACAAACAATACGGGCCAGCAACAACGAAGAAACTCACTCTAACATTCAGGAGCAGTGGCACGCTATACAGTCAGCCATAATCACCGCGGCGCAAAACACTATCGGAAGACCTCCGAGATCCCGCAATGTTTGGCTCGATGATCAATGCCGCCTGGTCGTCGAAAATAAACGAAAGCTTCGTGAAAATGGCTGACTCGCAACACTAGAGGCACTCAAGCAGAATATCTACGCGCTAGGAAAGCCACGATTAAATTCCTCCGACAAAAGAAACGTAAACATATGAAATCATGCATTGAAAACATCAGCTACCAAGCGGAAATAGGAAACTCAAGGGACTGTTTTGCCAATGCCAGGAATCTCACTAAAGACTTCACCCAAGAAATACAGCCATCAAAGGCGGAAATGGAGAGTTGAGAACAAACGTGGTTGATGTTCTCTCAGTATGACAAACCTACTTTCAAAATCTGTTAAATCGGAATGACGAAATGACCCACATTAGAGCAATAGCTCCTCCTTGTCGAATATCCCACAGTAGAGGAAGTAGACGCACCTATTAGTTGATTGAAAAACGGAAAGACACCCGGTCTCGATGGAATCCCCGCAGAATTAATAAAACTCGGAGGCGCTACTCTTGCAACAAATCTATACGATCTCATCGTCTCTATTTGGGATCAAGAAGAGCTGCCGGAGAATTGGAAGACCGAGCCGTCGAATATGTCCGTTGCACAAAAAAGGCGACCGTCTTAAATGTGAAAACTATCGTGGTATTGCTCTACTGAACACTGCTTACAAAGTGTTGGCTAATGTTGTACTTGCCAGACTCATCCCTTTCGCCGAAAACATCATTGGCGCCTACCAACGTGGCTTTCATACCAACCGATCGACCACTGACCAGTGTTTTACCATGAGGATGATGTTGGAAAAATGTTGGGAGCACAACATAACCATACATATGCCACACAACTACATATAGACTTCCGGCAGGCACATGACAGTATAAACCACGACAACATTTGGGCCACGCTCATATGCATAGGTATTCCAGAGAAACTTGTTTCTCTGTGTAAATTAACAGCATCTGGATCTGTATGTAGAACTGTAATTGAAGGAACTGTATCAGACTCCTTTCAAATAACATCTGGTGTTCGACAGGGAGATGCACTCGCGCCTGTGCTGTTCAACTTGGCGTTTGAATACGTAGTGAGGAAAAGCAACATTGAAACTTCGCGCTGTATATTTAATAAATCAGGCTAAATTCCTGGATATGCAGATGATATCGTGCTTCTTGGCCGAAGGCCTAGCGTCATCAAGGACAGTTTCATCCCGCTCAATCGCTGCGCAAGTAGACTTGGTTTGGATGTGAACAGTACCAAAACGAAATTTTTAACAACACCCAGGAACATCTCCATGGCAAATCTCGAAATTGGCGACCACCATAACTTTGGGAGCGTCGAAAACTTTAAATACCTCGGGTCACTTATAACATCCTTGAATGATATGCAGGGAGAAATAAACGCCCGAATCGCTGCCGGACAACGAGTTTTCTACGACCAATCAAAATTATTGCGATCAAAACACCTATCGCAGTCATGCAAGCTCGCACTTTATAAAGCACTCAGAAGACCTGTGCTGACTTTCGGAAGCGAGAGCTGGACCCTGACCTCTAACGACTGTAGATTATTATCTACCTTCGAAAGGAAGGTCATCCGTTCAATTTTTGGTCCTGCGAACAATGAATATCGGATTCGCATGAACCACGAAATAAAGCAACTTCTCGGAGGTAGCGATATTATCGGCTTCATCAAATCTAATCCAGTTAGATGGCTCGGCCACGTTGCAAGGTTTCCACAACAACGAATGATTTACAAAGTGTTCCATCAACACCCAGCCGGAGTGCGTCGTAGAGGAAGACTCCGACTGCGCTGGTGTGACGACGTCGAACAAGACCTACTCTTATTAGAATGACGAAATTGGAGGACGAGAGCGATGGACCGAGACGGATGGAGGACCATACTTCGAAGTCTAAGCCAACACATAATCGGTCTGATGGGTCACGGTCATGAAGTTCTAGTCGATTTCGCAATCATGCACAAAGTTTACGAAAATTGATTTGGTAAGAGCTTACCGTCAAGTCCCAATTGAACCTGAGGACATTGAAAAAACAGCAATAATCGCACCTTTCCGATTATTCGAATTTCCACGAATGATGTTTGGGTTACGAAACGCAGACCAGACGCTCCAAAGGATGGTGCACGCATTATTCACAGGTTTATTATTCGTATTTACATACATTGATGATATTCTCATCGCTTCGAAGAATATGAATGAACACAGCAAACATTTACGTATCGTGTTGCAAAGATTGAATGAAGCAGGTTTGGTTATCAAATGATTAAATGCGAATTCACTTCGGACGAATCAGCATTTTTAGGTTTCCTAATTTCGAAACATGGTATGTGCCGGGATCGACAAAGAATCAAAGCAATTTTAAGTTATCCACAGCCTAAGATGGCAGTCGAACTGCTTAGGTTCCTTGGTATGATAAGCTATTATGATATTTATTCCAGAAGCAGTAAACAGTCAGGCGCCGTTATATGAATATTTTAAAGTATAAGAAATAAAGAAAGACAAATCAATAATTAATTGGACTGATGAGACAATTAAAAGTTTCGAAATATGTAAAACAAAGTTAGCAAATTGCACGCAATTAGCGTTCTCAATTCCGGATGCCAAATTTGTAATTTTCGTTGAAGCATCCAACGTTGCCATGGGAGCGGTTTTACAACAATTAAGAGAAAAAGAATGGCAACCATTATTCTTTTTCTCTCGAAAGCTACATGACGCCGAAACTAGGTACATTACATACGATCGAGAGTTACTAGCGGCATATTCGGCGATCAAACATTTCAAAAATTTTGTGGAAGGAAGGGAGGGAGGAGTTTGTGTTATTTACCGATCATAAACCTTTAACCTTTTCGCTACATCAAAATTTAGACACGGCTAAGGCAACGACGTTACCTGGATTTAATCACACAATTTAACAGATATTTAACATGTTGCGGGCAGCTACATAGCTGTGGCTAATTCGTTGTCTCGAATCCAACAGATTGATATAGGAACCATAATTGACTATTTAGCCTTGACGGAAGCACAAACAAATGATTAAGAGCTGGCAGCACTTGCAGAATCAAACCCAAATCAAAAATTCAGAATAATTCGAAGTTTTGGGTTTGATCACCTCATAAGTTGTGACGTTTCAAATGGCAATCCACGACCGTTTGTATCAAAACCATTTCGTAAACAAGTTTTTGAAGCGTATCACAATATTTCACATCCGAACGACAGTGAAACAAATCACAGGGAAATTCATTTGGCCGTCAATGAAGAGTGAGATAAGCAATTGGACAAAAAGTTTTATTAAGTGTCAAAAATACAGTGACTAAACATGTCCACAGTCAAATCGGCTCATACGGGATAAGCAACAATCGATTCGAAGAACTTCACATCGATCTGATTGGACCCCTTCCGCCGTCGGAAGACCAAATTTAATGTTTAACAATGATTGGCAAGTACACACGCGTTGAACTGAAGCGATTCCAATCGCAGAGTCCAATCCGTAGAGACCATTGTCGAGGCGTTTATTAAAAATTGGATAAGCAGATTCAGTGTACCTTTCAGCATAGTAACCGATAGGTGTGATTAGTTCGAGTCTGCATGCTTTGGTGAAATTTCACGAGATTTTGGTATCCACCACAGCATATTATAATCCGGCTTGCAACAGAATTGTTGAGCGTTGGCATCGAACATTAAACTGTGCAATTATGTCAACCGCCAATACTCAGTGGACCAAATCATTGTATATCGTGCTATTAGGACTAAGGACGGCATTCGGTGGAGATTTTAAAAGCTTCTCAGCGGAATTGGTTTTCGGGCAAAATTTAATACTCCCGGCAGATATGATCACTACTAGTGAATACGTTAGTCAATCATAGTTTATAAGTCAATTACGAAAGTACTTTAATAATATTCAACCATCGACAGCTGCACGCCATTCCAAAGAACAGATATTTATTTTCCAAAGAGTTGTTACATTGCAACTCAGTTTTAATCAGAACAGTCGCATATCGTCGTTCTTTATAACTTCGTTACGAGGGTTCCTCGTAACGAAGTTATAAAGAACGAGGGTCCCTCCCTTCTAGGCATTAATATTAAGTAAAACGAGAAATAATTCTGAATGTTGAATTCTTCCAAATTTTTTATCTATTTAGTAGAGACGAATTTTGAATTAGTATGAGACCACAATTATTCACGCCATTGGATCTACGCCAACTATTTTCTAATAACTTTCACAAATGCATGATAGTGATCGTGATATTCTGCGGTAAGGAATTCGTTAATTTTTTTTAATAGCTAAGCGCTCTCGTTGATAAATGCATTATTCATAAAAAATAAATTTCAATAAACGTAATAATAATATTATTTGGTAATCTTAATTTAACAAAATTATTCTGTTTTTCATTTCATGATTTACCTGGAAGATATTAAAAATAAATTAATCCAATTTGATCAATTAAATCATGCTACGATTCAATTTCAACCAATAGTTTACGTTCTATTTCAATATCGCTCAGTAGGGCAGCGGATAATTCTGTTTTCGCTTTTTGAATCACCCATCCCATTAATAGTAGGCCAACCAGCACTTCTATTGCAAATACACAATAACCTGCAAGTGCCGTTTTATTATCATTTAGAACGTCTTGCATTGAACGCAGTGTTGATCCTAAATAAACGTTAATAGCTTGGGCTGGAAATAATCCTAAAATTGTTGCCGTGTGATAGCATCTAGAATTTACCGCACTGACCTGTTGAAGAATAAAAATAAATATATTATTAGTTTCGTGTTTTTAAATTATCAATTTAATATATCTGTAGCAATTCTGAGAAACCACTTATCTTTTTAAGCAAATTTTCAGGAGATCAGGAGCAAGATCATACAATAAGATCGAAAAATTCAAACGGATCCAAAAAGGTTTTCAAACAAACTATTTTGGCCAAATACAATCTTTTAGGCCCTAGGTTAACGAAGGAGGCCTTACACAGCATAAGTGAAAATTCAATAAACATCAAACAAGCCACAGATCCTATCGCACTTGTCTCTTGTGTGTTAGTTGATGACTTTAACCACGCAAATAACAAAAAAAGACTGCGTACGCACGAACACGCATAATAAACACACACTACAAACGACAGCGAATATTTTAATTACTTTCATGTACAATAATCATTTATGTTTTTTACACCCGATCAACAACAGGGTCGGTTATAAGTTATATACTTTTTTAGTTTGTTTAGTTGTTTTTTGTGTATTCATAGATTAGTGGCGAATTATGTTATTTATCTGTGTTATCGCAATTTTCTTTTCAAATTTTACTTTAATTTTATTTAGTACAACAGTAAGTGCAAAGAATTTCAATTAATTGTTGCGTGATTACTCTCCTTTTTAAAATGAATCAAATTGCTTGTAGAAATAAACTGCACTCCTAGAAAATGGCACATTAAAGCCGAAACATGTCGGGGTTATAAATATGGAACTACGTTTCTTTTATTTAAATAATATAAACCAAGACGGTAAAGCCCGTATACAAAACAAACAAATCCATTGTATTGCCTCCGTATCTTGCTGCTGCCACAGATGCTTGTAGTACCTCCTCGTGGTGAGTGCTACTAGCTGGTTATATTACTGTAGTTCTGTTCTAATATACTGTGCTATAACTGGGCCGAATTAGGTGTCGATAGTACCGTGCTGAGAACCGGCCCGGGTGGAAGTTCAGTATAAAAATGTGTATAGTGTCCCCTTCCAGCAACTCTGGGACCTGGCTCGAATTCAACGTATTACTGAACCAATAATTCGAAAGGAATTTAAAAATTAAAATCAAAATAAATTCAGATAAAGTAGATATACACTCGTTTTAACAATACTCGTGAGACATAACTACATAATCAATCAATTGGGGGTACAAATAAGTTTTGAGGGATTTAAAAAAGATGACGTACCTAGGTTTTTTTCTTAATTGACGACTGTTGGGAATGTGACATCTAGTGCATTAAAAATAAGCTCATTGAGGGTTTTTCCCAAGAAATTTTAGCATGGCATACTTCATGAAAATAAAAATTAACATACAAAAATGTAACCAAAAAGTTCAATATTTTTGCCGTCAGATCCACTTATAGTTGTCTATTGACGATTGTAAAGGTTGGAAAACGCAGGTAGCGGAAAAAATAAAAATTTCATTAGCTATCCTTCAGTGACGTTTTGTAATAACAAAAAACACGCGTACTTTCAAATTGGCATAGCTGGATTATTTTCGAATTGTCAAATTGGCAACCATGTCAACTTTTGTGCCAACAAAACACAATTTGTGGAAAGCGCTGCTTTTTTGTTTTAATTTGAAGAAAATTGCAGCTGATAGTCATCGATTGCTGTGTGAAGCATATGGTGAACATGCTCCACCAATAAAAACATGTGAGTACTGGTTGCGCCGTTTTAAAAGTGGCGGTTTTGATACCAGTGACAAAGAATGCCCAGATAGGGCTCCCATGAAATTTGAAGACGCTGAGTTGGGGCTTTATTGGCCCAAGATTAATGCCAAACTCACACCAAGAGCCGTCGAACACCGTTTTCCCCTTCGATCAACTGCTCCAATGCTGTGGACCTGGTGGGCGTGGGATCAGTTCAGAGTGACCAACGAAACCATCACTGGAGAACGTTATCAATAACAATTGATGCAATTAAGCCGTGCATTGAAGCTGAAACGCCCACAATATACCAAAAAACATGACAAAGTGATGTTTCAGCACAACGATTAAATCAACGCAGATTTAACGAGAAATCCCCTGAGGAGGCTAGGAGGTCTAGAATGAAATAAGCTGTTAAAAACAGTTGTTGAGGACTCAAAATGGCCACTAAGTAAAATATAGTAAAATTTTATATAGAAAAGCCGTAACAACCAATCTTAACTTTTTTACTAGTCACCACCGGGAAACGAATCCGGGAACCCCGAATAACAGAGGGGCTCTCATGAATTTTTTACAATATCCGGTTTCCGATAAGAAAATAAGGATATATTAGATATAAAAAATTATAAATATTACTACGGAAAAAACGGTAGGATGATTTTTAAAAGATTGATTTCGGAAATTTTCCTTCTTCAGTTTTTAATGACTATTGCATTTCTTAATCTTACATTGGGTTTAAGTGGGAATCAGTTAAGAATAAAAACTTAACTCAATAAAAAAAATAAGCTTAATAAACACATTTTTATTAATCACTTGTTTTTGTTTCGCAGAATATTTTTCAAAAAGTTTAAAAAATCACTCGATCGATTTCGACTTGTTAGGTCATCATCAGGAGTATCTACAGGAGTAGATGATGACCTAACAAGTCGAAATCGATCGAGTGATTTTTTAAACTTTTTGAAAAATATTCTGCGAAACAAAAACAAGTGATTAATAAAAATGTGTTTATTAAGTATAAGTGTAGCTACATTCCATGAGCGGCACGTCATCATTGTTTCCAAACTTAAAGGCTCATGTAACCAGAGCTTAAAATAAACATCCGTATATTAAATTATAGGGCAGGAAATATAAGAACGATTGTCATGAAATCAATATAACCTTTTTCTTTAAATATATTCTTTTTATAAATTAATAAATTTAATTTAATCTCTTTCTGTTTCATATTTCATATAATGTAAATTTGAAGATAAAGATTTTGTTTTCCATAATATTTTGCTTAATAAACAATTTCGCATTCCACTGTTTACACAGGGAATGCTACTAGTATTTAAACCAAATATTATTTTCAAACCTTAGCATTGTTATAATCAATCTTAGTGAATAAACACAACAAAGAACACTTCAATAAAAATAAATTTGTTATTGGTCTATTTATTTAAAATCCACGATTGCGAATTTAAACACTTACGCAAAACCCATAACTGTGTGTTTCGCCAAGTGCCTACGGCAAATAGCGTAAAAAGTAAAAAAAAATAAGAATGCGATAAGTGGCATTATATTGTTTCCATGCAGAGTTGAAAGTGGCTTGAGTTGGAGTTAGCGTTCATGGAAACAGAGTAGAGTTGAGTTATCGTTAAATTATTTTGAACTCGACGAAACTAATGGGATTAAGTAGAGTTGAAATTCAAAATAGTGGCAAATGAAAAATTTTCATTTTTAATGTCAAGGAAATTTATATTAAAAATTTTAAACCACAAATATGTATATTTAAAACAAAAAATTATTTTAAAATAATTTTCCGGGCATATAAAATTATACATAGAGTATTATTAGGCACAAATTAAATTAACTTTATCAAGCTGTATCAAAATTGCAACTCAACCTAACTCTACTCCATGGAAACGATCAACACCATTTTGGAATTAACGAAAACCTAATTTCAACTCAACCTAACTCCAACCTGGTTCATGGAAACATGGTACATGTCAGTGTAATTACCCAACCAAACTTAATTTTTACTTAAGAAACCCAACGAAACTTTCGTTAAGTTTTAGCTGTCACTTAACAAAAAATTGTGTTCGCGATTTCTCGCTCGAAAATAAGAAAAACTTAAAAATACGATTTGTTGTTGTTTTTTATGTACAGCAGAAGAAGATAAATTGTTTATAGTTAGAAATATTTTCAGATTCTGTGAAGTTTTAGTAATTTGTGATAAGGTGAAAATAGTGTTTTAAAGCGTATTTTGTTAAAAATTATTTTAGTTTAAATTCATGTAATGTAAACCACTGTTTGCCAAGACCAAGTAAATTTTTATTTTATTTTGTCAGTTGAACAAAACCTTTTAGCTATATACATTTTAGCTAAAGATTATAATTTTTATATAAACAATAAAGGTTAAATTCTTGGTTTATGGCAATTTTCATATAGAAAATCTTTTGAATACGGGGATATAACCTAAAATAATTTTCTCTATAAATTTTGTTTGTGAAGTATTAAAATCACAATAGAGATATTAACTAATTATAAACTAATTTTCATTAAATTGTATGACACGTATATATTTTAATACATTAAATATACATTTAACAATAAAAACTGACTGTAAAAATATTATTAAAAATCACTGAAAATAAATATGAAATTCCTCTAAAGACATTTCACATGACTGGAATGTCAAAAAAAAAACAATTGGTTTCGTTAAAATTCTTATTTTTTTTAAAGTTTTTATTCTTGACTGGTTGGCACTTTATGTACTACGATCACTCTACATTTTGACTCCTTCTTTCTGTGCTTTTATTATTAGGTCGTAAATTCTATTGGTTTTCGCTTAAATTTTGTCGTTAAGCAAATTGTTATTGTGATTTTTTTATATATTTCTAGTTCTTCGAGTATGGGTAATTGATGTCCTTTTCTAATTCTGTGTAATATTGTTTAGTTTGTATTTATGTCAGTGTATTTGTGATTTTCGTTTTTAATATGTAATGCAAAATTTTATTTCGGTTCTGTTTTTGTTATGTCGTTGATATGTTCTTTGTACCTTTCTGAAAAGCTTCTACCTGCTTATCTGATGTAAAATTTTGGACATCCATCACATGTTAGTTTGTATACTACTGCATCTATTTTTTGGAATGTTTCATTAAATTTGAGTTTCTGATCTAATATTACTGTTTTTGTAGGCTGTCGTATACCCGAATTTTTTGAAAGTTTTTTCTATAATAGAGAGTCATTTTATTGTATTCTACGCTTATAAATATTTTGTCTGCACAGGTGTCAGTATTTTGTAATGTGGTTAAGTTTTGTTGGTATTTTTTCACTAAATGTTTTCGTTTATTTCTTCGATTAATGTTGGTTTGATTCCGTTTTTATTAGCTATGTATTTTATAATGCTGAGTTCCTCTTCATAATCATTATCAGTCATTGGTACGTTATTCATTCTGTTTATTATGTGGTTGTAAGCTAATAATCTATGATGATGAGGATAATGGGAACAGTTATTTATTGTGTAATTTGTTTGTGTGGGTTTTCTATATATTTTAAATGCGTGTTTTGAGTTGTCGTTTTTAATTGTGAGGTTTATAGAGACTTAAAGTCTAGATCAAAAGACACAATTGCATAATAATTCTAGGTGAGATAGGAATCGTAATAGAAGTCATAGGGACCATCGCGAAACTAATTACAAAACTAGAAGTGATTATGTAGTTCATCGCGCAAGTGACTGACCGATTGTACGGTTCAATTCCCTTGGTCAAAACGAAGATGTCTCTTGTATCACTTCTTTTTCTTTCGCAAATAGAGGCATCCCTGCCAAGTTGTAATAATGTACATTACCCCGGCAAATATAGCTATTATATTTCCTAATATTTGCTTTGATTAAGGAATCAACAATACCATTCGTGTCAAACACTTGCAGTACACAGATAACTAATTAGCCTGTGACGAGAAATGGGACATTACTGCTCTCCTGGTCCTTAGCAAAAAACAAATTTCAATTTTACTAACATAAAATCCAACAGATTACTTACTCCAAATATTGTATTTTGTATTCCAAAAGGTATAGGCGTTAAACGCGCAAATAGCACTACTTTAAATGCCCGAGGCCCCGATATTACACGTAATATAGCTCTACCAGTCTCATTTTTTATGAATCTGTAATTAGAAAAGCAGAAAAGTTAATTTTAGTTGGAATTTAATTTACAGTAAATTAAAAAGAAAAAAACTAAAATAAATGTATAACTAAAATCTTTAATAAAAATTAGCATTTGGTTTCAACAAATGAACAACTCAAAAGGAGTCACTATGAAGAAAAATATATAAAAAAATATAAAATGTATTCATATTTTTTTTTCTATTGCGAAGTTAATCTATTTTCTTTTCGGAAAGTTGTATTAGTCCATAGAGGTAGAAACTGAGAGTGAATAATAGCAGCTGTCAAATTCGGGGGGTAAAAGAGAAAGCATATAAATCAACGGGTCATATTTAGAATTTGTTCGATCGAAATTAAAAAATACACAAATTCACAATTATTTTTATTCCAATATCCCAATATGCAATGCCGACGGAATTCCATTTATATTCGCGTTCTAAAACCACACTGCTTCTATGGAAAGAACCATGTGTAGCACACGGAAATTCGTACTACCAGCCAAAGAAAAGTGTCACAAAAATTCCGGTGTCGGTGTGAATCCCAACTAAAAAGAGAAAAAAAATCACGGAAACAAAAGGCACGTGTTTGTATATATTTTCCAATTGGAATAAATAATAATTCTTATCCGAAATAAAACAAAATTTTCCATTTATAATAAAATAAATATTAATTTTTTATTCACATTATTTTTTATTTGTGTACAAAAAAACCTAGAAAATTTATTTACATATTTAAATTTCATAAATTGAGTTTTGTATTGCATCCGCCACGTTGTATTGCATCCGCCAGCATATTGAGATCTTGAAAAAAAAAATCATTGAAAATTTACTACGTAAATGTATTTCGCGACTTCTTATATATTTCAAGCCATAGTTATCGGCTTTTCTCCATAAATATTTAATATTTATTTACAACACTTTAAAGTAAAAAAACTAATTATGTAGTGCAACCGTGCACGTCGACTTGTCAAAAGAAACTGAAAATAAAAGATACAATCGAAACTTTTAAAACGAAAATAATATTACCGCGAAATAGAAAGAGAAAAACAATTATTTTTCTCCAAAATCAATATTTTTGTGTCTTTGATATTTTGTAGTACGGAATTTTGTACGACATTTGAGCAGTTTTTTCCACACAGTGGAATAATTGCATACTGGGATAGTATGATTTTTTTTTTATTTTCGGTAAAAAATTCCACTTACTAGTATTCCAAAATAAATGAAAATATAATAGTAATTATGAAAAGAAAAGCACGTAGAATATGTACGTAGTAATAAGAAAAATGCGACACTGGTAATATAACATATGCTTACAAACACAAACAGAAAATGAAAAACCCCACGCCGACAATCAAAATTATTTACTTAATTTTCTCTGATTTATAACTTAAGTTAAGGATAAATTTACCACAAATCACTTTCTTCTTAACATAATTTACAGTTTATTTTATATAAACACTTAGTAAACTTACTGATGGTAAGATATGGCTTTTTTAATTTTTTTAGGTGTATTTTTTAACTTTTCACAATACACTTCATTTTACTTAAAAGTTTATAATTTTTATTATCAAATGATGCACTACTACATTAACCACTAACTATTTTATAATGTTTTTATTATTTTAATGTATTTTAATTAATAATTTTAAAAGCACAAAATTAATTCGTCACCATAGGTCGTCACAAACATACAGCTGATTTGGGGTTTTTCATTTTGATATGCTTTCTGGCAGGATATGGTTATATATCCTGCTCTGACGTGTTTCACGTGAAATAGCAAATTTTATATGGGTGAAATCTTAACATCGATTCTAAATGTATAATTCTATTTATTAGCCTCGCAAAAACTATGAAGCTTAAAATAACTTATGTTTATAAGTTATCTATACAAACTATAGTGGTGCTTGTTTGACCGTCAATGGGAACAGTCAAAACTTAACAACAATTAAAAGCCCTGAACAAAGTCTGAAACGCAAATACCAATATACAACAAACTACAGAAGTATGTGTTGGTTACACTAACAATCCCATATTATTTTTTTTTCGCACCACTACTTATTAAACTGGTGCGATAAGGCCTTTATTCCACAATGAAACATATTTTTTCAGTAAAAAATACTGGGAAACCGAAAAGAAGAGAGTATACATATAAAAATTACGTCAGAGTGATAAAGACTAACAAATGTTGCCATAAAAAGTATTGAGTTTCATACTTTTTATGGCAACAGTTTCCCCGCTTACTGCCAGTAAATTTTACTGAATTTTTTTTTTGTTTCGTTTTGGTACGTGGCGAAATTATATTTTTATCCCGTCCCTTTTTTACTGAAAAAATATGTTTCATTGTGGAATAAAGCCTTAATACAACTATGTATCTATAGTGTAGTTTTTTCTGAATTTGTAGCATTAGCGATCGGCTCGTCGATTTTCTAAAAATTCGAGAAATTTTATTGACTGAGAATACCATTTAAAATTTCAAAATCGAGAATAAAATGATCAGATTACTCGAGTGCACCTTTATAATACTTTGGAAATCAAAAAGTAGATTGTGAAATAATATTGTTTGGAAAAGTAGATCCCTCAAAAAATTAGTGGACACGCCTGACATATAGAAACAAAATAGCCTTACGCACATTATGAAAAAATATTTTTGTTTCTCGTAATTTCTCGTGTAATTCCAGTCTTCCAATACTTTTACTTGTATAAAGGCGATGCCACATTACAATATCTACGAAGGTTTTATGAAAAGGTTTTTTTCATTTACGAATAAATTATTGCATATATATTTTATTTAAATCAATGAGATATAATGTAAAATATCTTTATTTATTAGCCAAAATAATAAATTTACAATTATTGAACAATTTTAATTGAAAAATAGTCATTCTTCTATTTGTCCGTTCCTAGAAACGTTTTTTTTCCATTCAGGGAAATTTTTCAATTAAAATTGTTCAATAATTGTAAATTTATTATTTTGGCTAATAAATAAAGATATTTTACATTATATGTATCTCATTGATTTAAATAAAATATATGCAATAATTTATTCTTAAATGAGAAAAATCGTTTTCAGAAAACGTTCGTAGAAATTGTAATGTAGCATCGCCTTAAGTCAAACACGCGCAACATAAAAATAAGTATAGTCGTGTCGCACTACTTTATGTCGGGTAAGCCTAAGCATGATCCAAAATTATAGAAAATCGATGTGTTATTTATTTTTATTTCTGCGGAAAGTAAATGTGCGCGCAAAAAATGCTCATTTTATTTAATAGTACCAACAACAGAATTTTTATCACGAGTGTGTTTGTTTGAGCCATGTTTGTTTGAGGGGAATTAATGGACAAATTTCTTCCCAACGGTTAATTGGTGTAGGGCTGGTGTTAGTGCAGCCGTGTTGTACAGCATAAGATGAGATGACCCCTGGATGAAATTAAGATATCCTATACCATCACAACTAACACAAATTAATAAATTAACTTGTCTTGTCTTATCTACAAATAACGTATACAGTAAATGCTCGATTTGTGCAACATTCGCTTCACGCAAATTTCGATATGTGCAAATCAAGAAAAGAAGCCCAAAATTTTGGTGTATGCAACATTTTTATGTTTTTGAGTTCGATAATTGCAACATTTTGATTTACTAGCCGAAAAAGTACTGAAAATTGTATGTATTACCATCTCTCAATTTTCTGACTCCTGTGTGTGTTTATTTTTAATAATTTATGTATAAAGCAAGAGTGAGAGTGATGTCTAGTCAAAACGATTTATCGTTTGTGTATGAGTAATTTTATATATTTCAACTTTATGACTGTTATTTTATGAAACAACAAGAATGAAACGAATATATTTCTGCGGGTATAAATTCAATAAATCCACCGAGTTGTACTGCGCTTCTCCAACCAATGGACCAAAACGTCATAAATAATATCAAAACAAATTATAAAGAGTCTATATTGACGCATATCGTAGCAGGTGGTGAGAACAATATACAATCGACAATTAACAAATTCAACCTGAAAAATGCTGTGATGTTTTTGGTAAATGCTTGGAATGGCCTTAAGCAAATAACAATTAGAAACAGCTGGAATGTCCTAAAACTCAAAGATCGGATATGTGGGATTCTGAGGACGATGTACCACTAAGTGAACTACGTAATATTATTCAGTGTTCTAGGCTAGAAGTGGAAACTTCAATTATTATTGGCACAATTGTCACACGAGCGTGAGTACTCGACATAGGAAGTCAACGATTGGATCAATGAATTTAATTTTGCACATCCGTTACCCAGTTCATCAGATGAAGAAAGCTACTATGACGAAGATGTACAAACCAATGCTAATCCGTATACTAAACTATAAAATGCAATAAAAAGCTTCAGTGTATGCATGGAGTGGGCCCAACAAAATGAAATTGCAAAGAAAGACTATATGATTCTTCATAATTTAAGAGAAAGTGCTGTACTAAAACGGAACGCTTGCTTAAAGCAAACCAGCATTTTCGATTTAGTTAGAAAATCGTGAAATTACTTTTGACAATTTTAGTATATTCTCGGGTATATATAGACAAATGTATAGATTTTTTATTTACATACGTAATTTTAATGTATTTTGTTTCAGTTTTACTTGAAATTTGTGATGAATTCTATATTGAATAAAGCTACTTTTCCGTTTCATTTGTTTGTTTTTAATATGGATATGCATGAATATAAATTTTGTAAATACGAGTATGTATTGTCAAATAATTTTCGAAATTAAAAATTTACACATAAAAATCTCTTATTATTCTAACGTTTCTGCTAAATGGAGAACTTTAAATGACATTTTTACATTAGTTCGACAGATGCGCCATGTTCGCTCATTGCAATTGGCTTGGTTTTTAATGTGTTGCACAAATCGAGCATTTACTGTATACACATACATAATTAATATATTGTGTTTATAATTTATTAACAAAGTAGTGAGATAATGAATTTGCCGCGTGGTGCCCTCCTAGTCGTTTTTCTGATTAACTAATTATACTTTCATTATACTACCTTTAATCTGAGGATGCAGGCAGGGCCTGGGCCCGCATAACTGCGATTCGTTTTTCAAATATGATTTTGACATTCAACTTCACTTACTCCAGAAATGTGCTATATACGTACCTATAGGATCGCCATTATTGTTGGTCTGTTATTTATTATTGTTATATACAAAAACCATAAAGATTAACCTCGCAAGAGAAATTGGCTTATATACAATGTACACTACATGAGATCTCTTATATATTGATTCCGTAGGATCATAGCTACATAATTACCGGCACAATAAGCACAAAATTTGTTTTTGTATATGGCTTTTATTTTCTAGTGGACAGTTGTTAACGATAACCAGTTGTAATACCAGCAACGTAAAAATATTTTTCTAAGAACGAAAATGTCAAGTTTTGTGCCAAACAACCAGCATTTGCGGGGAGCTTTGCGTTTCTGCTTCAACTTGAAAAAAAATGCAGCTGAAACACATGAAAACTACCTGCGTAGATTGGTTTAAACGCTTCAGAAGTGGCGATTTCGACTTTGAGGACAAGAAGCGCTCCGGAAGGCCAAAAACATTTGAACACACCGAGCTGCAAGCGCCATTGGGTGAAGATGATATGCAAACTCAACTCACTCATTAAACACGACTCACCAAGGTATTTCCAAACGTTTATATGCTATAGGGAAAATTCTAAAGGAGGGAAAATGGGTTCCGCATGAGTTGACTCAGAGACAGATGGAAAATCGAAGAGCTACTTGCGAAATTTTGCTTTTCCTCATGCTAATGCGATTTTTCGATGGCAATTTGAATTTTATTGCCTCTATTTATATGTCTGGATGTTCAGGGAAATCATAAAGGTTAGTAATTTTATAAATTAAAATTGTGCTAGAAGCTGGAATAAGCAAATTCTACACTATACTGTGTTTGCTACTATTGAGTAACGGCAATAGGGAAAGGCAAAGTCTGAGTCTAAAAAGTGTGATCAATAAATGTTATTGTAAATAAATTTTCGGAACCCTGTTTTGAGGCGCATAAAATTCGTACTACATTCATTTAGCACTTTCCTTTCTTGAACTTAACCAAACGAATAAAATGTAATCGGATGATTACGATCTATTGATCTCGTTGGTACACATGTTCTGTTGAATTTGTCAATAACGTTTTTTAAACATTAAAGACTTGTATTGTCAGTTCGTTTTGATGTAATATAAAGGATTGAAAAATTATATTTTGGTTACACAAAAATTTCGCATTGCAATAACCTCTACAAACACATCATTTAGAGATGCATAAAAATCGTATTGATTTTGCAAAACCAAAGTCATGTAAAACGCACTTATACACCACCATGCCATCGCACAAGAGATGGCATGGCAAACATTTATGTTTATTAAAACATAATTTGTAGAGGGTGCACCAAAATACTTGGTGCAATTAAAAAATGCAACGAACTGAAAAACCAGAAAATCCGGTTTTGGATTTCTGTGTTTTGTTGGATGCTAGGCAAGAAAAATAAAAAATAATATTGTGTCTGCCTATTCAATTTTGGATTTTGCCGGAGCAACACACATCGCTGGAACGCGGAGCGGCTCATCACTCACCATACAAAATAACAAAATTAATTTAGTTAAATAAAAGTGTTTTTATTTAAATTAAAATAATTTGAGTTTTTATTTATTATTATTATTATTATAAAAGTGCTCCGCTTCACATTTCGCCGCATCATACCCCATATCTGGTGACCCACGACGACGGTTTTTACCGTAACAGGTGAGTGATTTTATTTTTCATTATTACTTAAAATTAAAAGTGAATAAAATAAAAATATTTTATTAAAATCATAGTGCATGGTGTTTCAATACTACATAAATCTAAAAATATAAAAAGACGAGTTTTGTGATATAGTGGCCTAAGCCCCGACCACTGGTAAGCGCGCTATATTCACAAATCGTCCCAACCCCCTGGTCGCTTTTTAGAAAACACGTGTCCATTCCGACACCAATTCTAAAAATTCATTTTCGTTAGTCAAAAACCGCGTGTTGCAAAAATTTTTTTATACGTGCAACAGATTTTTTTTAAGTGTGTGAATATATTTTTTTTTACTAAGTGAACACCGTTATATAAGTGTTATAAACATGGCAAATAACGGCAAAGATAAAATCGTGATAAATAATGACGCAACTCGTCAACAAAACGTGCACGCCCAGCCTGAATTAGCCACGTCAAAACATTTGATGCGGCTACCAGCATTCTGGGAAACCAACCCGAAGATTTGGTTCATATCAGCCGAAATATTGTTCGACGCGAACAACATCACCAGCGACAAACAAAAGTTTGCGCACACAGTGTTGTCCCTCTCGGCAGCACAGGTGGAAAAGGTCGAATACATTCTACACGACCCTCCAACCATTAACAAATACGACGCCCTCAAGAAAGTATTAATCGATCGCTACTCCATCTCCGAAGAGCGTAGATTAGAGACAATTTTGGGCAAAGTCGAATACGGTGATCAAAAACCTTCGGACATACTGCACCGAATAAAATCGTTGGCCGGCAACAATTTCACGACCAACGTCATCATAAAACTATGGATCAGGCAACTCCCTGATTACTTACAAGCGGCGTTGATCCCTCAACAAGATAAATCAGAAGAGGATCTCGTTAAAATCGCAGATAAGCTCCACGACATCATAGGCACGCGGACTCAGAGCTTGAGTTCAATCGATCGCGACACGCGGATACCCAGCTCAGAGATACACGCGCCAAGCTCTAGCAGTAGCCCTCATGAAACAATGCTAAAACAAATTAGCGACCGGCTACTGAGACTAGAGCATAATTCACACACACAGCGACAACATTCGCAATCGCCATGGAGACAAACTCCATCCCCTTCAACAAATCCACCATCGCATACAAACCAGGGAAGTTTATTTCCACAAAACAAACAACAAACGCCAAGATACCAAGTTCCACACAACTGGTGTTGGTATCACTCAAAATTTGGCAACACAGCATCAAAATGCTCACAACCATGCACTTTTGCTACACAACAAAAGGAATCCGCAAATCGGTTCCCTAAACCAACAAGTCTTAAGGTCGTAGCGGCAGACCTAAGACAACCGCAGTACAGCCGCCTATTTCTACGGGATTCGGTAAATCAAATCACATTTCTGATTGATACCGGTGCTGATTTAAGCGTAATTCCGTACAACAAATACTATCGCCTCGGAACAAATCGCAATCCCGATTTAGTTCTTTCTGCTGCAAACGGTACTACAATAAACACCTATGGTACAAAATTACTAGACGTTGACATTGGTTTAAGGCGTTCATTCAAACACGCCTTCATTCTCGCCAATGTCAACCGACCCATCATAGGCGCGGATTTTCTAAAGAAATTCGGTCTTTTAGTGGATTTGAAAAATCAGAAATTGATTGATCCATCCACTAAACTCTCAATCAATGCAACATCAGCACGCGTTGATACACCATCACCATTGCATTATACACTTAACAATGGCTATGGAGCACTGTTGAAGAAATTCCCTTCTTTAACAGCTCCACCAAACTACAATGCTCCTGTAATGCACAATGTAGTACACCACATTGTGACTACAGGGCATTTACCATTCTCAAGACCAAGACGGCTTGATCCAATACGTCACAAAGCAGCTTTCCTAGAATTCCAACATATGGTGGAACTAGGAATCTGCCGACCGTCTTCATCAGCAATATCATGTCCATTGCACATGGTAAAGAAGAAAGACAACGATTGGAGACCATGTGGGGACTACAGAAGGCTTAACGCAGTCACAATTCCTGACCGTTAC
Organism: Nephrotoma flavescens; assembly: GCA_932526605.1. Lineage (NCBI taxonomy): Eukaryota > Metazoa > Arthropoda > Insecta > Diptera > Tipulidae > Nephrotoma > Nephrotoma flavescens. The sequence continues at coordinate 175,926,730 of OW052221.1, read as the reverse complement.
CCTATCCCCCACATACAAAATTTCTCCATGCAACTACATGGTTGCACGATTTTCACAAAAATCGATCTCGTCAGAGCATATCACCTCATTCCAATTGCTCCTGACGATATATATAAAACCGCCATTACCACTCCATTTGGCTTATTCGAATTCACCCGAATGCCATTTGGACTCAGAAATGCTGCACAAACATTCCAGCGTTTCATCAACGAAATCGTGAGAGATCTCGATTTTGTTTTTGTATATATCGATGACATTCTCGTAGCCTCAAAAGACGAGAAGCAACACGTTCAACATTTGGAACAACTTTTCCAAAAGTTATCAAATTACGGTGTCAACATAAATACCGAAAAATGTGTGTTTGGGACGAAAAATCTTGACTTTCTCAGTCACAAGATTACATCTAATGGCATTCTGCCGTCCGAAGGACGTATTAACGCCATTAGAGAGTTCCCAGCACCTCAAAGCGTCAAGCAAATACAACAATTCGTCGGCATGGTAAACTATTACCACCGATTTATACCAAAATTAGCAGAAGTACTTGCCCCAATTCACACGCATTTGGCAGGTCTTCTTAAAAAGCCCAAAACGCCTCAAAATTTTTCTTGGACTGAAGAATGTCAAAGAGCATTCCTTCAGCTCAAGAACAGCTTGGAAAATATTGCTCTTTTAGCGCATCCGCTAAATGCAACCAAATATAGCATCACTACTGATGCATCCAACACAGCAATAGGCGCGGTCTTACAACAACTAAATAATAAGACCTGGGAACCTCTTGGATTTTTCTCCAAGAAATTATCAGATGCCGAAAGAAAATATTCCGCATTTGATCGCGAATTGCTTGCAATCTTCCAAGCAATCAAACACTTTCGCTACTTTGTCGAAGGTCGGGAATTCACTATATTCACCGACCACAAACCGCTTACTAGAGCAATAACCTCTAAAGCGGAGCGAAACCCAAGGCAAGCACGCCACTTGGACTATGTCTCTCAATTCACGACAGACATACAACACATTCAAGGCAAGGACAATGTGGTCGCCGATACACTATCTCGGACTTCCGACCATGAACTTGCCCCCATAGCAACACGCTACGACATCACAACGATCGCAAAGGCACAAGCTGGCGATCAAGAACTACAAGATTTACTCTCTAGTTCTACAAATCGGCGCACTTCCAAATGGAAGATAGAAAAATTTCCATTAGCCGATTTGTCAATTTACTGTGAAATATCTACGGGTAACAATCGCCCGTACATTCCAGAGTCATTGCGTCGAACTATCTTCGACACTCTGCACAATATTTCACACCCAAGTGTACGAGCAACTCGCAAACTCGTCACTTTAAGGTATTTTTGGCCCAGCATGAACAAAGATTTAACCCTTTGGGCGAAATCTTGTTTATCCTGCCAAAAATGCAAAGTACAAAGACACACCAAATCACCTCACGGGAATTTTCAAATTCCACCAGGTAGATTTGAACATATCCATTTAGATATTGTTGGACCACTTCCACCATCTAATGGATTCACTTATTTGTTAACATGCGTTGATCGTTTTACGCGTTGGCCAGAAGCCTACTGCATAAAGGACATCTCCGCACAAACCATTGCAAAAACGCTCGTCGAAAACTACATTGCTAGATTCGGCGTTCCGGTCAACATTACGACCGATCAAGGCACACAGTTTGAGTCCAAACTATTCGCTGAGCTTATGAACCTTTTAGGCTCACATCGAATACGGACAACTGCCTATCATCCACAAGCAAACGGTATGGTTGAGCGCTTTCACCGCCAACTTAAAACGGCTCTCAAAGCTCGTGCAAATACCGTCAACTGGAGCTCAGAGATCCCAATAATATTGTTGGGAATCCGAGCGACAGTCAAAGATGACCTAAAATGTTCACCAGCAGAACTGGTGTACGGTCAAACCATCAAATTACCTGGGGAATTCTTTGTGGAACATCCACTTACACCCCAAGTTACCACTGACACAGTGATAAATCAATTGCGCTCCACGATGAACAAACTCATCCCAACGGACACGCGCAAATCTAATCAAACCGACATATTCGTACCCAAGTCACTGCAAACCTGTGACTACGTTTTCGTACGAATAGACAAAGTACGAACAGGCCTCACACCACCGTATGAAGGCCCATACAAAGTGATACGACGACTTCGTAAGCACTTTGTATTACAAATTAAAGACAAGCAACAATCTGTCTCTATCGATAGACTCAAACCAGTCTATGGAATTTTGAGTTCGCCCGATCAAATATCGGGAGTGAAGAAAACTGTCCGCATTTTCGGATAACACAAACTTCACCAAACTCAAATATTATCTTAAAACTCCAACACACGCTAGTGAAGACATTATATTTCTTATGACGATCATACATCGTCACAATGATACATTATCATCATTAATACAATTTTGGGTGATAAAACCATTTACATTATCACTACCATTACAATGATTATACATCATAATAATACAACTAAAATCCATCCACAAACGCCAGCGGACAAAGAACCCACGGTGGGGGAACTCACTGCGCGGTGGGTGATGTAGCGGCTAGTTTCTTCAACCATAAGAAACTCCGCACAATTAATTCTCAACGGACAATCCTCCGTTCACCTAATTCTTTATAAATCGACAATTATCCATCTAAAGAATTATTCTAAATTATATACAACAATCTTGTATACATAAATAATGTACATAACAACTTGTACATAGTAATCGTACAACAACACTTGTACATACGAATTTGTGTAAGCAAAATAGAATTGAAAAATTATATTTTGGTTACACAAAAATTTCGCATTGCAATAACCTCTACAATCACATCATTTAGAGATGCATAAAAATCGTATTGATTTTGCAAAACCAAAGTCATGTAAAACGCACTTATACACCACCATGCCATCGCACAAGAGATGGCATGGCAAACATTTATGTTTATTAAAACATAATTTGTAGAGGGTGCACCAAAATACTTGGTGCAATTAAAAAATGCAACGAACTGAAAAACCAGAAAATCCGGTTTTGGATTTCTGTGTTTTGTTGGATGCTAGGCAAGAAAAATAAAAAATAATATTGTGTCTGCCTATTCAATTTTGGATTTTTCCGGAGCAACACACATCGCTGGAACGCGGAGCGGCTCATCACTCACCATACAAAATAACAAAATTAATTTAGTTAAATAAAAGTGTTTTTATTTAAATTAAAATAATTTGAGTTTTTATTTATTATTATTATTATTATAAAAGTGCTCCGCTTCACATTTCGCCGCATCATACCCCATAAGGTGCTAATAAATTTTAGTTCATAACAACATCCATATTTTTGTAAATACAAAAAATAGAATGTTAATTGAAAATATGTACATATTCCGTATAAAAAACTCAAATATTTTTTATTGATTTACTATTTTACGAAATGTTGTGATATTGTGAATTTCACAATCGACCCCTCCTACACAATGAAACAATGAATTTGTACTTCATTATATTAGATTACTGGTAAGGTGTTAGGCAATGCTATAATCTATGTACATTGTATATAGTTGAAGAATTTCATATAGCAAATTAAAACCTTGCAAGTGTTTCTTTATAAAATCTAAAAAAGTACAAACATGCTGCATAGAATTGTATTTTTATTGTATAGCGCAATTTCTAAGATATCTGCACCATAATCGTAATTAATCGATTTTCAATTTTTATTAATACAATCAAATAAATGAGTTAAACAAAATGTAGCAACACAATAACAATTTACGAAATTATAAATTCTAACCTTCTAAAATTAATTTGACCTTTAGCAATTATATCCAGCTTTGCATTATTAGTTGTCTGCAATAATTTTATTTATGTACTTTTCTAAACATTGAACTTGTATTACGAAAACGGACTGAAGTTATATGAACGAATATAAAACCGCATCAAATTGGTATGTGTTAAAGCGTGATACAAACTTATTAAATTACTAGCAGCAAAGGGGTGCTTCGTGTCCGTGTGGCTGCATTGTGCACTCAACCGCCTTTTAGGTACTTTGCGCGCCGGTAAAAAAAAATAAATTTTTTTCTAATATGTGACACGATTCTGATCGCGAACGTACAACACAACGTCTATCGAGCTCGATAGTAAATGTTCATATTTGATTCAGCAATACTGCTGAGTTGAAAGTGCTGTTACTTTATCGCAATGTAATTTCGAAGCGACTTTGGTATATTTTTTTTTAACACTTTACCACTACAGAGAAATTTTAAATAAGCAGTTTTATCATTTGCGTTATACGTGTGTAACGCGATCGGAGTCTCATTACAGAAGAACATTTTGATTTATTAGATAAAAGGAAGGATTTATTAGATAAAATTAAATTTGTTTATTTACGAAATTTTTATTTTAAAATTATGTATTATCCGTTACATCTTCTTGCACATATACACAATTTGTACAGTTCATCGGCTTTTTTCTTTTGAGTTCTCTCACTTTTTGTCGATTTTGAGGTTTTAATATCTTCTTTAGTTTTGAAATAAGGTCATTCGACATTGTTCCTCGTCGGCATTCTTCCATTTTGTACAAAATGTCGTTTTGTCGTAACTCCTCAAATAAAATGTGGTTTTGTGTTTGAATGTTCTATAAAGAAAAATCTGTTGTGTTATTTAAACGTACAAAACCGTTTCAAAATATAGAGAATATTTGTTTTATATCATACTCGTACAAACAATTTCACAATTAGTGATTCACTTTTGCTCTATAACCCCTTGATCATTGGAAAACTCTGTAATGGGATTTTGCACAAAAGGCAAGAAGCGAGTTTACGTTTGATTTCTCGCCTTTTAGTTTTGTCCGACAGTTTTATAGCGATTATGCACAAATTAACAAAAGTAATAGGCGAGAAAAATGAGGAACTACGGATTTAACTGTCAAAATGCCATTTTGTGTTTAAAATTATTTGTGTCAGTTTGCGGTTTAGTGTTGTGTTGATTTTTTTTAATGTTGGCAATATTTTAATAAATTAAAATAATTATTCGAGTGAACAATGGACAATTTGCCCTTTGCTATTGCTTTAATAAAAAAAACAATATGAGAATTATCCGGTCTCATCTTAGGTATGATTTACACCCCTTTGACATCGATGGTACAAGGTAGTTAATAATTAATCCTATAAACTTTATTTATATATTTATTTAACGTAATATTTAATCCTAAAGATTCCAGGAACGATATCGACTTCCGAACGGTTTCTTAATTCATTTAATTAATAGTATCGAGGAATATTTTCCAACCCGTACGTATCATCCCGCAATGAAAAATAAGAAAATGACAAAATAAAAAATAAATACATATGTAAAAATATATATTGGCAGTATGTATTATATTACCGACATCCAATTCAAACAAACTTTATCTTTTGTCACGTATGTATGAAAATATAATCTAAAAATCTTTTCGCATTTCTTCTCACTATGCATACATGGTCGGAAATAAAAGAGAGAGCGAGTGTCTACTCGCATAGTGCATAATCGCTTTTACTCGCTTTTAGCTTCAAGTCGCTCAAAAAAGGCGACTCGCTGTGTGCAAAATCCTAGTCCTGATTACACATAAAACTAAAAAGTAACAATTGTTACACCATATATACCATAATACATGTATAGAACAAAAATGAATTATGTTATAATTTGAAATTTTCCAGTTGGTGGAAAAACTAATGGCCCGATTCCGAAAATGTAAAAATTCTATAGCTGCAACTTTATAGAAATTGCTTACATAGAAAAAGATACAGTTTTCTAAAAAAAAATTTTGTTCACGAACTGAATACTTTTCGCCGCTGCAAATCAATACGAAATAAATTCGTCGCTGTAACCAAATTATATTTTAATTTAGAATATTCTATCAAATTCGATGGCGGTACTCGAATATTAACATAAACTCGCGTTATAAAATAAATTTGCTTTATATGTATATCATAAAAATATTGAATTTTACGTAAATTAAGAAATAAATAAAAATATGAATGTATTGTACAGTTTGCAAACAACATATTAGTACAGTTGGGTTGGTGTCATTCGTTTGATACCTTAAGAACAATATTTTTCTGTGTATATCGCAGACAAACTATTTGTTTCGACTGTACACGTGTATGTATTGCATTATCAACATTTAGGTATATATCAATAATAAACAGGGGTGCTGGTTGACAGCCTCCATGTGGCGCATCCTGGGCAATGTACTGTAGATCGAACGGTTGTGGTATCCAATCCCTACGTAGTAGAGAAACAGTATAGCAGATAGTCAACAAAAAGATGAGATGTCGGGTATAAACAATAACATACTCCAGGTGGGTCAGAAGTTAGATTCTAAATCCCACCCCGATCTATCGGGCTGCTCCACGGATTCTGGAGGGAGCAACGCAACATTGCAAAGGAAATTGTCGGTAGGCAACCAGGCTGATCCTTTTCCTAGTACTACTGGAAGCACAGAACAAGCGATAAATGATTGGCCCTTTGGTAAAAGAAGTACGGCACTTCCTAGAACACCACCAACCACTCCACCGCCAGAGATCACCACACTGGGTGAAGTTAACAATGAGAAGGAAAATACCTCTACTACGAAGCATAAGCCAATAGCTATCAAACAAGCTTCTGAATCCATGCCCAGTGCAAAATCAGTTATAATAAATAACGTCGAGTTAATAAATAAGTTTGAAAAAATGGAGAAATTCATTGCGCAGCTGAATAATTTGCCGTGCTAAAAAAAGAAAACCTTATGCTAAAGGAAACTATAAATAAAAATAACAACGCAGGAAACTTAGCATTAATGAACAATCAATTTCAAGTACTCACAGATCAAGTCGAATATCACACTGTTGAAGATGAGCTTGAAAGAGAAACCAATTGGATACTACAGAAATCCAAGAGAGCAAACAAGAAACCAAGAAAAGAAGCCAACCTAAGCAAGAGGAAAGCTGAATCATCACCAGAAGTTGAGCCAATTCAAACTTACACTAAAACTGTCAATGCAACTAATGCATTAAAAGTGCACGAGCCAGAAAAGAAGAAACAAGCCCCACCCCCGATCAATATTCTAGGAATTACAAATCGCGGTAGTATTCAGAAACTGATGAAAGAAGTAGTACGAAATGACTACAAGATAATATCGCTCAGTAGTAATATTTGGAAAATAAATACAACAGAGCCTGAAGATTATAAAGCTGTAGCTAACAAATTAAATTCTGATGGTCACCAGTGGTATACCTACGAGGATAAAAATGATCGAAAAATTAAAGTAATGGCAAGAGGTCTTCATCCAACTTGTTCAAAAGATGAAATTATTGAGGACCTGCAAAACAAAGGCCTCAAAATAATCGACGCAGTCAACATCATCAGAAAAGAGAGACGAGAAAACAGGGAGGGAAATGTTGAAATCATGAGAAGAGGTCTCCCGCTATTCATGCTGACCTTTGACAACAAAGAAAAAATCGAAAATATTTATAATATTAAGGCTATCCTCAACCTCAGAGTTAAAATAGAAACACCGAGAAAGGTCACTTGACTAATACTTCAATGTAAAAACTGCCAAGATTATAATCATACACAAAAGTACTGCCATCGTGAAGCAAGATGTGTTAAATGTGCAGGAAAACACGCAGGAAACGACTGCACAGTTCCCCGAATTACAACACAGAAGTGTATCAACTGTAATGGCCAGCATACAGCCAACTACAGAGGATGTGAAGTAGCAGTAAACTACAAAAAATGAGAGATAAATCATGCAAACCAGATACACCAAGAAATGTACAATCTATAAAAAAACCACGGAGCTTAAATCGTCAACTCCTAATTTTAACATACAAAGAGAGCGAGTAAATGAAAACGTTACTTATGCACAAATAGTTCGGCAATCAGAGCAGAAACAGTTAAAAGTGGATCTAGTTTTACAGGACATACTGAGAAATCTAGAGAACCTCAACAAAAGACTAATTTCACAGGAAATGAGTCTGCAGAACACACTAGAAGAAATGAAATCACAAACTAGTTTCAATAAAAGAGTAGAAGAAAACCTTAATCGAGTGTATCAAAATATAAATTATATAAAATCGAATTATAAACCAAAGAAATGAATAAAACATTACAAATTGTAACCTGGAATGCAAATGTGCTATTGCACCACATTGAAGAACTAGATATATTTTTAAACATGCATAATTTAGATATATGTCTTATATCAGAAACCCATTTCACCAAAACTTCATTCTGTAAAATAAAAGGATATAATTGTTACCATGCATTACATCCAGAGAACAAAGCTAGAGGTGGATCAGCTATCATCATCATAAAAGATTATATAAAACATAACGAAGAACTTAAAGTCGAGAAGCTTTCCATGCAAGTCACAACAATCAAAATACAATTAAACAATAGTAAAACTTGTAGTATCTCAGCAATATACTGCCCTCCAAGATACAATCTCAACCAAGTAGATTATACTAATCTCCTTAAAACACTAGGAAGTAGGATTACGGTTAACGACTGCTAGAAGAAAAGAACTGTTCGCAGCAGGAAAACAACTAAAATGCGAGTTTCACTCAGGCGGTACACCAACCTATTGGCCTACGGATATCAGTAAGACTCCAGATCTTATAGACTTCTTTATTACAAGAGGGATTTCAGATAATTATATCCATATAGAGAACAGTGAAAGTCTGTCATCAGATCATTCACCAGTTATTATGATACTTAGCCAAACAATTATTATTAAAGAGAGCAACCCGAAATTAACGAGCTTCAAAACCAATTGGGTTCTTTTCCAAACACAGTTAACTGAAAGAATTAGTCTGCAAAACCGAATACAGGGACCAGCCCAAATAGAAGACGAACTAGATAAACTCATCCATAATATCCAATGTGATGCGTGGGAAAGCACTCCTAATAATAGTAAGGAAATGAAGCACAATATTAGCTATCCAGAGGAAGTGAGAGAACTTCTTAAAAATAAAAGAAAAGCACGGAAGAATTGGCAAAAACATCAAAATACGGAAAATAAGAGGGTATTTAACTATTTGTGTAACCAACTAAAATACCTCATAAAAAACACTAAAATCAGTCAGTTAATAAATACCTCAGCACTCTAACTGGGCAAAAAGATACTGATTATTCATTATGGAAAGCAACTAAGAATCTTAAAAGACCCAAACTTCAGGTTCCTCCAATTAAAAATAAAGAAAATTGGGCTCGAAATGCTAAACAGAAAGCAGATTTGTTTGCAAATCACCTTGAAGAAACATTGCAACCTTACCCCAAACAAACGGAAGAGGAAAATATCACCCCGATAAATAAACAGGATGAACTAAAAATTACACCTGTAACGTTGAAAGAACTAAAATGGGAAATCAAGAATAATCTGAATGCATAAGGCTCCAGGATATGATCTTATAACGGGCCAGATAATAAAAGTGTTACCTGAGAAAGCATTAAGGAAGCTAGTGCATATAATTAATGCAGCATTTCGACTAATGTATGTACCAAGACAATGGAAAGTTGCAGAAGTAATTATGATACTTAAACCGAACAAACCTCCTAATGATAAAGCTTCATATAGGCCAATTTCGCTGCTATACCAACATTATCGAAACTATTTGAAAAGGTTCTTCTTAAAAGACTAAAACCAATTATCGAAGAAAGGAATCTTATCCCATCACATCAGTTTGGATTTAGGGAAAACCATTCTACGATAGAACAAGTACATCGAATTACTGATGTAATCGAGAAATCACTAGAAAGCAAACAAATATGCTCAACTATATTCCTTGACGTAGCGCAAGCATTCCACAAAGTATGGCACCAGGGGTTAGAATTCAAACTTCATCGAGATCTTCCGGAGCAATTTTTTCAAATTTTAAAATCATACATATCAGAGAGGCACTTTCGAGTAAAGTATGAGAATGAATACTCCCATAACTAAAAATAATAACAGCAGGAGTACCACAAGGGAGTGTTCTTGGGCCAATCCTCTATCTCCTATATACTAGAGATATACCAACTACAGAAGCTACAATGGCGACTTTTGCCGATGACATCGTAATACTTGCAACAGCAAAGAACATCCACGACTCCACTAGTAAATTACAGAAAGCTACTAACCAAATATGTAATTGGACAAAGAAATGGCGAATCAAATTAAATGAAGCAAAATCAATTCAAGTCAACTTTACAAATCCAAAAGTTGATCATATACCAATAATGATAAACTCGATAGTAGTACCGCATGCAAACACTGCTAAATATCTTGGCATGACTTTAGATGTTAAACTTAGATGGAAGGAACACATAAAAAAGAAGAGAGAAGAACTAAACATAAAATCTAGAAAAATGCATTGGCTTCTAGGGAGACAATCTGAACTAGCGATCCATAACAAACTGCTGCTGTACAAACAAATCCTGAAACCTGTATGGACATATGGTAGCCAACTCTGGGGTTGTACCAAGAAAACAAATATCAAAATCATACAAACAGTTCAAAATAAAATCCTGCGATGTATAGTTAATGCACCGTGGTACATTCGGAACGACAACCTCCATCGAGATCTAAAGATCGAGCTTGTCGCGGATGAAATTAAGCATCATGCAACAAAACACCTACAACGTCTGCACCAGCATGAAAATCTGGACATACGCTGTATGCTGACTACTACACCAACAAGAAGACTGCAAAGAACCAAACCACTGGACTTATCGCGACCAGGTAAGTAGACTTACTGTGGCGAAAAATCTGAGGAGTTACACGAAACTGGGGATAATCACTTGATTACGCCGACTAATCAAAATACTTTATTATACAATGTAAATTACTAAATGGGTGCAAGGCAAGACTCAGTCGTAATATAAATAAATAAATAAAATTTTATAAAAAAAAATAATAATAATAAACAAATAAATTTTTGAAACTGCAATTGTCATTAGCTTCAACTGTTGTTGGTATAGAGATTTATGGGCCTATTCCATGGAAATAATCTGCTGTCAGTAAAAATAAAAGCGAGAAAAAAGTAAAGGTTTTACTGGTTGTGTACGAAACAGAACATGTTGTCAGTAAAATTTTACTGAGAGAATAGTTGTGATGGTGGTAGTTTGCTGCCATAATGCTGCTATAAAAACACATCTGCAAAAAATGCATGTAAAGATAAGAAATTTTTTTCACACTCATACAAAATAAGTAGTTCGCCATTTTTATAGTCAAATGACGATTTGATTTTTTTTTTTGGGTTGAAATTTGTTAACGTTAGTGGTTTTTGTGGTATACGAGTATGTGTATATATTAAAATTAAAATATATAAAAAAATTGAATTGTACGAAAATGTACAAATTAAAAATTTTATGAAATTTTTAAGTTATACCAAAATGTAAAACAATAAAATTTTACTATAAAATGAAATAAAAAACATTTCTGTTCTTTGTCACCCTTATGGAATTTTAAGATTTTTTATTTTTGCGTTTCATCAGCAAAAAAATTGATGTCAGCAAATTTTTTCCATGGAATTAAAGCATTTTTGGTAACAACATATACATATATATATATATATGCAAAAACCATTTCAGAAAATTACACTTTTTTCGAGTTATTCGCTATTGAAATCGTGACATGTAACTTTACGTCATCAAATTTGGTGCTGCAAAGTTACAGAACAAAACTTCCGTTCATAGAGCCGCGAGTTACATTTTATGAATAACATTTTAGGCTGTGTGCCTGACGCCGATTTTTTTGTCTAAATTTCCGAGTAACTAAATTGATCGTTAGTTCACCCAGGTATTGTTAGATGTCTCTAATATTTATAAACCAAAATATACCCGATATTTAGTTCTAAACTGCAAACTTAGTTTCGATTTATCAATTACTGCTTAGAAATGTTTTATAGAATGTTAAATTTAAGTTTTATAGCAGATTTTAATTAAACATCAGATGCGGTTTGTTTTGTGCCATCTTTCAACGATTGGTATGAACTAACCATCAATTTAGTTAGTTGGAAATTTAGACAAAAAATCAACATGAGGTACACAGCATTAGCACATATAGGATATTTTATAGTTACAGAGCCTACATACAGTTTATGAATTACGCCATAAGTATCGTAGAAAAGTTTAAAAAATTTCAAAGCACGTTAATTTGAAAGCGACCATATGTTCAAGCTTGGGAACAGGTAATAATAACAGGATGCCAAATCTGCCGGTATATTGTCTTGATGAAACAATATTTCTACCATGTTCAGTTAGTCAATATGAATTATACCATGTGTTGAAGATGCGATGTTGTACCTAAAACAAAACCAAAATACAACAATAATTAAAAGCTGAACTATTGTAAACAACTTAAATTCAAACTTATCTTTTCTCTTAAATGTAAAATCACTTTAATATTTGAAATTGCTATACAATTATCACCACTAAGCGCTATGCAATTTAATCCGCGATATGCATAGGCTATTCGTAATTTATGTTTACGTATTGTACAAACAAAATGATATTTCGTTTTGTTTGTCAACAATCTAACATTACTACGCGCGCAACTTATCAAGCTGTCAGGTTGATTGTACGAACATATAAACCGCTATAAATAGTACTGCAATTTTTAGTACTTGTCCAATTTTGTCAATATTGCTTCCCGAGTTCAAACACAGATGACGTGATAATGGTTTATTCAAATTTTGCTCTAATGAATTTCTTATTGTCAATGGGGAGCTTTATTAGCTCAAAATTTGAAAATTCTAACGTTCGGAACAGCTTAATAAAAATCTTTCTTTTTTTCCTGCGACTTTCGAGGCGACAACATCAAAAAGAAAACAAAGCGAGTATACAACAAGCGATTATTATATTAAGGTGATTAAAATTTATTTATTTTCAATAATAAACACAAATAATAAAAATAATTTTGTAAATAAAGGATTGTGAAATAAAATAAGTAAAATTTTCAGTTTTTATTCAAAATTAAATTTCCAACATCCCGCGACTACTACAAAATTATACACCATGTACATTCCAAAAAACAGTCGTCATAATATTGCCCGCCGATTTCTGTATTTTCGGGTGCTTCGTCATACTCCACCAGCTTTCACCCATTGTTTTGATTGTTCCTTGGGCTTTGGTGTATAGTGATGTATATCATGAAAAATTACAAAACGGCGCAATAACTCCTCTATCGAATATGCTTGAACGTGTTCAAGGTATGTTGACAAACATCAAGTCTTTCTAACTTTTGCTGGTCCATGAACCCACGCGACGAACATGTTCAAACAATTATGTAAAATATTGTTCACGCACCTTCAATTCAGCTCTTGCATCCACCGTTTCACTATTGCCATAATATCAAGCTTTTCTTTAGTTTCTTTAGCCGGTTTGCGTCTCAAAAAATATTGCTTAGCGAGAACACGTAATTCGTCTTTATCATTGTTTAAGCGCAAATAACTCTGAAACACCAACTAATGAACAATTGTTATGAAACTTCTGATTGTTTTTAAGGTTGACACTTCCTAAAAATAATAAGGATTTAAAATTAGGCATTTTCGGAAATATTCCATGTTAACTTGCTGACAAAAAATTACCAAATCTATTTCCAAACATGTAGAGTAACTTTAGGGTAATTTACTTTTAGTTGTTTTTTAATTTCTGTTTTTCTACCAATTTGTATAAAATTAGTGTCAGAAAAATTAAAGCACAAACTCTCAAAGTATAAACTATTAAAATACATCTGTTCAATGTTTTGCTGAATATAAATATTTCCACGCGAAATGTAATCGTACTTTTTGTATAGCCACTTGTATAGGGTAACTTGAGTAACTTTTGTTACCAACGTTAAAAAATTAAAATTACTCAAAAGTTACCATAGGATATTTGCGAAAACGCCTACTAGTGGCAACATGTAGTTATCAGGCCCGGTACTTTTCAAACAAGGAATTCAGGCAGATAACACAAAAAGGAACTAAACCGACGAGTTGTATGGAAAAGTAACGAATTTAACTTTGCAATAAAACCGAAACTAAATCGATATGAAAGACCTCCATATTTCAACAATTTGCAAAAAGTAAAGCCGTTTTTATATAAACATAAATTTGTTTTCGATTTTATTAATAAATACATTTAGTGTCCACTACTTATTTTATAGAAATAAACTTTATAACGGAAAGTATAGCTATACAAATTAACGAAAAGTTTTTCTATTAATAATTAAATAATGTAAATAACAGTTTTTCGCTAAAAAATGTACTCTAAAATATATATTAGGTGCAGCTAGCAGATTTAATTTTAACAAAACAGTTATACTCCATTGGCTCCTATAAAAACTTATGCTACAACAATACATCACCATCGACGTCAAGCAACTGTTCGTTGGGTTAGTGAAACTTTGGGCGACCGCATGGCAACAGTATAAAATAAATTATATTAGGTGTGCAAGTAGAAACTTTGCTTTTTTTGGTCAAATTCAACTGTATTGAAAATATAATTGTCACAAATATTAATTATCGAAATATTCCCAATTACTATCCATGGTTTTTTGCCATTTATTAGATAGATGATAAATGCCTTCGCGATAGAAACTTGATTGTTTCGACACAAAATAGTCATCGAGTCATTTTTGCACATCGTCAACTTACATGAACCGCTGGTCTTTCAGATATGATGTCATCGATCTGACTAAGTGGTAATCATAGGAAGCCAAGTCTGGAGAATACGCCGCATGCTGTGAAACTTTTCAGCGTAAGGAGAAGGTGAGTTCTTGGGTTGATTTTGCTATATGTGGACGAGCGTTGACATGCATCAATATCACATTCTGCCTTTCTTGACTCGTAAATAGTATTTTTTCCTCCGGAACATCACTTAATTTGATAAATTGAGCATGGTAATGATCAGGTGTAACAGTTTGACCAGGTTCATGACATCAGGTAAATGACACATTTCCAATTCTACCAGACACACACTAACATTTTCTTGGCATGAATATTCATTTTTGCAACTGATGTTGATGGTTGGCTTGGATCAACCCATGATTTCCTGCATTTAGGATTATCGTACAAAATGCTCTTTTCATCGGGTAATGATTTTGTGGAGATTCATAAAAATTCATATGATGTCAACATATAGGATTTTGTTTTCTTCGGTCAGTTAGGAACCCATTTTCCTTACTTAATAAACACATTTTATTAAACATTTGTTTTTTATTTCGCAAAATTAGATTTTTTGAATATTTTAATTAAAAAATTTGTTCAAAAAGTTTAAAAAATCACTCGATCGATTTCGACTTGTTAGGTCATCATCAGGAGTATCTACTGATTTGTAAAAGTAAAAATTTGTTATATATAGCAGAAAAAACAAAAAATAAACGAAAGAAGGAGGGACAAAAAATAAGCAATAAAAACCAATAAAAATTAATCTATTGATCGCGTAGGTGGGCGATTAGTCATCGGCTGAGTAACAAAATTCAAGGTATATTGAAGTACATTTAGTTACACGACGTATTAGTCAAATTATAGAAAAGGGCGCGGTCTGTAAATAAAAATAAACATCCCTTTGACATATTCAAATTATAACATAGAGCTTAATATAATTCTACAAATTGCAACGAATAACGGATATGCAACTAGGACTATTTTAAAGTTATTGAATAAAAAGCTAAAGCGTAAAACTCTAACGGGTATTTATCCACCGGATAGTCCAACGCGGGAAAATTGGCGTCGCTTAGAATATATAGGAAAACAAGCCAACGGATTAGCAACATTAATTGGACACACAACAATATTAGTTTTGTTTTTTATAATAATAACACAATAAAGAAAATGATTTTTAACAATAAACAGTTGATCGCCTTTCCAAGTCTGGTGTTTATAGGATTAATTGCAATAATTGTAGTTTCTTCTATATTGGCAAGACTGGGCGCAATTTTGGAGTTAGAGCTAAAGAACATTTATCTGTTTGCAATCAATCAGCTTTCCATAACCATTTAACTTTAGAAAATCATACAGCTAGCTTGAACAATTTAGACATATTACATATACAACCTAAAGGCAGACGTTTAGATACCTTAGAGTCTTACAAAATTCGAAATTCAATATTTCTTAACCAAAATATTCTTAACAAACATAGAGAAATTCGTTTCTCGTCAATTACAGACCCCGCCCTTTTCTATAATTTGACTAATACGTCGGGTAACTAAATGTACTTCAATATACCTTGAATTTTGTTACTCAGCCGATGACTAATCGCCCACCTACGCGATCAATAGATTAATTTTTATTGCTTATTTTTTGTCCCTCCTTTTGTTTATTTTTTGCTTTTTTCTGCTATATATAACAAATTTTTACTTTTACAAATCAGTAGATACTTCTGATGATGACCTAACAAGTCGAAATCGATCGAGTGATTTTTTAAACTTTTTGAACCAATTTTTTAATTAAAATATTCAAAAAACCTAATTTTGCGAAAAAAACAAGTGTTTAATAAAATGTGTTTATTAAGTATTAGTGTGTTTCGCCAAGTGCCTACGGCAAATAGCGTAAAGGTACCATTTTCCTTACTTCCGTATTTTTCTCATTGCATGCAATCGAAGTGATAGTGCTTGGTGAGTAACTCAAAACTGTTCTGCAAGTTCTTTTTGAGTTTGAGAAGGATTATCATCCAGTAAAACTTTAAGCTCTTCGCCTTCAAATTGTTTTGCTGCACCTGGACGTGGATCGTTCTCAAGACTAAAATTGCCATTACGAAATCTTGCAAATAACATTTTTACTGATGCATAACTCACAGAATGTTGCTTGAGCAGCATTTTTGCATTTGAAAATAGATTAGAACGCAATGACGTAAATGTTGCTTATCGACATCCATCTCAAAATTGTTGCACATATATCCAAAATGGCGGGCGATTTGGATGCTTTCAAGTATAGTTTAATGCAACCAACTTCAGAGTCGAGTTTCTACTTGCACACCTAATAAATTTATATTTTCATTTTACTTTATTTAATTCCGTAATAAAAATAAAGAACCCACTTAAAAACTTTTTGTTTTTGTCACACAAAGTTAAGCAAAGGCCCGAACCATTTTACTAAGAGCAACAGTAACAAAAGTTTTATTGAAATTTTTCTGTAGTTTACAAGTTACTTACATAGATGAACAGTAGTTTAAGTAAAAAACGATTAAAAATATGTACTTCGTTCTGATTTTCTTATCAAATAAGCTTTACTGTTTTTGGTTGTGGTCTACGTGCCTGTTTACACGAGTACTAAGCGAAACCCATACCTTGTATCTGATTAACGCTCTTCTGGTAGGTGATACGCAAATAGATCAGAGATGTAAATGAAGTGTTGCTTTAATACTCGTCTAAACTGGCACTATGAAATTATATAAATACACTAGCTACTACTTATAACAATAATAATAAATAAATTATAACAAGAACAGCGGATTTCTTGTTTTTCATTTTAAGTATTATACTTTTTGATGTTGTGCATAACTTAAAAGTGTAAAGGAAAAATTTTAATATGTATAAATATTTCCATGTTCTTGATATGACACTTGATTGAGGTTTTATAAAAACCGATGTGCACTTGGCATACATTATATCCCACAATACCAATATGAAATGCATAAATTATGAATTGTTATAAATTAAATATAATATGAAACTGAAAGATTTTTATCTAATTTTACATATTCACATAAAACATGTAAAATATTCACCTCGAACCTCGTACTGTTTGCGGCCATTGGGTATAATAAAATGAACAACATGCTTTAGTTGCAATGTTCTGTTCAAACATTTCACTCTCGACTATTAATTCCAATTAAAGTTGTCTATAAAATGTAATTTGTTATCTACACAACTGACTTGTGCTAGATGTACATACATATAGTTCTATCTATAAGGTCATTTTTTTCATTATAAAACTGTAAATTGATTTTAATTCTAATAAACTTGGGCAAAAATAGTGAATACATATAGCTAGGTATATACATATATCAGTGAACAGTCGTATACTCGTTTACGATTACGCATAAAATAAACCACGAACATATACATACACATTCAATATTAATTTATAGGTATAAAGGCTTTCATTAAATTAAGTTTTTCAGGTTAAGTTTAGTTTACAAAGTGGCACGACAATTTGCAAATTAATTTCTGGTCCATCTTTGTGGCAAATTATATACTATTTTAGATAAATAGTTTGATTTGCAATGAATTGCATATTTAAGATATACATTATAAAGGATATTGAAAATAGATTTTCATTCAATGTTTGATTTTCCTACATGGACAAGAGCATGTGTCCCAATGCAGTTAGTTGTTATAAATCGGAAAAATCATCAACTCAAAGCTTGTACAATCCAATATATTACTCGTAGGCGTATTCTTTTCGTACAATGCGTAATTAAGGAAACCGATATCATAAAAGAGGAACCATAATATGGAACAACTTTGTTTTGTAGTTTTTCGAATAAATTATAAATGGTTCTCTAATACCATGTGCCTTTTTTTGATTTTTTATGAAAGTTTTCTACTAACTAGTAAATTTTCTACAAATACAATAATCTCCCCTTATAAATATTTCAACTTTTGGAAAATCTTAATTCAATTAGGCAAATTTTAATTAAATATCAGAAACAGTATTTTGTGTCATATATGTATATGAATGACTGCTATAAACAAAACATCAATCTACTAACTAATAGTCGGAAATTTAAACCAAAAAGTGACCGTAAGCACACAATATAAGATACCTTGAAATATACATATATTGAAAATATTAAAGTTTCATCTTTGTTTCAACAGCACAACTAATAACATAACAAAACATTTTTTCTCTGATAACTGGAGAGATAATGTGAGCTTAAATTATTTGATTTTTATTTGAGGAGCCTTGATTCCTTCTATACAATCAGCCAAATAATTTAAATTTTATAACATTTAGCAAAAAAAAAGGATATTTACAAACCGTGGTTTATGGCTTTAAAAATTGAGAAAGCCGCGGCGGTGTTCGGTTCGGTTTTCGTTTTCTAAAATAAGGAAACAAGTTCGTTTTTTTAGTCATATATATTTCTAAATATTAAGGACAAAGCCGTAACTACTATGGCTTGAAAATATAAAAATGGAGGAACATACATAAATAACATATGACACGTTAAAAACACCCAGTCACAACTTTTTTACTGCTCACCACCAAGAATCGAACCCGGGACCCCCGAATAACAGAGCAAGCACTCTACATACTAAGCTAACGATTTCTACATAAAGTATAAGGCATTTCAATTTAAATGTGAACACCGAGGAAAATCCAAACATAGTTCCGGAGATAAAATAATTGATATCCTCTGCGACAAAACAAAGAGAAAAATGTTATTCTCGTTCTAACTTTTGTAAAATTTATGTTTGAAAATGTATATTATTTTCTACTATATAGGTAAACTAATAATATTTCATATAAGTTACTACCAAAAAATTAATAAAATGTTTCAGTAAAAATATTCAATTTAAATAAAACCTTTTATTTCATGCGATAAAACAAAAAGAATATATTTTTTATTAATTAAATTGAATTAGTATTTTTAAAACTAGCATTTAGTTCGATCGGCCTTAATAAGATTAAATATTCTTCGGGCAGAGAATCGTACAATTTTTTGTTCAACTTTATAAGAATACGTTTTCATTCCTTTATCATTGTGCCTCTAAGCTCTTCGACGGTTTGATATTGCCTGCTTTCTGCATATACTTTTCGGGAAAGATTCTCCATGTGTCTTCAATTATATTCATGTTTCAACACCTCTATATTTTACATTTTAAACAGCGATTTTCTAATGTGTACTCTGCATTGCAAAGTTGGTGGGTCCCCAAACCTCTCTAATTTTTACAAATTGTGTGTTTAGTAATTAAAATTTTTTATTGCTGTTCTGGCGGCCACTGATGAAAACCAAATTAAAGAGACCTAAATTTGAAATGGCTCCCCAAACCATTACAGATACACCTTCTATTTGGCAAGTATAAGGGTTCCTTCCGTAAATCATGATAGTAATAATCGAAGCCATCGGAGCCAAGTTGAATTTGTTCTCGTCAGAGAAAATGACCTTGTCCTAGTTATCTGTCTAGGACATATGCTTTTGTGCCCACTCAAGTCGTGCTAACTTAAGGTGGAGTTTCCAGCATTTTTTTTTTTGATTTTTTTTCCTCTGTATATGTTCAACAGACTTTATAACCCTTTGAACGCTTCTGATATATATGTGTAAGTTCAAATTATTCTTAATTTTTGGAGCAGAATTCATACAATTAGAAGCAGATCGTCATATTGGCCGTTTAACTTGTGGAGTGAAAGCAATATTTCTTCCATCTTTCGGTCTCTGGTAATCTTCTTTATCTTTTAACAAAATTCAACGGAAACTGAGTTTTTCTTTATTTTGCCGCATTGTTTTAAGCATTTTTGTATACAAATATGTATACTATTACTAAAAAATTAACCAATCAAATTTAATTATTTTTTCCACGTGTTTAAAGCCTGCTAATAATCTACCAACTATATTAGTTTTATAATCCAAAATACAATGCTGTTTAATTTTTTCAATAAATAATTTGCACTAAAATAAAATTATCTTTGTTTTGTCTATTCTGTCGATAACATAGAAATGTGATTTAAATTTACTTACTTGTAATGTATTTATAGGCTATGCTTATAGGTAATAAAAGATACTCGTACAAAATACCATAGATACATAATTGAAGATTTATACCCAGGGCAGGGGTTTTGCATAAAAGGCGACAGGCGATTTTAATTCTTTTTCTATAAAATTCAATATTTACTCGTTCTTTAAAAATTATCGATTATGAGTAAATGAAATAATGTACAAATCACTTCCAACTTGCTGAGATCGCAACAAAGAGAGAACGAGCAAGCATAAATAATTTTCCATATAATAAGAGACAAAACCCGCTTCATAGAAAATCGCTTCTTGGGAATACTTAATACTAACCGATAAACAGATTTTAAGGTATTTCCAAACACCGACGTATTACACACTTATTTGGCACCATGTTGAATAAGTGAGGCAAGTCATTCCCATTCATTGCGCTGATTTTCTTGTGACGTAATGACACAAAACCTATCATTTGATAGACTGTTAAAATTTTGGAGACTTTTCGAAGGAGGCGTATACTTATTCAAATCAGTCTCCTTGCAGGGTGACGTATTTCGGCAGAGTAACACGATCCCAATCAAAAACTCAACGGGAAAATGACACAATACTATACAAACTGCCTCTTCTGATATCCTGATACCATCTGTATTGAAGTCCACCGACCTGCTACCTCAAACATCTATATCAACACCTCCATTAGCGATAACCACAGAAACAACATTTGTATCGCCAACGGAATCATCGCACTTAAAGCCTATACCATCAGTAACTACAACTGCAGCTTCACTAAACTCACATCTTACACTTGAACAGCCATATCAGTCAGCGCATTCCCCGACTAACTAGTTGTTTAATTACAGGGATGAATAGTTTGAGAATTAGGAATTCTAAAATTGTTCTATGGCTTTACAGATGCCTGAGTGGCTTTTTACTTAATTCAGTAATAAGTTGTCTTCTTTTATTAATTTGTGCAGGAATTGGATATTCTATAGCTGTGCCAATCATTCATTATTGTTTTATTGCCTTACAGATTTCTGATTAGTTGTTTCTAGTCATTAATCTTTATATATTTATAGAATAGGCTGTAAGGATATTTTTCAAGCTGTATATAGGTTTCTGGGCTATATTTTTTAAGTTAAAGCAGTGATGAATGACTTTTATGTTATGATGTGACAAGAGACATACAGGACAACCATAATGGCGATCCTAGGTATATATATAGCATACTCGTGGAGCAAGTGTAATATCAAAAGCATATTACTCCAGAATTATGCGGGCCTGGGCTCTGCCTGCATCCTCATTAAAGGTATTATAAGGAAAGGATTAGTTAAACACAGAAACGACTACGGCGCTATACAGCAAATTATACATGTACAAGATTTGTTGTACCTCATTAAATTCGGAGGCATCAAAATGACACAACACTTCATTTGTAGCGCTCGAATGCAGAATACTTTAAGCCAAAATTATTCTGTTCATTAAACCTTTTCTAAACAATACTTTTCAAATAAACTTTAGTTTTTAAGTAGCAGATAGAAATAGTTAAAGGTTGAGTATTGTTTTCGTAAAACTAAAAACTCGTTATTTTATTTGTTACTTTGCTGTTGCAAAAAGTAAAACAAAAATAAAAGTAAAACAACTTAGTCAGAATTTTCGTATAGCAAATAGCAGCGTATGCTTGCTAGCCTATCGAGTATCACCCTCCCCCACCCTCGTATAATTAACAACATAAATATGAAATAATGTATGATTATAATCAAATTAATTAAATATACATTTGTATGAACCACGATTAATCCTTATGGTTGTTATAATAAGTTTGATTGATTAAAAGTGTATAAAACATTTATTACTATTGTTGATAGGTCAATTAATTAAAAAATAGATTCTTATACAATATAAGCAACTCAATGATTATGATACTTTAAAATGTAGTAAATCGAACTTTGTGAATGTAATTTATTGAAGCGCGCGGCGCAAAGAGATAATGCGTCAACATTATCATCATCGGCATTGGGCGGTCGTTGCATGAGTTGGTACAGTTTCTGTGGCCGCATGGAAACCGTTAGGATGATAAAAGACAAGTAATAATATATTATGATGTCAAGGATGCCAAATTAATTTTTATTTAAATAAATTTTCTAGTTTATTTAAATATTTCGATATTTCTTTCTGATCATTCCATTCTCACAACTAAGTCTCAGTAAAGTGTAACTTTAAAAATTATTCGAAGTTGTGTCATTTTCGACAAATAATCTGGAACTGTGTATGTGTTCAATTTAACTCTTTGAGTGCCAACATGATTTTTAGAGAATAAGCATAAGTGCCACGCTGCTATAGAGAGGAACATATAAATTTAAAAATATATTTCATTTTTCGAAGAACTTTATTTATGAAAAGTATTTAAAAAACTATTATATTTTATTTATCGAGTGTGTAGTAATAAAAATATGAAACAAATTTATGTGATATATCGTGAAGTATGAAATAGAGATCGTATTAGTTCGTGCGGGAGTAAAAGCGCGATCGCGCTCTTATCATTTTCGGCTAGTGCATTGAGGAACGCGATCGCGCTAATAAACGAAAATAAATCATTCCATTTCCTTCCTCCCTCAAAATCAAACAACCTCTATTAATTTGTTTGTAATTCTCTGGGTGTTACTTATCAAATTAAATATGTATATTGAGGGGGTCTTCGATACAATGATATTGTGCAGTACTTTAATATCAGCGATGTCGATTCGGCATTGTTAGTAGACATTTCGGCTCCACCTTACTTCAGGTAATTTCGATGTGACGAAACAATGAAAAGTACACTAAATTTCTTAACTTAACAAAATTATCATACAAAAGCGTACAAAATTATCATAATATTTTCAAAATTAATATTAATCGATTTCAAATGTCATTTTTATTATCAGTAATATATCACTCAACTAATCTTGAGTTTGTCATTTCAATATGAAATTAATTATGTTGAGTTTTATTTAAGCTGTTTTCATAAGATTTAAAACAAAACTATTTGAAAAATGTTAGTAATCGTTCCATAGTAACCCAACAGTTTAACTATAAGAAATTTAAAATGAATTTTTAGTTCGGCAACACTGGGAAACGAAAACACGGCCCAAACATAGTTACTTTATCATAAAATATACAGCCCAAGAGATCCATTAACTGATGTTGATGGCTGGCCTGGATCAACCCATGGTTTTCTGCGTTTAGGATTATCGTACAAAAACCACTTTTCATCACAAGTATTGGTTTCGTGCAAACAATTCTTTCATTTGTACCGAGAAAGCAAATTAATACAGATGTCAACTCCTCGGTTTTTGTTTTCTTCGCTCGTTTATGAGGAACCCGTTTTCCTTCCTTCTGCTTTTTTCCCATTGCATTCAATTGAAGTGGTATTGCTTGGTGAATAACTCCTAACTATTCGGCAAGCTCTTTTTGAGTTTGACAGGGATTTTGTCCCAGTAACACTTTAAGTTCTTGGTCTTCAAATTGCTTTACTGCACCTAGACGTGGATCGTCTTCAAGAATAAAGTTGTCATCACGAATTCTTGCAAACCACTTTTTTACTGTTGAATGACTCACAGAATGTTCACTCGAAGCTGAATTAATCAATTGTTTAGCTTGAACAGGATATTTTTCATTTGAAAACAGAATAGAATACAATGGCGTAAATGTTGCTTATCGACATTTATCTCGATGCACACGGAAGTAAATGACTGAAACGTATGCTAAAAAAAGAGCAATGATTACGCTTCATATATCCAAAATGGTGGGCGATTTGGATGCATTCAAGTACATTTTATAATGCAACCAACTTCAAAGCCAAGTTTCTACTTGCACACCTAATATACAGATAAATTAAAGATAGATTACTGTTATCATAACAATCACATAGTATGCATTTGCAATATTCTTTGTGAATTGCCATTGCTGGATCAAGATTTGACTCGAAATAAACAATTTTTGATTTGAAGGAAAACAAATAAAATATTTTTTTTTTTTTTTTTTTTTTATAATTTATATTACAATTGATTTACAAATCATTTAGTAACTTATCTTTCTTAAATAAATATTCACATTTGACGGGCAGTAACCCAATCGTTACTCCCGTTTGAATTTACATAATTTATTTTATTTCTCTGTCCTGATTAAATACAACTGCCCAGTTCTAAAGGTTTCTGCCTTTGAAGTCTTCTTACTGCATTGGTGGTGTCCAACAAACTTCGTATGTCTGCATTTTGGTGCCGAGATATCCGCTGAATGTGTTTGTTTGCATGATTTTTTATTTCTTCACTGACATATTCCATGTTCAAGTCCCTATGTAGGTTATCATTTCTGATGTACCAAGGCGCGTTGACAATGCCACGCAGCACTTTGTTTTGAAAAGATTGTATCATTTGTGTATTTGTTTTCTTGGTACAACCCCAAAGTTGAATACCATAGGTCCATACTGGTTTAAGTATTTGCCGATATAATAGCAATTTATTGTGTATTGTAAGCTCAGAATTTCTACCTATTAGCCAATACATTTTCTTATATTTGATGTTCAATTCTTCTTTTTTCTTTTTAACATGCTCTTTCCATCTAAGCTTGCAATCGAGGGTCATGCCGAGGTATTTGGCTGTATTTGCATTTGGAACCTTGAATTGAGTTCTACTGGAATCCAGTTAACTTTCTGGTTTGTGAAGTTTACGTGGACTGATTTTGTTTCGTTTAGGCTAATGCGCCATTTCTTTGTCCAGCTACTCACTGAGTCGGTTGCTTGTTGAAGTTTTGTCGTTGCTTCTGACATACACTTTCCAGTTGTCAGAATAGCTGTATCGTCTGCAAATGTTGCTATGGTAGCACCTTCTGTATTTGGCATATCTCTGGTGTACAAGATATACAGTATAGGACCCAGCACGCTACCTTGTGGTATGCCTGCTGCTATTCTCTTTAGTTCAGAATACTCTCCGTTAAATTTTACACGGAAATGCCGATCTGCGATGTACGATTTAAGAATTTGATAGAACTGTTTAGGTAGATCTCGATGCAATTTAAATTCAAGTCCTTGGTGCCAAACTTTGTCGAAAGCTTATGCTACATCTAAGAAGATACTGGAACATATTTTCTTTTTCTCAAGTGCGTCTTCTATTATGTCCGTTATTCTGTGAACTTGTTCTATCGTAGAGTGATTTTCCCTAAATCCAAATTGATGGGGTGGAATTAAATTTCGTTCTTCTATTATTGGCTTGAGCCTCTTGAGCAGTAGTTTTTCAAATAATTTTGAAATGACAGGAAGTAGGGAAATCGGCCTGTACGACTTTTTGTCGTTTGCTGGTTTGCCTGGTTTAGGAATCATAATTACTTCAGCAACCTTCCATTGTTGTGGGACATATTTTAGTCTGAAGGCAGCATTGATTATTTGAACCAATTTTCGTAATCCCTTCTCGGGAATGGCTTTTACGACTTGGCCAGTAATTAGATCGTAACCTGGAGCTTTTTTCGCATTTAGATTGTACTTGATCTCCTCTTTCAATTCCTGTAATGTTACAGATCGTATATTATGGTCATCAATTTTGCTAATTGTTGTTATGTTTTCGTCTGCGGTTTGCCTGGGTAACGGTTAAAAGGTTTCTTCCAAGTGAGCCGCAAATAAAATAGCTTTTTGCTTGTCACTTTTGGCCCAGGTTCCTTCCTCATTTTTAATAGGCGGCACATGCATTTTTGTCCTTTTTAATCCCTTTGTTGCTTTCCAAAGAGAGTAATCAGTGTCTTTATGTTCAGTGAGACCACTTAAGTACTTGTTAATAGTTTCGTTCTTAATTTCTTTTATAAGTTGTTTCAGTTTATTGCACAGATAATTGAGGATTCTTTTGTTTTCCGGGGCGCGTGTCCTTTGCCAGGTCTTTCTTGCGTTTCGTTTCTCTCTAACTAGTTCCCTGACTTCAAGAGGGTAATTTTAATTCCTACGGGAAAATAAAATATGAAGGAAAGTTTAGTTACCATATTGAAGTAATTCTGACGCAGGTTAATCTAAATGCAGTTTAATCTAAATTTAAATAAAAATGACAATATCTTTTTCTTTATGTGATAATTTTTTATATTATTTTTATTTTTTATTTCGTATTAGCAAATATAGTACTAGTTTCGAGAGTTCTCTTCGTCAGCTATTTTGACGACCCTCTTTACTTTTTATTTAAATTTAAAATTAAAATAAAATCTAGTGATAAAAGTGCACAAAAATAATGGAAAATGATAATTTAATCTAAATCATTTGCGGCTGCGTATAAATTTAATGAAAATCAATGGTTTTATTACTTCACCGTTTCTGTAACACTAAATTTAAATTGCAAGGGATTATTTTCGATACTAATTCTAATATTTATTATTTTCTGGCAATGAATAAAACAACCAGCTTAAACTGAAAACTTATACATTTAGTCTGTACTATTCTACATAAACACATAAATGACAATGTATAAAAATAGGTACACAAATAGTACATAATTGTGAACTACTATAACACTTAATAAAAGCGGAATCAATTAAATTTCACTTATGCATAAAGAAACGATAATGACAATTGAGATTAACTCATCGTAAAGTTTTTTATAATTTATAAATTTATAATTTTGAATGGTTTTTGTAAAAAAGAAAGTTTGTAAGCAAATTTTATTTTAATATTACTTTGTCGAATTGCTCGAGTAAAAATGCTGTACAGTAAATACTGTAACGAATTGGTGTAGAATTGTAGAAAGAAATTTATAGTGAACGTACAACAACAACTCATTAAATCGTTGATAGACTGCCATCTAATTAATACTATTTAGCAAATTATCTAAAAAATATTATACAAAAATATTACACAATTTTTTGAAGTAAGGTTAGGGTGCTTGAGCTAATCTAAAATTTTAGCGCCGTCTAAACAAGTCGAAAGTAAACATTAATCCTAAATATTTCGTGTAGAGATAAATTGATTATTTTGCTATTTTGACATTTATTTATATTATATCATTTGCGTTCTAGACTTAATAGGGTAAATAGTAACTAATAAGAAAGGTTAACTCATAATTGCATTTCTGTGTATAATAAGTGGCAAGGAAATTTAATTTTACTCGTTACTTTACAATTACGAAGTAAATAAATTATTGTAATCGAGCGAAGGTTCAAAGTTGAGTTTTTCATGGTTCTAGATGTTTCAGCAAACCTGTACATTTAATAACAAGGTCCAGTCCCATCCAAATCACAATCACACAAAGAAGCTAGAAGATGTGAGTTAAAGGTCAAAATTAAAAAATATATATTTCCTAGACAGCTCGAGAACGAAATGTGATTTTGGGATTTAGATGATGCACTCGTGCGGTTCCTTTGAGTGGTTTCGAAACTTTCAATACTATTTTCTTAAGAAACTGAGATTTTTTTTTTGAATGCAAAACATGCTAAATAAACACGTAACAACTAATTTTTATCCAAATGGCATCAAATCTCACGTTAACCGAGAGCTTCCAAAATTTTGTAAACATCAAAACCAGAATAAACGGGTTATGTGGGAATTACTATTGTTATGCTAAAGAGTTTATAGCTTTTCAGTTGTAGCAGGGAGAATTCCTATCATAAGATCTATCTGTCTTTTAAACTGGCAGTTTTCATTTTGAGCAAATGTTCTTCTACACTGTCGATTGGAGTGTTTCCTCGGAACATCAATGAATCATTGTGTAGCTACCTTTAGTTGGTTGAGAAGTTTCGTTTTCGTACATGATCCCTTTCTAGAATTGCAGCTAATGTTTTTCCACATATAATTGAGTAGTGGTTAACTGCCCAGGGCCTTCAATATGTGCAAGTTTCGTAGAATATGGCCCCTATGAAAATGCAAAAAACTACCACCCATCTCAAATCCACTTCGATGTTTTGTTGTGCGATCATTTTTTTTCATCACCAGTTTTTCAGAAACGCATAATACTGTGATTTTCGATAATCTGCTGATTTAGAGATTTCACGCATTTCATTATTTCATCCCAAGGCATTTCACGACACAATAAGGCACATTCGAATCAAGTATTGCAGCAGAAGTTGCTGTCATTTTATCGAGCTATAAACACTTTACTTTCTTTAAATTTTTTAATTAATTTCCAGCATTGGATTCCTGAAAAATTGATAAGTTATTTTTTTGAATATAAGTGGAATGAATCCTTTAACAATCAGATTGAATCCTACCTGTGAGATTATTCTGGCTTCCCCGGTGTATAGGTAACTAATATCATTGAAAAAAACGAATTTAAATATAAAATTTTCCTTACGTAATAAAATAAATGTAGTAATCATGTAAAATTTTGACTACGAGATTTTGCAGATTTACCACTCGCTATCTCGCTGGTGTCAAAAAAAGAAGATTTTAAATATTATCTGTATGTGTACAGACTAAATGTCTGTACGGATTAAGTGATTGGGATGAAACTTCGCACGATCATGTTTCCAAAATTTAAGCGGAAATGACGTTTAGATTAAAAATTAAAACATAACTTTTAGGTAACCGACCAAATGATACAGTGGTTAAAGATTTGGCGTTTGGGGAGGGAGGTACCGCGGGTTCGAATCCCGATAGCAGCAGGATGCAAATGGAATTTTCATCTACAGATTACGATCAGTGATGAAATGGAAGACATCTATGACCCCCTCTCAGAGTGCAAAACTCATGGGCCGACCCATCTTCCATGCCAGTATAGGCTGGCATGGAGCTATGCAACGTGCAGATGGTGATAAATTAAGTCGGGCCTATAGAATATAGAAAATATTTTTTTTCTGGCCTACTAAGGTAAAAAGTTAGTGTTAATTTTTTTCAAAACAAAATTAAATTGGGAATAATTTTCCCTAAAAATTTAGGTATGGAAAAATTATTCCCAATTTATAAATATTTACATGGAACTTTTTTCGTCAGTAGGCCGGAAAAAATATATTTGAACAGAAATTACATATATACCCTTTCCCCAATTCCCTATTCCCGGGGAATTACCAGAATAGTGCCACAGGGAAAGCAAAAATAGCGCCACACTATTTTTGCTTTCCCTGGGAATAAGAAAATGGAAATATGCAAATGCTCACTCATTCAATACCGAAAGCGTGAGAGATTTGTTTATACGTAGTAACTATGAGATTTCATGCATTGTTTTTTGGAAAATCAAATTTTATGAGGTGGTTATTAAGTAAATATAATTTAATATTCGAATACATTTTGAAATCTTGCCAAAATTCCAAGATAATATTTTTTATATAAATATTTTTTTATTGTGTATGTATTTTCGCAGACGTCTTAATAAAAATGAAAATAAATTTTTCTAATAATAGTTGCAATACAAATTTTCTAAGTACTATGTATAATTCAAATCTAATATGAGACAAGGTGGTTGGATATTTTGAGAAATTAATTGTTATTTCAAGCAATAGTAAAATTAAGAACAAATGTGTATTTTGTATATTTCGATTTAATTGAAACGTTGTAGGTTATGGTCAAGAACTGGGCCGCCGCCTTGTTGACACATGTAGTTCGTACGTTTGATTGATTATTCCACAATATTATTAACTGTTTCGTGTCAATACAATAAAAAGCAGTTGAGAGAAAATGACTTCGAAGGTACATTGAGATTCGACGTAGCATGTATATGCATTTTTGAAACGTCATATGTTTATTTTAATCTATTCTGCTTGAGTTTATCCAATTTTAACTAATTTAATGGTTTTAACGATTTTTTAAATGTAAATCATCCTCACCTGATACTATCCTATCTGTTCAAAAATCATAAATGTACTAAATGTAATACTTCTTACAATCATTCTATACTAGATGACTGTATTGTCTAATATAATATGCTCTCTTATAGAAGTGCAGACAATATTATATGATTTAACTAATAAAGTCCAATAGAGCTTAAGTTGTACTCAATTCCGACCATTTGCATTTCAGTTAGTGACCAATAAAACTTCATGAAACAAGTCATGAAGTTTTATTGATTCTGAATTGGACGTTCAGATTGAGAAAATATTTGTACATATATCTAACATTTGATAATAGCTTTGCAACTTCCGTATCATGCTGGTGACGATATGTCGGAATACAAATTTGATGTCATATTCGAAATACAAATTTCAGAATACATTAATGGTTTGCTAATTTATGATTTACATATTGGAACTGGAAATAAAATTTAACATCATCAATTAATTGTTTATACGTGTCTAACTACCTTACATCAAAATTTTGAACTTGATTTCTAAAAATTCGAATTTGCTGTCCGCTCACTCATAGATAGACTAATAAACATCCCTTTGGCAAATCCAAATTATAACATAGAGCTTAATATAATTCCCCAAATATCAACGAATAATGGATATGCAACCAAAACTATATTAAAGTTATTAAATAAAAAGCTAAAGCGTAAAACTCTCACGAGTATTTATCCACTGGATAGCCTCGCACTTCAAGAACGCCTCGCACAATCCGAAAATATTTTTATATAAGTTTATTAAAATATTTATCGGAATCTTTTACGAAAAAAAATTAATTTTTGACAATCATCTATTAATAAAAACACAAACTAAAATCTATAAAAATAACTTTAAATAATAATGTTATAAAAAATATTTTTATTTTTATCACTTTTTTTTTACTCACTATATACTCGTTTTATGTACTCGTACGTATTAGAAAATTAATAATTTCCAATTCGAAATATTCCGTTTAGACTATGGATGCTCCTCTAAGTTTAATTATTTTATTCTAAATAAACAGCTAAACAGTTTGGTATTACAGTTTAAAAAAAACAAAAATCTATTCACATATACTCCCAACAGTAATAAAATTAATTTTTCAAGGTAAAAAACAATTTATATTTTTTTTTGTTTATGGGGAACCCCCAAGTTGTGCGATTAAAATAAAATAATATTATTGCATAATAAAGATAAAGACACATTATTATTTTCTCTTGTGAATAAAAGTAATATATACAGTAGCGAGCAAAAATGAAAACATTTTAAGTTTTTAATGTCTATAGTTATTATTTTACTATTTAGACAATAAAAATAACTTGAGGATACAAGTTTGTAATATTATTCATTAGATTTACTTAAGAAAATAACAATAATTTAATTAATTAAAAAGATATATTAAAATGACATATATGCACGTTTCCATATATGCATGTTTTTAAATATGAGATCTTTAATATTTGGTGCAAAGTCCCTAATTGTCAATAACTGATGTTATACGTCGGGGCATGCTTTTGGCAAGTCCTTGTATGGAGTTATGTGGAATCATATTCCATTCCGTTTTAACTCGTCGCCACAATTCGTCTACGTTTTAAGTGCCTCCCCATATTTGTTTAATCGACACTTGATGAAGGCCCATTAATGCTCTATGGGATTCATATCCGGACTTAATGCAGACCATTTCATAGTTTGGAATTTCCGATCTTTTAACCATTTTTGCACTGTTTTAGCTGCGTGTTTGGGGTCTCCATCTTGCTGAGAAACAATTTCTTCCTCCGGATAGGCACATTCATCTACAAACTCCACTAGATTTTCTTTAAGAATATTTAAATATACTTCCTTTGGCATAATGCCCTTCATCCTGATTAGTGGGTCAATGTTCTACCAGGTGAAGCATCCCCAGGCCATTGCCGATCCGCCACGTTTCTTTATTTATTCACGTGGCCGTTTCCAGTAGTACAAATTAAAAACTTGAAATGTTATCATTATGTATCATTTTTGCTCGCCACTGTATACTTAGATTGTGGTGATACATAACAAAAATCTATCTGTTTGGTAAACTCAAATCGCAAGTAAAATAATAAAACTGAAAAGAACTGGAAAATAAAATTGTTGCTTTCTGATTCAATATTGGTGAAAATTTTTATTAGTCAAATTTACAACAGACATAATTTCTGTTTTCATATTGTTGAAATATATTTTTAATAAATACTGTGTTAGGTTACACCTTTTTGCATTTTGTGGTTTTGATTTGTTGTGTTTTGATCATGACGGGGAGGGATAGAGACCGAATATGTCACGAAAACTAAAAATGATCAAGGCGAATGTTCTAGACTAGACCATACAACCGTTCGACAAAAACAGCGGCCTATAGATAATAAGGATAAAGAAGCAGTCTGTACTAGTGACGCAGAGATTTGCAAACCGAAAATCCCTTTCAAACTACCTATGAAAAGCAAAACTTCGTTCAAATGGTTGTCACTGAACCAATAAATGATATCGAAATTGAAGAAGAAATCCATACCGATGTAGATGAAGAAAATACTCTACAAATGTTAGTCCAAGCATCAAGCGCATTTGTAATTGTTGATCCTGCTACATGAGCTATTAGCTTATCGCATGATAATAGAAGTACAATAATTCGACATGGTCTTACACAATTTGATGAGTCATTTCCAAAGAATAAGTTGGGTCGAAGTTTCACTGTCAAATATTATAACAGAAAATTAGCAAATGGAGACGAACAAATACGGCGTTGGTTATGTTATTCAAAAAGTACTGATAAAGTATGGTGTTTGCCTGCAAATTATTCTCCGTTCGGAGTGCATCCTTATCGAATGAAAGAATATGTGATTGGGCTCATTTGGGTGAACAGTTATCGAGCCACGAGCGAAGCGCGGAGCATTTAGAATTTTTACAGACTTGGCTAAATACAGAAAAGCTTATAAAATCTGGTAAAACGATCAACCAAGCAAGATGGACATGCATTTTTGAACGCGTTATTGCAGCTATATTGTATTTGGCGGAACACAATTTAGCCTTTAGAAGATGTTCTGACGTATTATTTGCTAACACCTAAAAATAATAGAAACTTCCTGGGACTAATTGAGCTTATTGCTAAATTCGACCCAGTCTTGAAAGAACATTTATCAAGAACGACAAATAAAATCAAAAGGCAAAAACGAAGCAACACTTCGTCGCAAAAACGAAGCAATACTATTCTATACAAAACGAATTAATTAATGCGATGGGCAATAAAGATCGACAACAAATTGTAGCTTCGATAAAAAGGGCGAAATATTATTTCATAATACTAGATTGTATTCCTGATGTTAGCCATAAGAAGCAGTTCTCTGTAATTCTCAGCTTTGGGGATATTAACTGGCTGTGGAGATTGAAGAAAGTTTTCTATCATTCGAGGTGGTTCAAGAAACAACCGTACGAGCTTCGTCTCAGGAATCTCAGAATTTGTCAGATTGTCGAGGGCAGGGATTTGACAATGAAGCAAATATGATCGGAACATTTAATGGAGTGCAATCCCATATTACAAGAGAGAACTCAAAGACATTATTTGTACCATGTGGTTGCCATAATTTAAATTTATTACTCGGTGATGCTGCTAAATCTTCCGTCAACGCACTCAATTTCTTTGGTATTGTTATAATTTAAGAAAGTGTATACAACATTTTCGGCATCAACAACACGATGGGACCGCTTAATAAAACATGTGAAATACTTATCTAACACCGAAACCAGTTTCAGATACCAGATGGGAATGACGTAACGACAGTGTCAAAGCTATATATCGTTGTGATCATTTTTGAAAAATATAGGGAAGCTGGTTTCAATCTGTCTTCAATTTGATTATGAAGCTCGCGATGATGCTATAAATGATGGAAAAGAAAATTTTAAAGCCGATTATTTTTTGAGAATTGTCGATACTGCTATTGTGTCATTTAAAAAACGATATTTGTATGAAAAGCACAACAATATATTTGGGTTTTTGTGTAACGTAGAGAAATTAAAAGGTATGAACGAATTAGACATTTCTAACAATTGTAAAAATTTCCATGTTATACTCGAAGAAGATTTTCATCCGGATGATCTAATTCTGGAATTGTTATACTTTAGAAATATATTATCCCAGAAAAATCTGTTTAGAATTTCTACGGTACATCCTTTTTAACAATTTATCTGAAATGTATCCAAACCTAATCACCGTATTGAAAATATTATTAATAACCTCGATTATTGTTGCATAGATCCTTTTCAAAATTGAAAATTATTAAAAATTATCTTCGCTCCACCAATCAATTTTGTCAATAGAAAATGAAACAGCAAAAATATCGACTTCGCCGATG
This sequence comes from Nephrotoma flavescens, assembly GCA_932526605.1. NCBI lineage: Eukaryota > Metazoa > Arthropoda > Insecta > Diptera > Tipulidae > Nephrotoma > Nephrotoma flavescens. Next base: position 175,891,951 of record OW052221.1, on the reverse strand, counting down.
TCATTTCTGAGTTTGCTTCAAAAAGAGCAAGAGGACTTTTTTAAAATGATTTGTTTTATATGATAAATACCGCTTAGAAAATAGCGTATTTTTTATTTACTGAATTAAGCTATTAATTTTTGAATTTGAAATATATTAAAGAGTTGTTCCTGTTTCCAATGTTTTATACTTGGGTACTATCTGTAATAACAGGTCAGGTACTTTTCATATTACAAAATCAATTCTTATTGTTTATAGAGAATTAGGCCTCCTAGAGAAACCTCTTTAAAAAAAGTGCATCGACTCTCCTACCTCGACAATATATTAATATGTCAGGTGATGTGGAAACGGGGTCGATTTAATGAAATATCTATTGTAAAAGATCCTTAATTTTCTTGAGCTAAATATTTGAAGTAAGTGTGCTGAAATTTTACTTAATTATGTGTCTATGTAAGTTTAAGTTAAAGTATTTAAGGTGTATTTGATTTTTTAGATTACTAAACTAATGTCTTAACCCTCGCAACTCGTCGTGCACAGGGCCTCGCAAAATGTCAAGCCAGGCCTGATTGCAATGATTGTAGTTTCTCTTATATTGGGCAGACTGGGCGCAATTTTGGAGTTAGAGCTAAAGAACGCTTATCTGGTTGCAATCAATTAACTTTCTATAACCATATAACTGTAGAAAATTATGCAGCTAGATTGAACAATTTAGACATATTACATATACAATCCAAAAGCAAACGTTTAGATACCTTAGAATCTTACGAAATTCGAAAATCCATATTCCTTAACCAAAATATCCTTAAAGAACAGAGAGGAATCCTGCCCTGTTCTATTCTCACGTTCGTAAAAATATCACTAATACGTCGGATAAATAAATGTACTTCAATATACCTTGAATTTTGTTACTCAGCCGATGACTAATCGCGTACCTGCTATCCTCCGCCCTTCTTTTTTATTATTAATTTTTCCGTATAAACTACAGTTAACTGGGACGATCAATAGCCTATTTTTTGTCTCTCCTACTTTTATTTCCTTTTTACTTTTTTCTACAAAATTTTTACTTTTACTTTGAACTTTCACTGTGAAACAAATAACCAAACTGTCAGTGTCACAAAATTCAGTAAAAGCAACATTTACATCATGGTGAGGTACACGAACGAAGTTTACAAATAATTAAAATTTACTACAAAAATTCCGAGTCGGTGACTGCAACTTCAAGAGCGTTAATTTCAATTTTTGGTCGTAATTATCGTCCCAGTAGACAAGCAATTCATAGTCTAGTGGAAAAATTTGAGTCTAAATATTCGCGCTGGATATTCCCGTGCCAGTGAGACAACGGCTCGAAGTGCCGAGAACATTGCTGGCATTCAAGCGTCCGTTGCAAACGGACCGAATTTTGAAAAAAGATCTTGGCTTGCACCCTAATAAGATCAAGTTAACACAAGAACTAAAGCCACTCGATCATATGAAACGACGTACGTTTTCGGATTGGGCCCTGAAACTGTTGGAAGAAGATTACCAATTTCAGCGCAAAATCATCTTCAGTGATGAAGTGCAGTTTTGGCTAAACGGATTCAACAAACAGAATATACGTTATTGGTCAGGTTGAAACCCTCATGTGCTTCATGAAACACCACTTCATCCACAAAAAATAACTGTATGGTGTGGTTTTCATGCTGGTTTTCATGGTTTTCATGTTGCACCGTTTTTTTTCTTTGATGAAAATGGCCGTCACGTTACAGTCAATGGAGATCGCTATACAGAGACATGTTGCAACGTCATTTGTTTGGTCAATTATATGAGGTAGACATTTATGATAAGTGGTTTCAACAAGATGGTGTGACATGCTACACAGAGGGTCTAACAATCGTAAGATTCAATGAACGTATTATATCCAAAAATGGTCCTGTCGATTGGCTGCCTAGATCGTGTGATTTAACACCTCTAGATTTTTTTTTTATTGGGCTACGTTAAATCATTGGTCTATGCCAACAAGCCGGCGTCGTTAGAGAGGCTCAGGCCCAACAATGAACGATATAGCGGCAGTTTCCATCGAAATGTGTGGCCGAGTCATCGAAAATTGGGCTCAACGAATCGACACCTGCAAACGTGCCCATAAACGATGTCGAGTTTCATATATAAATGTTTTGATTGTACTTCAAGCCAATAATAAAATGTTCGAGATATCTCAAATGGTTTGCGTTTTATTTAAAAAAAAAGTTAAGTACTTATTGGAAAATGCTTTATATATTTTACCAAAATAAAACATTTTCGTTGTTTATATTTCCATATAAAACCGTAAATCGCTAAATAGTTTTAAATTACGACTTGTCCGGCAGTGGTTAAAGCTTCGGCACTTGGACCGGGAGGTACTGGGTTCGAATCCCACCAGAGGCAAGATGCAAAGCGAATTTTCGCCATCGATCACGATCGGTGATGTTAATAAACACAACTATGACCCTCTGTTGGAGTGCAGAACTCAGCGCCGACCCACCGTCCATGTCAGTGTGCAGGTTGACCTGGAGCATGATTAGTTAAGCGAAGCATGAACGCTAATGTAATTTCCATCATAAACTTAAATATGTTAATATTACCAATTACCAAATTGCATGATTGTTAGCCGATCGAGTATCTACCATATATTAACTAACCAGCGAATATTTAAATTATACCAAGCAAATTTTATCTAAATAAGTAGCTACCAATTCACAATTTATTCAATTCTCAAATTTTCTAATTTTGGACTACACGGCGCAAAAGATTTGATCGCAAACCGAAAAATGAGTATTGCGGAGGTTATTTAAGCGTATGTGCTATGTCTTTTTTGAACTACAGTAGTAGATAAACATATAAATAAACTTACTTTATTACGGCTTACGCATGAGGGGAGAATTTAGCAATATAAAAAGATTCGAAAAATCACCATTGCACAAAATATGAAGATCATTTAAGAGTGTATTAACCTTCTATTCTCTATCCAAATAGCCTCTAATTTATTTTCGTGAAAGTAAAATAAACCATGGGAACTGCTTTATTGGTTTTAGATAAAATTTAAGAAGTTACAAGACCCTAATATACAATTTTGAACGACGACAAGAAATTGTTGAAAAATCAACAATAAACTTTGGAATGTATTATAATTTAATTTTTATATTAAATCTAATAATAATATTTGTAAATTTAATTAAGAGACTTATATACATATGTATAATAGTTTTAAAAATTTTGTTTCGGTGGTAGGTAAAATTTATGAGTTTCTTGCTAGGTAAGGATTTTTTTTTTTTTTTTTTATTACTTAATATTACGACTGAGTCTTGCACCCATTTAGTAATTTACATTGCATAATAAAGTATTTTGATTAGTCGGCGTAATCAAGTGATTATCCCCAGTTTCGTGTAACTCCTCCTCAGATTTTTCGTCACAGTAAGTCTACTGACCTCCTGGTCGCGATAAGTGCAGTGGTTTGGTTCTTTGGTGTGGTAGTCAGCATACAGCGTATGTCTAGATTTTCATGCTGGTGCAGACGTTGTAGGTGTTTTGATGCATGATGTTTAATTTCATCCGCGACAAGCTCGATCTTTAGATCTCGATGGAGGTTGTCGTTTCGAATGTACCACGGTGCATTAAAAATACATCGCAAGATTTTATTTTGAACTGTTTGTATGATTTTGATATTTGTCTTCTTGACACAACCCCAGAGTTGGCTACCATATGTCCATACAGGTTTCATGATTTGTTTGTATAGCAGCAGTTTGTTATGGATCGCTAGTTCAGATTGTCTCCATTTTTCCTCAGGAAAAATTGAGCCAATGCATTTTTTGAAGAATTTATAGATTTGGAAGGAAGGATTTATAGATTTTATTCTAAACTTAAATACAGAGTGAGTTCTTTAATAAATGCCAGGCTTTTATCTCGGAAACGGTGCATGATAAAAGAAAATTATTTATAATGAAAATTATTCAGTGGTGATTTTAAATAATCTTCCAACTCATTAGTTTGGGACATATTCACGAAAATTAGTTTTTTTTTTAAATTAGAATCTACTGCACTTTGTGATTAAACAATTAAAAATAAATACTTTTTGTTCACATAAAATTTTTCATAGTGTATGGAATGAGAGGTTCATTCCATACACTATGAAAAATTCAACTGTTGAAGCACTTTACCGTCCAAAACTAACATGATTAAATTTAGAACTTCTTAAAATATTTCATAATATATGAAATATTTGTAAAATTTAAAAATTTAAAAATATTCTGCGAACTTTATTTTGCATAGAAATATAATTGAAATTAAATTATCCTTAACACTTTTAGTTACATCGTTTCTATAGCTAAACCTAAATTTTAAAAATTTTGCGACTGCATGAATCGCGAAGTACTAAAAATTTTATTATTTTCTATTCGATTAATTCCATATTCCAACTAAATCTTTCATAAAAGCATATCAAACTACCATGAACATTTCAAATTTAACGCCAATACTCAGTTAATTTGTTACTAAACAACAGAACACACAATATCAAAACGTCTCAAAGTCAAATTACGCTCCATTAAACATAATTTTCACACTTGAACAATTCTTGCTATGTAATTTCAGGGGAATAAAACATGGAGCATTGTTTATGTACGTTCACAAATAAATCGATAAGCAAGTATAAGATAACAACTACTTAACAACAACTACTTAACTAACAACTATAGTATTTTGCCACTATTAATAGAACTCGTTAATTTGAATATTTATTTAAAATTTTGAAAAATTCACTAAAAAATCATCACACCCTCATCGTCCTTTATAAAACATCCAGCAATGACCCAAAAATACAATTTAGGTATGAGGATAGTAGTTGACGACGTTCAATTATAATAACTAAAGGTTCTAGAGAAATTAAATTTTATTAAAAAATTGTGTTTCAGCAATTATTAAGCAACCTTAGAATAAGACCGAGGTACATTTTACAGAACAGTATATCAACTTGCTGCGAAAGTACAGTTATAAAATGTATTCAAAAAAATTAACTAAATAAACTTTTCAACAATTCTTTTAATCTAAAATACTTTTATATTTAAAAAAATATGCAAACTTTTAAACGAACAACAGAGCAATTAAGAACGTTCGACCAAAAAAAATTGTCCGTATTTTGAAATTTCATCCAGAAATTTCACGATCGATTTTCATTCCTATCGGATAAAATATGGTCAATTTTGGCTTGATAAGTGAGGCCCAATTTTTGGACAAGCTACCAAGAGACCAGATCCTGCTTATGACTATCAACAAATCATTATTAAATTTCAAACCACTTTTATATGAAAAAATTAAAAAAAATCAATTATGTATTTTTTTGTAGAATTTATTGTTTTGACCTTCTATAGCAAATTTTGCGAGAACAAAAATACGACCGCAAATCTTTTTTCGGTAATTCATGTAAAAAATTACATGACTTTATTCCATATAACAAGTGGTTTATTTCGAAATATGTTCCGTTCAGCCATTGAAGGAATTTTAATGTGAATGGAGGATGTCCTTAGGCATGAGTTAATTTTTTGGGGTTTTATCAATTTTCCAATACTTATTTGGCTTTGATTGTGTTTTATTAAAATTATTCCATACTACAAACAATGTTGATAAATCAATTTATCTAGAAACGGCCAAATGACATTTATGAATTAATCGAGCACTCGGTATCAATAACGTATGTTCCATCCAGTTTTGTCTTAATTAATTTTTTCCGAGAATTAACTAAAAAATCATGTTTTGTTTAGATAACAATAATAAAAATAACGAAATGGAACTTAACCTTCCCCATACAGCGGGACCATAAAATTAGCGTTCACCAAATAATAACTGCAAGTATATAGTAGTAGTATGTATGTTTGTGCGAATACGTGCCATTTATAATTTAAAATTTGGAAATGCAAATATTTATTTAATTATTTAATTTTAGTTTTAAAATAATTGCAGATTCTGGGTTTTCACGAAAAAAAAACATTTATGTGATATCGCATTGAAGAGAACCGATATAACGTTTATTCCTATTAGTATGTTCAGTGCCTATTCGGCCATATCACAATACATGGACTTTATATGTATGTATGCTCAAAAAACGTAAACACGAAAAAAATGCTATGAAAACTTTGTTTTGTTAAGTTTTTTTGAATATATTTATTTATATCGGGTGTGTAAAGAAATTCCGGTTTTCAAAATCCAGGTTTGTCAAAATCCCGTTTTTTTATAAATACCAGTTTTCAAAAACCCGGTTTTGTATAAAACGAAATCCCGATTTTTAGGAAATCCTGGTTTGTAATCTTGCAATTACAAAATCTTGCATAACAAAATAGTGCAATTATTTTTCTTTTTAGTATGTGTCATTAATAGATTCTATATAATCCGCTCATATGTGCGGCACGCAGTGCGACATGCTTGCTGATCCCGGGTCCTAGGTCCTCCTAAGTTCAAATCTAAAGCCCTCGGAGGGCAAAGCGGGGAGCGCAGTGAAATCCCGCGTGCCCGTGAGAGTTATCGAAGCCGTCAGCCTCTACAATTATTGCATTTCAAAATGTTACATTAACAAAATATTGCTTTTTTATTAATCTTATTTTTATAAATCTTATTTTTATGATAAATATTATTAGCCCGGCCGGCCCGAACTAATAAAAAATATTTTTTCATAATCAAGACTTTAACACTAGAAAAAAACCGGGATTTTGATTTTTTGAAACCCGGGATTTTGAAAACCGGAATTTTGAAACCGGGATTTTGAAAAACGGGATTTTGAAACCAGGATTTCGTAGTAAATCCATTTATATCTCGTAAACGTGGCCGAAAAATTAATTTTTATTCTTCTGAGATTTGAACTAGTTTATGTATCTTTAATTGTAAAAAACTGTTTTAATTTTTAAATTAGTTTTCGTTCAGAATTTTAACATTTTCCGCTATGATTTTTTAATTTGATGATCATCAGAACATGATTTGTGTGTATGTTCGTTTTTCTTCTCTATGTCAACTAGTCTTCATGAGTACACACGACTTTGCTCTATGTATTATAAGACGATAGTCAATTAAAGACATCATAGCGGAAATGGTAAACTGTCATTGCTGGGATCGGGAGGTCGATTTTGTTCATAATCCGATGACTACGATGATTACAACAGCACCACCAAGCAAAAACTAACGCAATTTAGCTCCTCCCTCTTTTTTCCGTATAAACAACAGTTGGCTGGGAAAATCAATAGATTAATTTTTATTACCTATTTTGTATCTCCATTTTTTACCTTTTTTCTACTATATATAACTAAATTTTTACTTTTACAAATCAGTAGATACTCCTGATGATCACCTAACAAGTAGAAATCGATCGAGTGAATTTTTAAACTTTTGAACAAAAATTTTTTAATTAAAACATTCAAAAATATAATTTTTGTGAAATAAAAAATCAAGTGTTTAATAAAATGTGTTTATTAAGGGTTACATTGTTCCCGTTAACAGGGGAATGTAATGACAGGTTATCTCCAATACAAAAAAAATTCCTTGTGACTTGACTTTTGCCTTAAGGCCTGCTATAAGGTAACCAACCACCAACCTAATGAGCAAAACAAAATTTTCTCAAAATATTTTTCATATAAAGGCAAAATTCGAAGGTTTTTATTGATTGATTGATTCTATATTGTAAAAAAAAGTTTACTTGCTGTATTGTTGGTACGTTGAAACCCATTAAATAACGTGGAGATTCTTAATAATGCACAATAGGAGTTTGCAGTTTTTTCTGAAAGTGCAATGAATTCAAATAAAGTCCAATGAAATAACTTATAAAGAGCAGCAATATGGTTTAGCGGCTATATTAAAGAATAGGGGGTACCCAAACATTTCGTTCGGATTGTTTTGCTTGCTTATCTTTTTTCCGGCCTGTCATTACAATTGTGTGGGTGACGAAAGAGAATCATGCCAAAAATTTATTTTTGTTTGTATTTTGGACCAACATACACATTTGTGCAGTCCACTTAATCGTTTAAGTTCGAAAAATAACACTATAACTAAAATAATAATAAAATAATTAATATGTTATCAAAAACAAATAATTATGTTTATACCTAATTTATATGTTATCAATTTATAATGCTTTTTTCAAAAAGAATTCCGGAAGATATTATAACCTGTCATTTTTTGCATACACATTTGTGCGTGCTGGACTATATTGATAAAAACAAAATTCTGCCCGGAAAATGGTTATACACTACTTCAAAAAAACATACAGCTTATTTTTCAATAAATTTTTCAATAAATTTATACAATAGGGAGGGGAAATAGTTCGTTGTCTTTTTGGGTGACATTGAAACAAAGAATTTTCTTATTTCAAATGAACTTTATTAAACCAAATATATGCCATTTTGATCGATGACCTTTTGCCCTTTTTCTGGTAGAGCCATGATCCCATCACCGTAGAACTTCTGCGGTTTAGAGGCGAAAAATCGAGACAACTCATTTTCGCAGGTCTCTTTTGAATTTAATGTACAACCATTAAGATGGTTCTGCATGAACCGGAACAAATGATACTCCGATGGTGCAAGGGCAGGCATATGGTGGGTTCATCAAAACTTCCCAGCCAAGCTCTCTCAGTTTCTGCCAGGTCATCAATGATGTGTGTGGTTTAGAATTATCATGATGGAACAACGCCCTTTCTGCTGATCAATCCTGGACGTTGTAACTGAATTGCTTGCCTTAAACGCGTTAGTTACTGACAGTAAAGATTAGAATCAATCGCAACACCTCATAATGCACGATTCCTTTCCAATCCCACCATTTGGGAAGCTTCACCTCGTTTCGTCCATGATCTTTTTCGCACAACGTTATCGTATCTTATCCACTTTTCATCACCAGTAATCATTCGCTTTAAAAATGACTCGATTTTATTCAGCGGGGTTTCGCAGATAGAAATCCGGTCCATTAAATTTTTAAGTGTTAATTCATGTGGTACCCAAACGTCAAGCTTTTTTTGTATCCAGCCATTTTCAAAAGGTTTAAAACGGTGTTTTGATCAATATTTAGTGCTTTACCAATTGCATGGCTGCTTATATCTTCTTCAATTTTCTGCATGATTTCAAAGACTTTTCCAGTGGTTGGTCGACCAGATCGGGGTGCGTGCATCTTCGACATCCATATTTCCAGAACGAAAGCGCGCGAACCATTTCTTTGCTGCTGATTTTGATACAGCACATTCTCCATAAACAGCACGAATTTTTTCGCAAGCCTGAGCCGCGTTTTTTTACCTTTGTTATAATAAAATTGCAAAAGATACCGAATTTTTTCATTAAGGTAAACGGCTATAATGCTGACATAGGCAGCATTACTGACATAAATCGTGAATTTGCTCAATTTTAAGAATATTACCCAAAATATTAAGATTATTTTTCTTAAAATCACTAATAAGAACATTCTAGTTGCATATCCTTTAATACATTCTAATATTCTTTTACTAAAAATAATTTAAATCAGTCTTAATCTGATAGATATCGAAAACGTACTTTTGTGCAACTATTTCTTAGCATTTTGGCTTAAATTTTGAAATTTTTTATTTTAGAAATAATTTCTAACTAAGTGTTAATTACGTTTTAAATTAAAGTTTTTTCGATCATATGATTCGTTTCATTTAATTATTTGACTTCATTCATTTGAAAATAGTGAAAACAAATATATATTTTTGTTAAAATATTTTTGTCAGTATTAGAATCTGTGGAAAAATAGCGTGTCCCTTTCACTGACGCATATGTCAGTATTAGCTTAGGACATATTTTTTAAGCATCCTTTAATTTGGGTTGTATGCTTATTTATTGTAAAAACGGGTTAGTTTTCAATTGAATGCATCACTTTACTGTCCTAATTATGACCCTAAAAATTTGTGATAGTTTGGCCACGAATTAATCAAAACGGCAACGATCAGTATTGAATCCTTATTTAGCCCACTAAAATATCCAGCACATGTCAGTATAACCTAGAAATTCTATTTATTGTTATTAAAAGTATGTATTTCCGTTTTAAGTAAATTAAAAATATTTTAAGTAGTGTAAAATTAAATAAATATACGTAATCTAAAAACTGATTCTAAGTTTTTGGAGAATTTAATTTTAGTCGCCTCCTTATAGTTTTATGTCAGTATTATATACAAACATCAGTCAGTAAAGGAGCTCTATTATATTTTATTGCCATGGCAATAAAATTGAAGCATTTTCAATAATATTATAGTCCCGATGACATTATCAACGCATTGCAGCTATGCCAAATTAGTTACTGCACAAAAAGGTGTGTATACTTTAAATGTATACATAGCACCAATCGGTTTTAATGCAGAAGAGCAAAATATTTGATTACAGAAGAGCAAAATATTTGAAGAATTTGATGCCTATTCGCAATTCCCATCGAATATAGCCAGAGTCGCTTTCTTCGTTTACCATATGGAAACGAGTATTGGCCAATCCAATATTTTTACAGTTTTAACCCCCTTGCTCCATAGTAGACTGTTATTCGAATTTTGTGCAGCAGAATTCATCTACCCTTTGCTAGAAATCGCTAATACGACTGACTGGGAGGATGCGTCGCTCTGTGGGTTCTGTACTCTGACAAGGGGTCATAATAGTTGTGTTCAGCCACATCACGAACCGAAACTAGATGTTGAAATACACCATATGCATCCTGCCCCTAGCGGGATTCATCCAAGGCACTTTTCAATTTTGCCGATTTTCTAAACCACCGCCGGCGTACTCTTTGGTCTGCAATGAACACACATTGAAGTACCAACAATTTAGAATCATTTATTTTTTATTGTAAATGTTATGAAATACTATATTCTAACATGTATAGTATAACCATGGCCAGAACCCGGTGGTCAGTCAATTACAGTAACTTCAACAAGACGTCCAAATCCCTCCAAGGGACGTAGCACCAGTCTAATAAATTATATCATTTAATGAAGCGAATGATTGAAATATGAATGTTTAAGTTTCAATAGGATCAAAGCGAAGCCTTCATTGACATTTTAGAAATCGTCATGCAATCAAAAAGTTTGACAATCGATTTAGAAATTATTGCGCAATATATGCTACTTTACATGACGTTCATTGATCAACTGGATCGGTTCAAATTGAAAATGTAAAATTCAGTCAAATTTTGTTTTAGATCATCATTTTGATTTCAGTTCTATTGTCTCATGAAATATGAACTGACCGGGATTAGATCATGCGTCAAGAAAAACGACATTATTGCATCATTCGATTCGCAATCGAACATTTCTCAACGATCTAAAGAGTAAAATTATCAAAAGTTGTGTGTTAGCATAGCTAAATAACTGTAGCAATATGTCATTTTCATTTAAAATCTAAATTTTAGCAGATTGAACTGTGAAAATGTCCCGTCCGGTCATACCAAAATTATTTTGAGTTCAATTTTGCTAATTTACCTGTGAAGTAAACGCAACAACACAAAGCTTTGCTTTCGGCACCAAAGTAGAAACAAATAATAAGAGATTATTTGTTTCTACTTAGGTGTCTTATAATACATATTTTGCAAAATACTGTATTTTTGGTAAGTTTTCATAAACTCAATAGAATGTCAGTATAGAAAACAAAAAATTTCAATAATAGAAACACGAATTTTTCAATAGCTCAGTATTATGCACAACATACCATTTCTTCTAAAATTTTAAAATTATAAATGAAAATTGTTTTTCATTTAATATTTTCTATTACTATCTGATTCTTAAATAAACAAGTGCTTTAAAAAGTAATCCAGCTCTTAAAATATCTGGTATTTTCTAAGTAATAATGAAGACCAAACTTGAAATTGTTGCGCCATATGTCAGTATTACAGCCACTTCACCGATTTTAATGTTTTGTATGTGGAAGTGCAAGTTCAACAACCCTATTCCCCTAGTCGCATCTCTTCAAGTGACGTAACTACTCATCTTCCTGGTTACTAGGTCATTAAATCGAAACTTACAAAATATTTGTTCAATAAAGTCGTTCTGGCTGTTTTTAAATCTTATTATGCTGCTTTATAAATATTTTCTTGCGGCTGCTATCACTCCAAATGACAATTTCTATCACTTGAAATTTTGACGTGACAAATAAATAAAAAAAAATCAAACTAAATAAACTCCGTCCATTGTTGAATTGAGTCATTGAGTTCTGCACAAAATTATTTAGTAAATTTAGATTTAAAAATCTAGTAACCAGAAAGATCCACAGTCACATCACATGAAGTGATACGTCTAAGGGAATAGAGCTGTTTAATGTCACCTTCAAACACACATTGCCCGATACGATCAATGGTTAGAGATATATGAATGTAAAGCCATCTACCGAGAAAAAGGCCACGAACTAATTCTCATACCCTTTGTTTTCTTTACACAACATCTTTAGTATTTGATATATTTTTTCTATTAATACCACATTTTAAAAAATAATATAAAAATTAATTCATTTACTTAACAAAACGTAGTCAAAGAAAAAACATACATAAAAAACATACAGTTCATACATATTATTACTAATAAATATAATTAATAATTTGTGTGCCACCCTTAGCTATGATCTGTTTTAGGCGATTCTGCATTGAATGTACAAGTTTTCCTGTTTCTTCCGACGTAATTTGGTGCCACTATTAATTTAGATTTTAAATCGACTTTTCTTCTAATATCATGTAGTCGCAAGTCTTTTCCAAATTATCCCAAAGATGTTCGATGGGGTTGAGATCTGGCTATTGTGGAGGGTTCGGTAAAATGTATTTGACATTGTAGATAAACCAGTTGTTTAGCAAGTGGGATGCATGTTTGAGATGGTTGTCTTAAACCAAGCTAATATGTCCAGATATTTCATTTTTTGTCGCACTGCTTTTAAATGATTCTGTAAAATTTGCAAATACTCTTTATTCAGGGTAGTCTCATGAAACACCAGATCTCCAATCCCCTCGGTACCCATTGCACCCCATACCATGACGTTTCCTCCACCGTGTTTCACGGTAGGGATGATATTCTTACTATTTACTATTTAGCGCAGTACTTTTTTGACGTCATATAGCTCTACGGTCATCTGATCCGAAAATGTTCAACCATGGTCGTAGACGTGTTTAACAAAAGGGATTATGTTCTTACTATTTAGCGCAGAGCATTTTTGGTGCCTGATTCACTATAGCCAATTAAACTGTTTTGCTAAGTAATCGATAGTTGAAAGCAATAGAATTATGGTATCGAATCGATTATACCTTTCAGAATCGTAAACGTATAAAGATAATAATTATTTATTTGAATTAAAAAAATATTTACTTACTTGTGAATATTAATTCGCCGTTGCAGGTTCTTTATTGTATTATGTGCAATAGCAACACCTAGATTGGCACCTAGAATCACAGTTATTAATCCTTTTATAAAACCAAATAAATAACCACTTGTTATAATTAACACTAAATATCCAATCGCCACTGGAAAACTAACAATTGTAAATAATAACATAAATATAAAGAAAGTGAACCAAGAGTTCTGATGAATTTCGATCCATAACAGAATCTTCTTTAAATTATCTTTGAATATAAAACAAAATAATAAAAATGAAAATACGAGCAGCACGGGTATTACTATTTTAATATAATTTAATTTATTGTTACTATTACTGTTATTGTTATATTTTAAAAGTCTTTTAAGAAATTTAATAAGAAAATTCTTATCATTTAGATTGAGTTCTTTGGATTTACTACTCCCACTACTGCTATTGCTCGCGGTTGTGATTAAAACGTCATCGTTATCACTATCACACGGTTTATTATTTATTAATAATAAACTATTACAACTATTATTGTTAATATTATTTATGTATAGTGCATTTTGTGGGGCGGTCGCCACAGTGGTCTCAATTTTGTTGTTTGGTTTTAATAGGAAATTAATATTATTTTCGATAATTCCCTCTTCCAACTTTATCAAATCCATGTTTATATTAATATTATTATGTTAAATAATAAATAAATTTGTTATATACGCTTTCACTAAATTTATTTTTATAAGATTAGCAATAAATAATAAAAATTTAGAACAAATGACATGCATTTGGCCTACTTCTTTCTCGATCAAGTGTAAACTTGAAACGATTTACACGATTAATATCAACTTATTTTTTTATAAACTGTTCCATTTAATTTATAATACTACATAAATCGTTTAACTATATTTCCTTTTCCATAAAATTTATTTAGAATAAAGAAATGCTAATACATAATTTTATTTTATGTTTAGTCTGTCTTCAGTCATTTTGACAACTAAATAAATTGACATTTTACTTTGAAAATATTGTTTTGGTGGTGTTTGTGTGCGAGTGCTAGAGATGGATTGCAGTATTTTAATTATAGGAATCGCATCGCAGTTTATGTAGTTGAAATGGTATCCAATGAAAACTTCGAAGGCCGTAATGTCGAATTAGCCTTTCCACACGTATCTGCATAATATGATGTATTTTCCGGTCCCTTACCTTTTCGCCAATAAACTTATATGTACACAAATATCCCCTCTAAAATAAATTTATAGACGACGAAGTAAGACGAGGAAAATACATCATGTAGTGCAAATATACGCGTGGAAAGGCTAAATTGCATACACTTTCTAAATTACGAGAGAAACTTGTAGCTATTGAAAATTGTAATAAAGTTGATTAAAATTTGATTTATTTTAAACTTAAGAATGTTGCGATCAATACAGTTTATTCATTAAAATCTATTACGAATTAGTTATAGGGTTTTATTGGATTTCTCCTACCCTGCTGCTACTAGACTGTTTACTGCTTTCAATCTAGTTGTCAGTCACTATAGGCACAGCCGCTTGAGCTTCTTCAGACACGGCAAGCTCCACATTCTTGACCACATCCTTCGTAACAACTTCGATGTCATCCTTCTTTCCTTTAGGCTTAGCATTATTTTCAATTTCTTCCAGTTGTTCGTCACTCAATCTCTCAAATAAAATTACCAATTCGGCATGTCGTGTATGCGGAAACATGTCAACGGCAATAGCCTCCACAGGAACAAATGGATTGCGTTTTAATGTCTTTGAATTTGGTCGCATCAAATCAACCCAATTTTTCGGAGCCGTACCTTTTTGAGAACATGAAATATATACAAGACGATTAATGTTACGTGCACTGCGAATCGCATTAATTGCACGATGATGTAGACCCGCTCGTGGTGGATCAACAATAGCAATCACATTATTTCTTTGTTTTGCACGTTTAGCCATTGAATCAATGTATTCCTCGGCTGTACCAGCAATAAACAAACAGTTTTCAATACCATTTTCTTCGGCATTAGCCTTAGCATCGTCAATGGCTTCGGGTATTATTTCACAACCTAATACTTCGTTTACATATTTCGAGAAACATAAACCAATGGTCCCAGTACCGCAGCAAATGTCTAAAATTGTAGAATCTTTATTTGGCTTTGCGAAATCAATGGCAGCTTGATACAAAACTTCTGCACAAGAAGTGTTGACTTGAAAGAAGGCTGTCGGTGAAATACGAAATCGTAACCCATGAATTACTTCGGTCAAATGTTTTGTGCCAAAAAGGTGTTCTGCACGAGGTCGAGATTCTTGTTTCTTGTGAGGTGCCGACTGATAATACAAAGACGTAATACCTAAACATTTACCTTCACCTTCTACAACAAAAGCATGCAATTCTTTTTTAAATTGTGTGAGTTCATCTTCGGTTAAATTTCCTTCATATATCTCCATCATTACCAAGATTTCATCAGTCGCCTTCGTTGTACGCACAGTAAGTTGACGAAAATTTCCTGTGTGATTTTCAGGATTAAATGCATTCAAATTTGACTTACGTACAAATACTTGCATAACTTTTACGACTTTCTTCATTCGCTCAGAGAGGATTTTCAGCTCGTCCGGTGCCTCAACCTCGATCGAACCAGATGAGTATGTCCCAACACGAAAACCAATAACCTTTTCACCTTGTTCGTTACTGCCAATTGTAAATTCGCACTTATTACGATATCCATCAACATTGGGTGAGCCCATAATAGGTAAAAGTTTGCAAGGTAAACCGTCGTATTTTTTTGTTTGCTCCTCTATATAAGGCCTCATCAAATGATTCCCTTTCGATACGTCATCAGCTAGTTTTTTTAATACCTCGATCATCTCATTTTGCTTGAGTTTTAATTGTTCAGGATACGAGAGAAGAGCGAGTCCTGTAGTTGATTCAACTAGTGATTTGCGAACCCGTTTAGCATCCGGTTCACTTTCTAGTTCCTCATTTTTACGTTTTGCATATGGATCTGGAGTTGGTTGAGCAGTCTAAAATTATTAATGCAAATTAATATAAAATTTCTAAACGCAACGAAAATAATAACAAAGCGTCAATTTAAAAGCCTTCCACAAATGTTTCAGTCTGAATAAGCAACTGGAGTGATTAGAAAACTCAATGTTCTGAAATGTCGAGGTTTAGTGCTATAACATACAGTACCTTATAATAATACCGTACAATACAGGATAAAACTACAATTCGTGGACAATCATCAATTGTAAATAACAAAACACCGGAAATCAAATGGCGTCTGAGGTATTTGAATTTAGTGAATATAAAGCCTAAACATCTTATAATAACATAGAAAGTTTACGTTTCTGTTGAAAATTCAGAGGCGGGTGGGTCTTAAGCAATTTCGGTATCAGAAACAATGTCGTGTTTACAATAACTACTATTTATCACTGCCTAGTTTATTTTATTAAATATTCAAAAATCAAATACTTACAGTGACTTTCATTGTGTGCCCCTTCCAGTTAAAACCATTCATTTTCTGAATGGCCGCTTCTCTTTCTGCCTCATCTTTGAAACAAACATAGACATAATGACTGCCTGGTTTTGGAATTTTAAATTTAGTTGGGAATAGTTCAAATTTTTTATTAACCAATTTTTTAAATTCCTGGAAATAAAAAAACTCCAAAAAATTAGCAAAATCCGCATCAAGAGGCCACCATTTTGTGCCGACTGGTACTAACACTGATTCCATAATATTTTGGTAGTCCTCTTATTTCAATTTTAAATTTTTCTCCAGAAAATCCCGGTCGCTCTAAATATGCAAATTCATCTGACTTTTCCATAACACTAGTTAAGATATATTTTAAATTATTTACTTTTTAATTCTTCAAAATAAAAATGTGTCTTCTGTTTAACTACTATGCATCGAGAGAATTATGAAATGTCAAAATATAACCTCCAAAATGTGTGGAAAGAGATTTGCAGTTGTCGGAGAGTAATTTTCATTCTCAAACAACAAAAAAACAAAACCAATACCAAATCCAATAAGATTTGTATTTTTTAATTTGTAGCAGTAGAAATATTATGAGTGACATCTATAATTCATTTTGTGTTTGAGACATTTCAAAGTACATAATAAATTTCCGTTAAAATAGAAAAAAAAAACGCGTGTGCAACCGCAACGACGTAAGTCGTAACACAACACAACACAAAACAGAGCACTTCTTGCCACATACGCCATGTCTCCTCTCGCATAATAAGACACGCGATAACACTAGAGGTCAGTTTTAAAGTTTTGATTTGTTTTACATATTTATTTTGAGTAAAAAACGGGTTAATAACATTTTTGAATTGGAATTTTATATTTACCTTAGATATACATTTACAAGTATTTTCAGGTTTTTAACCACTGTATTCAAATTTGTTGTTTCTCTCTTCGAAGGAAAAAATATTTTTATTGAGATTATGAAGAAGTTGTTATTTTTATATATTCACAGAAAACTGGAAATCATTAAGTTATCACCGTGCAATTACTAATAATACATTTTGTGTACATTTATAGTTCTTTTCAGTTTATAAATAACCTGTATTCTGTTCCACATATAAAAAAGTCATGCTAGGTAGAGTGATATTTATTTTATTAACATCAACTGTTAGTTCTATTATTTGTTATGAAATCCCTAAGGCCACAATACAAGCCCTAAAACCGACAGGATTACGCGTATCAATTCCAGGTAATATATTTTCAAAATTTTGATATTTAGTAAATACGATTTTGTGTAATTTCATAGTGTAAAGGAGGCTTCGGAAAAATTCATTTTTGTTGTTTCTACCCATTCTTAGAAGTAGCATCAGATAAAAAGCTGATTAATCATATTCCATGTGTTTAAGTAAGAGATGAATAAAGAGTACCTACTTTATAATTACTAGGAAACGAATAATTCAAAAGATGTTGGATACTTTCTGTTTGAGGTTCTTATTCAAAATTTGATTGGATGTTGTCAGCTTTTGGCAGAACAAAGCAGACATTTAGTAGGTACTTACGTTACCTAAGATGTCCTACCGATTTTAACATTAGATTAAAAGCAAAATTGGTTGTATAATCATGCATATAACTCATAGAAATGTGCAAAAACCCCTCATGGTTTGATTGTGGTAGTGTTTTATGGTTTAATCAGAATTAAAACCACTTACTAGTCATCGATAAGATACCAATATGCTCCCATATTTATTAAATTTAAAAAATTAAACTCCCGTACAAAAAATAACAAAAGTATAGTCCACTAAATAACCCATTACGCTTTGAATGAATCCTTTTCACGTCGAATAAATGCCATCGTCTCTATGCCTGCATAGGATCCAGCATGCTTTTGTACGGTCTGTTGATTAACACGCATGAACGGATTGATTAATTTTTCTCTTCCAATAGTAGACGGTACAGTCGGTATATTTTGCTCTCGCTGCCCTTGAGCCCATTCAATTGTTTTCAATACATCTTGATTATTTGGTTCTACATATTTGGCAAAAGCCAAATTTTGCAGCGTATATTCATGTCCACAAAAGACGCTCGTATCATCTGGCAATTCAGATAAAATTTCAATCAAAGCGTGATACATTTGATCTGCAGTTCCTTCAAAAAATCGACCGCATCCACCACTAAATAAGGTGTCACCAGTAAATACAGACTTTTCAGAGTTTGACGTCACCTCGTAACAAATATGCCCGGTTGTATGGCATGGTGTGAAAAGACATCGAACATTTAAATTTCCTATGTTAAAGGTATCATTATGGCGAACTTTTTTATTCAGCGCACCAATTCTATCGTCTCCACCAATAACCTCTAGAGTACCATTAAATTTTGATACAAGTTTCTCATTTCCCCCAGCATGATCCCAATGATGATGTGTAGTTAACACTTTGGTTAAATTGACATTGGCGGCTTGTACCGCTTGTAGTACACGATCTGGATCAACTGGATCCACAACAGCTGCATCATTGGTATCGGTATCAATAATCAAATACATGTAATTGTCCTGAAGCGCTGGTAAGATTTGAACGTCCATTGTCTTATATTTGAGTACCTGTGCCTGACTATGTACTCCGTTTCCAACTGTTCGCCACGCCTGAACTGTAAAAATGGTACATAAAAGTTAATAAGTACATATACCATTATTTTCTTGTTTAATTAATGTAATAGTATATAATATACTTACATTTAAAATAGCTAGCTGTTAAATTTTGCGTTATAGTATTCGGTAAAACACGAAATAAACTTGAAATCATTTGAGACTGAACTAATTTATCAAAGAATCATTGATCATAACGTTCAGTACAATTCCTCATCAATTGCGAATAAAATCTAGAAGTATTTTTCGCCGAAAATTTGCACATTTGACATTCACGGATATTATATCAAATAAGTCTTTATCAAATTTAAATTTTAGTTCTGATTTTATGAGACAAAATTAAAATAAAATGACGTGACTAGTCTAACGTCAAATATTGCACAAATCAATGTTGCACCCTATAAGCATTTAATTGTAATTGCGTTTGAATTTGATGTGCATAATTGTTACCTGTTTGTAAACAATTTGGTTATAAATGTTTATACATACCGTAGACTAGAATACTAGATAATCATGAATTCTTCATTGTCGCGATATTTCTCCAGTTTGTCTTACCCCTGTTTAGCCTGCCATCACAATTGTGTGGGTGAGGAAAAAGAATCATTTCAAAAATTTATTTTTGTAGGTATTTTGTACTAACATACACATTTGTGCATTCCACTTAAATCGTTTTTGTTCGAAAAACAACACTATAACTACATATAACCAGAAGAGACATTGCGTAGACCAAGAAATTTTTTTCTTATCCTTATATTTTTTTCGCGATTTCCAACAATGTAGCTGACATCTGGTGAACAAAACGTGAATTATAGTTTCCTATGAAGCAAGAGGGGGATTAAAACCGTCATGGATTCGAGAATTCTCGTCCCCCTTGTAGACATAGAAACCAACGCTATCTACATTCGTTGAAAAACGCCAATAGGAAACATAACTTTTAAATATGAATATTAATAATTACAGTAGTGATTTTATGTTAGCTAACTGTTTTTTGTTGAAATATGTCGTCAAAGCTTCATTGTGAATCCATAATTGTTTATTTAAAATAAAAATGTTCAAAAATAACGAATTTTTCCTACCTCATCGTGAACCAAGGTTAAAAATATGAGTCCAAATTTTTCAATAGTTAAATAGCGTTATGTCTATTCTGCCTATTGCGGTCTTACTTTGAGAAATTTACAACAACAATCCCATATATGTAATTCCAAATTGGAATTGTTTTCAAACAACTTTTTTGCTGGTATAGAATAATTCTATTCTACCGGTTGTAAATTAGTTACGATTTCTAATAATATTCAATATTATTCGGTGATATTACTATTTTAATAGATATATTTAGTTGTGTTTTCACGTTTTGTTTAACTTCAAAATGTAATTGTTCCCAACTAATAAAAATAAGTAAATACAATTTTTGGTTGTTACTTTGAGCACAATATTTATTCTATTCCCGCATGGATTTAACCGGTACCAAAGTAAGACCGATTCGGTAAAAGCCCGAAATCGGTAAATGTCCGAACAAAAATTATACCTCATTTACATGCGGCCAACATTTTTGCACATTAATTAGTATTGTACTCTGAATCCATGGTATTTTCCCGGAAATTCAACTATTCGAATGTTCTTTCATTTCGAAATAAATAGTTCGCTCACGGTATACAATTAAATTAAATACAAAGTATATATCAATAGAAAGACGGTTCCATTCACCTTTCGCACGGTTGGCCACACATCTTTATGGGTTGGTAGTTACGCCCCACTATAGGCCGAAATATTTGGCTACATTGATTTCACTAAAACTCTTGCAATAACGGTACTTTCATGAAATTGTGTATTGAATAATTTAAGTTTAACACTATCTAAGGTCTTTCAAAAGCAATACCACTTTTTAACGATACCTTCAGTAGAACCAGAAGTAATATAGTTAACCAGTTTAATATAACCCCTAAAAAAACTTATTAAGCTTTATCATGTGTTCGGCATTTTTTTTTAAATTAGCAGTATAAACAATTACAAAATATGCTTACCTTACTTACATATTTTTAGATGACCCTGGACTGACACTGTTTGCATTTCATGGTAAAATCAATGGGGAAATTGCAATATTCAGTCCAGGAGATTTTGAAGGAGAAGCTACCCAGCCAATAAACGGTAGATGGACTTATGAAAATCCTAATTTAGCGTTAAAAGTAAACGATGTACTACATTATTGGGTTTTTGTACAGCATTCAAATTTAGGTTATCGATTAGATGATCAACGACAAGTTATCTCCAGATTAGTTGATTCTATGGTACCAATTCCCACTGTAAGAACAACAAAAGCTCCAATCACACGACCATCTACTACACACTCTGTCCCCACTACCACATCAACAACAACAACATCGCCTGGGCCACCAACAGTGCCTATGCATTGTGAACCATCCATTACAACAGTACGAGGCGTCACAGCGTGTAAAGGTCAAGAACTGTTTTATGACAGGTTCACAACTTTAAACGAGGAAACATGGAAGCGGGAAGTAAAAATACCACTTGACGGAGAGGTTTTATCTAAATTTAAGTTTTGGAATAAACTATGTATATATTAATCATTAATGTGACTATTTCAGGATGCTGAATTCGTTTCATTCCA
The DNA here is from genome assembly GCA_932526605.1 of Nephrotoma flavescens. Taxonomy (NCBI): domain Eukaryota; kingdom Metazoa; phylum Arthropoda; class Insecta; order Diptera; family Tipulidae; genus Nephrotoma; species Nephrotoma flavescens. The sequence goes on along the minus strand of OW052221.1, from coordinate 175,869,929 downwards.
AAACCACCGTGAAAATCTGTACATCAAAGATAATCAATTACATATATTGCCTAAATTATTAACTGACTATCCCGGTTACGATGAAGAAAGACTTTTAGTTGGTGAACTAAATTTAAATCCTCAATGTACCGGTATTGTGAAACCCAGCTACGAATGCTATCGAAGAGCACAACGCTCAACCATTATTCCACCAATTGTATCGGCAAAAATATCAACTCGAGAATCATTCTCATTTATGTACGGGAAAATCGAGATTCGTGCTCGGCTACCAAAAGGAGATTGGATTTTCCCGCAACTATATTTAGAACCACTAGAAAATTACTATGGTTCATCAGGATTTATTTCGGGACAGATGCGAGTTGGTTTTATACGAGGAAATGAAATTTTAGAATCTAAAGAAAATACTCAAATCGATGGTTATCGTTTATCTGGTGGTCTAGTACTTTCGTCGGCCGCTAAATATCGGGACGTATGGATGAAGAGTACACTATTTGACCGGCATCTAGGTGATGATTTTCATGTGTACTCAATGACTTGGAATAAAAACTCGATTTCAGTAAGTGTTGATGGAATGGTTTACGCTAACTATAGGACACCCCTGAAAACACAAGCACAAAGCTTAAATGTCACACAATCTGTAGCATGGGATCAAATTAATCCTATGTCACCATTTGATCGAGAATTTTATATTACACTTGGTGTGGGCGTCGGTGGAATGGCTGATTTTCCAGATTTGGCGAGAACGGGTTTGGCAAGATTACTGAAACCTTGGAATAATACTAGTCCGAAAGCTGAGTATTTGTTTTATATAAATAAAGATATGTGGTATCCAACATGGCACGGCACTGATTCTGGTATGCTGGTTGATTACGTTAAAGTCTCGGCATTATGAAACTACCATAATATACCTCTAAAAGTTAAAGAATAAAATTCTAATATCTTACCTCTTAAATAAAATTTGTATGCGTATTAAAATGTTTGAGGCATCAAAATAAAAACTTCTTTCCTAAGATATATAAAATTGAATTAATGTTTCTAAAAATATGCACGTAAAATCAGTCGACGGATAAATCAAACTTGGGTTACTTAATTGAATACTGTCTCTTATTCTTACGTCGAGAACCTACCCAAAATATTTGTACAGGTTAAACTAACTTACTTAAGCCTGGAACTCAGGATAAATGTTAACAAAAGTAGTGTATTATATTGCGCGCTAAACTAGACATTTAACGATAGCAATAATTTTTTTTTTTTTGTTCAATCTTTGAATCTTTCAAACATGAAAATAACAATAAGTTTTCAAATCTTAATAACTAAGGTAATTATGTAAATCTGCGGAAGCAGAATTTACTTCTTATCAATAAGTAAATTAATAATTTTATAATTTATGTTATTACAACAGCCATCGTTTTCTTCTTCAATCGCGAAGACGTAGGTATATCTTTTAGGTTTCGTGCCAGCAAATTCGGATGAGATACCAGTTTCCCTGCATAGCTGATCCGCATCTTTTGTAATTCGTCTTTGACAGTTAGGATGTTAAGGTCCTTCCTTATGTATATTTTTGTTTTTTACGAACCAGGGTGCTCCTGTAATCATTCTGAAAATTTTTGACTGTGTTCGTTGGATAATGTCGATATTCGAATTTGAGGTTGATTGCCATAATTGACACCCATACGACCAAATTGGTTTAATCATTGTGTTATATAGGAGAAGTTTGTATTCTAGGTCAATAGTTGAATATTTCCCCATCAACCAGTGCATCTTATCAATTTTTAGTTTGATATGGTCTCTTTTCATTTCAATATGTTTTCGCCAAGTTAATCGTCGATCAAGGTGGACGCCTAGATATTTTGCTCCATTTGATTGAGGGATTTGTATTCCGTTCATTTTGACGGGCGGACAAGTAAGCTTATTTAAAGTGAATGTTACGTGGGTCGATTTCTCTTCATTGACCTTTATCTTCCATTTCTTTAGCCATATTTCGATGTGATAAATATGTTGTTGCAGAATTTCGGACACCGTTTGTGGGTTTTTATGGCTACATACGATTGCCGTATCATCTGCGAAAGTAGACGTCAGAGTTTGCGAAGACGTTGGTAGATCTGAAGTGAAAATTAAATATAACGTTGGACCAAGCACACTACCTTGTGGTACTCCAGCCAGAATGTTTTTCTCGTTTGATTTAGAGGTGTTGTATTTGACATAATATCTGCGATTTGTCAAATACGACTTCAAGAGTTGGTAAATTTCTGGTAATTTAAGATTAATTTTATGCAGCAGACCCTCGTGCCAAACTTTATCGAATGCTTGGGCAACATCCAAGAATACGGCGGAGCAGTATTTTTTTTCTTCGTATGCCGACCTTATTTCTGTTGCTACTCGGTGCACTTGCTCAATGGTTCCGTGCTCGGCTCTGAAACCAAACTGATGACTAGGGATGATATTTTGCAGTTCCGGTTTAATATTTTCGATAACAGTTTTTTCGAATACTTTCGAAACGATTGGTAGTAGGCTTATTAGTCTATATGACGAGACTTTGGTAGGATCCTTGCCAGGCTTTGGGATCATTTTTATAGTTGATAATTTCCAGCACTCAGGGATATATCCTGATTCGTAAATTGAATTAAATATTTGAGCCAGTCGACCAAAGGCACACTCAGGCAGTTGTTTAAGCATTTCACCTGTAATTCGATCATACCCAGGGGCTTTCTTTAATTGAATTTGATGTGTGATAATAAACTTTACCAGTGGTTTCTTTATCTTAAATTTCCTCACAGGCCTGATTGGTATATTTTCTGTTTGAACCACCGATAAGCCAAGGTTTGGAGTGAATACACTTTCAAGGTGATCAGCAAAGGCTTTAGCTTTTTCCTCATCACTTCTAGCCCATTCACCGTTAGAAAGACGAATTGGCGGATTTGGTTGCTGAGGCCGTTTAAGGTGTTTAGTGGCCTTCCATAATGAATAGTTTGTGTCCGAATGGGGAGATAATTCTTTAAGATGATTTTGCATATAATCCATCTTGTTTTTTTGTAGTAGGCTTTGTAGTTGTCTTTTTGCCCGATTAAAGTTATGTTTAGCATCTGGCGATCGATTAATTTGCCAGATGCGTCTTAAGCGACGTTTCTCTGTTAACATTTTTTCTATTTCAGCGGATGTTATGGTGTGTCTTGTATGTTAGCTCTTTGGTTTAGGCGAGGCCGCAATAGCTGCGTTGACTAGTAAATCATTAAAGTTTTCCATAGCAATGTTTATATCGTTAGCCGTCTGCAATGTAGACGTTAGGTCGATATGTGAACTGATGTACATCTTGAATTTCAACCAGTGGAGGTGTTTGTTAGATAGTTATTCGTGGAACTTGGCTTTTGGTCGGCCCAGTAATGTAGTAAGACCGGCGAGTGGTCAGAAGATAATTCTAGAAGTGGTTTAGCTTGGATTATTTCTCGGTGTATTTTACTCGTGACTGCAAAATCAAGAACGTCAGGGATTTTTCGACGATCTGTAGGCCAATAAGTTGGATGGCCACACGACGCAACATCGTAGTGGTTTTCTTGAATAACATTCATTAATTGACGTCCCCTCGGAGTAGTCAATCTTGAACCCCAGTAGGTATGTTTGGCATTAAAATCGCCGGCGACCATAAAACGTTGACCCAGGGTTGCAAAAAATCTTTTGTAGATATCTGCCGAAACGTTATTATTTGGAGGGCAATATATTGAAGCGATGACTAATATCATAGACACACTATTGGTTTCCTAACTATAATTAACGCGAAATCATGGTTTCGTACAAGTGTGTCATGTTTAACCATAGTTTCAAACCAAATTTGAACTCAGTTTCGAAATGAGATATTTTTTCTCATTTCGATGCATTTTAGTGCTCACGACGCCGAATACATCAAAAATGGAGATGTCGAACACTAATAGTTTACCAAGCAAATCTAGTTTCCTTTGATTTTTCTATTTGTTATTGAGATATTTGGTTGGCGGGAACAAATTTTTTTCTGTTATGTCAATTGAAAAGTCATTTATGACAATTTAAAAGTCAATTAAATGTCAACCTTGACAATTTTGCCAATGCCTACTCCATTGCTGTTTAAAACTAAACGAGAAGACAAAAGAAATTATAGTGTGTCTTGAGTTCTAATTTAAGAAATCATGATGTCGTAATTATAGTTATGAAACCAGTAGTCTGTCTATGGTATAAGCTTTCTTTATCGAGGTCCACACATACAGAGGTTGCTTGAATTTCCTCAGTGCTATATTCATTTAGAACATAATGGCAAATCCGCTTTTTTATAATAATAGCAGTTCCTCCTCGACTTCTGCCCAAGGGATGTTTTGTATCATAAACTTCGTAACCATTAATTCTGAAATTGTGTTTATCCGTTAAGTGGGTGTCAGAAACTAACATAAGATCAATTTCGTGTTTAGCTAGGAAATGTTCTAATTCGAGTTTGTGTTGGCTTATACCGTTTGCGTTCCAGTGGCATATCTTCAGATAATTTATCGGAGACATTCTAGTTTCTGGATCATAGTAGTTTTATTTTGCAGCATTGCTTGTAGCATATTTTGAATTGTTGTCATTAACTGCATCATCAGTTGCATGCAGTTATTCAAGGTAGGTTCAACATTTGAGGATTCGCCTTGAAGAACGCTTGCGTATGTTGGTTTGCTGCTTGGTGTTCTGGGCGAACGAGAGTCATTTGGCGTATGCGGAGGTATATTATCTGCTGTAGTTTTATACTGCCTCCTGGGACCTGATAATTGAGTAATATTTATGTAGAGTGGGCATCCTCGGTAATTTGCGGTGTGGTTTCCACCGCAATTGCTGCATTTCCTTTCAGTTGAAGAGTTCTTTGGTTTTGGGCAACTTTTGGTTTGGTGTAGCTCCCCACATACGACGCACACTGATATCAACTTGCAATATGTCCTTGAGTGACCATATTCTTGACAGTTTAAACACTGTACTGGTCCGAACCTTTTCTTTGGTTCTTCAACAGTTATGCGTCTGTGTAAAAGGTACTTTAGTTTATATATTGGATGAACTTCTCCCTTTTTCAAAATGCTTTCGGATGGGTCCAGTTCAACTTTGACCATTGGTTGTGGTTGCTTCAAGCGGTTCATGATCCTATATACATTCTGTATCTTAAATCCATCTTCAACAAGCGCAGCCTCGATTTCGGTTGTCTCAACATGGACATTGATGCCTTTAATAACGACAGAAAGACCTTTTGAAGACTTCAATCGGTATGTATAATAGTTTCTGTTGTGAGCATCGTAATAATTAATGACTTCTCTATAGTCGTTGACCTCATGTGTTTGAATTTTTACTTCGTGTATTTTGCCTCGAAGTAAATTTGTTACGTGAAATGTTTTCCCATTTGTTAGCACGCTTGATTTGAGTTCTTGCACCACCTTGTGCGTATCGAATTCGCGTAAGTAGATTGGAGGTGGCTTGTATTTTCGAATAGCCTGTTCTTGCGTATTTGCATTTACAGTTTGGCTCTCTTCCGCATCATTTTCGATGAACTTTTCAAATCGGTTGTTTAGCGGTAGTTTTAAATTTACAACGTTTGATTTCTTACTTATCAGTGCGTTTTCTGTTTTTGGACTATCCCTTTTCCGTTTTACTGTAATATAGCGATCGATGCCAGTTTGCGTCAATTGAACATTGCGTTTAGTGTTCTCTTTAATGCTTGTGTCACTACTGTGATTTTCTGAGAGTTTATTTATCGGGTTGTTTACCACTTCTGGCTCCATATTCAGCATTGGAGTTGACAACGATCGTTTAACAGAACTTGCTGTAGACGGTTTTATAGGTGATTTTGACACCATCCCTCTTTTCAAGAAAGGATTGTCCAATTCCGTAAAATTGTTTTTACTTCCGTCAGCCGTACTGGATGAACCACCCATCAGACTGACGACTTCAGTGATATTGCTTGTAGCTGTATATGGTGTAGTAACCAAGCTTTGAATCACTACATCAATGTGGTCACTAGATCTCGACGACTGGGAGCCCGCTTGCTCACTCCCAAGAGCCGCCGGTACTGGGCATCCGATTCCCCGCACCGTATCTTTGTTTTGGATGGTTCACTCCATTGAAAATTTAGTTCTGGGTTCCATCCCTTAGCATTTTATACCTACTGCCAGGTTTTTTTACAGCCGCCCCTAACATGGGAAACAGACACTGGAAGAAGCCGCCCCTAACATGGAGAACAGACGCTTCAGGATTTGCCATGGGTATTTCCTCATCAAGGCAAGTAGCTTGGGTTTTACCGCGCCCGTACTCGCGGGGTAAAAGCAGCAATAATGGCATTTAACTTATCAGTCAGTGTTATTAAATCAACAGTAATCCTCCCCCCCTACAACACGGTAGATTAGTTCCGCGTTATAGGAAAACGCGTTGTACGAGAATGCTCGTACAACGCGCTCGTAAGAGCCCGTATAACGCGTTATATACCAATGATAACTTTTCTCGTTAAACGTGGTTTAAATTGAATTTTGTGCAAACGTACGCGAAATTGATTATAAACTGTACAAATCACTATAAATTTCACAGTACAGAAATATAACGTGGGAAATCCCCGCGTTATATGGGGGAAACACGTGTTATTTGAGGGATATGAAATCGCGTAATATGAAAACGCGTTATAAGAGTACCGTGTTATAGGGGGGTATATTGTTTTTTGTAATGTACCAAACGCGTTCAATGAAAGCGCCCGATATGCAAAAGGAGTTGTTGGATATAATTTTTTCTTGTAATTATTGAAGTAATCAATAGATGCTGCTCAATTAATGGGTGTTGCTGATAGCTCTGTAAGATTTGGTGCAGCGTTTGCATTGAACCGTCCATAAAAGATAATCATACCTAAAACTAGTCAAAAATGATTGGCTGGTATAAGGCGTTCAACATTGAGCATTAACAGTGTGTCTAAGAAATTTATTTTTATGAAAGCCGAATACAGGTTTAGTAAGATTAATGATTCGATCAATTTCCAACAATTTATGAAAAACAGTCTCTATAGGTGTTTCTAGAATCGAAGACAAAATTAGTCGCGAAAGCATAGAATGCATACTGAGACCGAAAGACATTTTAATAAACACGAACAAGATTCAATTGGATTCTATCACTGATCTATATACACTATTCTATATAGTTAGATCTATATATAGATCAGTGATAGATATAGATCAGTGGATTCTATCAAGTACTCGTAACTATAGATACAACAAATCTTCAAGTTGCGTGATATTGGATAACGATTAAGAGTTATTACTGTTTAAACTATTGTAGTCTCTAAATGGGCTCAGCTTTAGCAGGTTGTGATTGATCGTTTATTTCCGCAGACGACCGTTGGAGTTTTATTTTATTTATATCGAATTTTAACTCTGCTATAGATGAGACGTTAGTTTCTAACGTCTGAAAGAAATCCATCACCTGGTCATCACCTTCTTCAATTTTAATGTACTAATATTGTCACAAGTGTGAAGGATGGAGATGAAAGCTTTAAAGAGAGATTATATCTTTAACAATAACATATGCTTAAGCGCATGGTTTGGAAATTTTAAACAGTAGATATATGAAATCCATATTGTGGAAAGCAAATCTAGTATAACATCAAAAAATAATGTGCCTAAGTTGGTTTTGCTGCCATTGAATAAAGAATTACGTCGTTATTTCTCTGCATTCGTCTACAGTATGGTATGCGTGAATGGGATCCGCTCGAAACGCAATATTTCAAAACGCGATATTTCGAAACAAGATATGACAAAACTCGATGTGGTACAAAACGCAATATGGTACAACACGCGATGTCTTACAAAACGCGATATGGTACAAAATGTGCATTGCGAAACGACGGGAGAACAGCGACCCTCCTGATATAACCCGATCCTATACTCCCGCTTCTATCGATTTTGAGGGTCCCATTTGAAACGCGATATTTCAAATATTACAATTAAATAATTTTTTGGTTTGTATATAGCTTAACGTTTTGCACCACATCACGTTCTGTAATATCGTGTTTTGTACCATATCGCGTTTTGTACCGTATCGCATTTTGAAATATCACGTTTTGAAATATCGCGTTTCAAATGGGAAACGCGTGAATACACCTCCGCCACACACCTTTAAAATTATTGAAAATGTTTTTTGATTAAGCCCCTATCTTTCCCTTGATTCCTTCGCCAGGAATTGACTAGTTTCTTATTTCAGATTCTCTTCGAAAGTGAGAAGTTCCTCCCATTCCCATACACAATCAACTCTTTAAGATATCTCACACTTTTGACCATTTTCAAGCTTCGATCCTTTAGAGATATTGTATAGAAGATAAAAAAGGCAGTGACATTTTATTTGTTACTGTGTGATTTGTTGTTGTGTGATTTGTTTAGACACAAAATCGTATAAGTAACTTCTAAAAACTTAAACTTTCAAATGTTATTTGGGAAATTACCGCATAGTAAACAAATAAGCGATGACAGAGTGTACATAATGGCCAGCCTTTCAAATCTCGCGGACTGTGGAGTGGCCTAAAAACACACACATATATGGTGGATGTGGTTTTTCGGTCTTGATATGTTCGGTAAATTTGTTTGTCTTGACTTGCGCAAAAACGCTGCTAAGGAAAGCATAACGAAAATTTTAATGGTTCAAATACTATTGGTGAACAACGAAAAAAATGACTGTCTTTTAAAATATTTTGTATAAAAAAACCGACTGGGTGCAATTATTTGGCCGGAATAATAGGAACAACTTCGCTGAAAAAAGATAAACGAAAATCTTAAAGGTTCAAGGGCTACCAACGTGAAAATGAGTGTATATTTTGACAATTTTTTGACTCAGAGCCAAAACATGTCGAAAGCGATATCTCAAAAATGGGGACTAACTTGAAATGGGTCTAGCACCATTAAATTCAGCGTACTCGAATTAGGTTTACCCCCTGGGTGCCCAGCTTGCCACGTTTTCACCGAGCACAGTGTAATTAGTTTTATGAAATTTAAAATTTTATTTGAATATGAAGATTTTTAAAGTGATAATAATAAATTTAAAGTAAATAAATGTTAGAGGAAATTACAAATTTAATATAAATATTGTAAATGTTCAACAGTCCATCCTTCAGAATCTAATTCAGAGGCTTAGATCTGTGACGATAGTATACAAATTTCAGTAGTAGGTACATCACAGTTTTAAATCGGATTGGAAAAATATTATTTTTAAAGAGTCGATTAATTTGGAAACTACACCCATTTTAGGAAGGGATATTTGTCAAAAATTAGGACTGATGAAAATAATTTTAGAAATAGTTTCTAATGAAAAGGAATGTTTTATAAGAAATAATATAGGTATTTTCCAAGGTTTGGAAACATTTTCAACAAGCCTCTCTTTAAACTTAAATGAAAATGTGCAGCCGTCCTCATAGAAGATTGCCATTGACAATAAAATTGAAACCTTTTAAAAAAATGTGGCCTGGTTAAGCAACTTAGCAGTAGTGGAAAAACCAAATGGCTCATTAAAGTGATGTCTTGATCCGAAATTTCTAAACGAGGCACTAAAGAAAGAACATTATTTAATTCCGATATTAACAGTATGTTAACAAGCGTCGAGAATTTTACAGTATTATACCTCAAAGATGGGTTTTATCAAATTGAATTGACAGAATCATCAAAACTTTGTTCTATCAGCACTCCTTTTGGTAATTGTAAGCTTAATAGATTACCGTGTCTGTGCTAAATATAGCAGCAGCAGTGTTGCCAACTTAGCCCTTTCGGGGCTATATTTAGCACTTTCCAATTTATTTTGCACCATAAAAAGTAGTTTTGCCCCCAAGGGCAATTTAGCCCTATTTGAATGTTTTTAACTCTAATTCTAGCACTTTCAAAAATATAGCAACGAATAAAGTTTACTCATTATACTACTCCTTTCTTTTGATATTCGTATTGTGTTTGTGTATAGTATATTTTGAAACAAATAAATGAAAATCATTGACGGAAACTTGAGATAATCGCAATTGATGTAAGTATATTTGTCTCGGTTTTAATCTAAATCTGCTTAGCTTTGTGAAACTATGTATACTGTACTTCAAATAATAGTTGAGTACTGCAAGATTTATGAAATCGCGAACGCATATTTATATACAGGTACAGCTGCCATTCCCATTATTAAGTTTTAATTTTGATTTTATACATTGCATTTTAATTTGGTTTCATTTGGTAAGTGCTGTTGCTCAAGTGAATGATTAGTTCACAAATTAGCGCTGTGCTGATTATTATTCATTCTCGGGCGCAAAATAAGCCATGATGGTGTGGAACACAGCATAACATATACGTTTAATTGAAATTTAAATATTTAAATGATAGGTTTATATTGGAATAATAATTTTGTTAGGAGTTATAAGAATAATAAAATTTACATGCTAATATTCATTTAGTTAAATGGTTTGTTATTAATTTTATCAATTATGCTTGATTCAATTTATTAATTTCACGCCATCAACATTTTTGTAATTTTGAATCAACATTTTCTTAACTTGCCTTAATTACGTTTTTATTATTAGTCACTTTTTGATGAAAAACATATTAAGGTTCCAAAGTATGTCTATATTAGAAATTGCATATTTAGGCTTATACATCTACCAAAATAACGTTTAATCTGACATTTCAAGTTAAATTTTTCTTAGTACGAGTAAATTTTATTAATCATGTTAGATTATTAGTCAAAGCTTGTTTGACAAAATCAATAATTGTTTATGTAAGTGAATTTTTAGTTGAATAATCAATATTTTTGTCCTTAACTACTTCTTATTAATTCAAACTGGCTCAAAAAATTTTAGCCCTTATTTTAGCCCAATTTTTTGCCCTATTTACTGTAATCTGGCACTATTTTGACTGAAATCTGGCACCCATCGAAAATATTAGTTGGCAACACTGAGCAGCAGTTATGAACTTATCGTCCATTGAAATAAATACTTATTAATAACAATTAGTATTCTTAAAAATTAAATTTGCAAAATAAATTCGTCAGATTACAAATAATGAAGACTTAAGATTTACTTATAGCAGAGCCATTGTGGAGATCCTATATAAAAGTTGTTAACCCAACATAATTTGAAAAATTCAATGAGGTTGTGCACACGATAAACGTTACAGATGAAAGACAAAAAGAATTTAAAAATTAAACAGAAACTGACTAGCAAAATGGTTTGATATTTATGGGAAGTAAATTATTAGTATACTTCCAAAAATTTTACGAAAAAAATGTTAGATTATTTGCATTTAGGAATTCAAAAACAAAAAATCCTTGTATGGCCATGAACAGAGATATAGAAGATAGATTGACCAATCTATCCCACATAGTGTACATGAGTTTTCATTTCAAAAAATTGTCGCAGATATTATGACTGGCGATATAGATTATTTAATAGCTATTCTAAGTGGATTGAAGTAATTTCTTAGAGGAAAATATTCGTTTTAGTATACGTGGCATACCAAAAGAAGAGATCGCAGATGACCATTTGCCATATTCTTCAAAGGAATTTTTGAATTTTACCAAAGAAGGGGATTTTAAGATAATTAATTCAAGTCCGCACTAACCTCAGTCAAATGGACAAGCTGGGAAAGCGGTTCATATTGCAAAAGGATTATTGATATAAGTAGATTTGCTGAATAAACAAATTATTTAAAAAAAATTAGTCGAGGTTAGCACGTGATCAACAATTCTTTTAATAAACGTTGGAACTGAGGTAGGAACCAAGCTGGAAGAGTAACAACAGCCAAACAGCTACATTTGAAAGAGAAAGACGGAATATTTTCAGGCAACCATATAATTTTGTTTTAAGCGCCCGGAAAGTTGCTGCACAAAAGCGAAAAACCATACCTAACCCGCACCGCCATCAGCTTTGTACGATAGAAATTGGAACATACCAATTTGAAGAAAATTTATCTTTTCTCATTAAAAGAGATTTTGCTTTGACGGCTGTATTGTATTATTTCCACATTTTGAGGAAGGGGCCCAAATATCTAAACCTGCGGCATAGAAGAATTGGCTCGGTTATGGTATTAGGAGCCAATTCATGCCATGGAGCGATCTCTGGATACTATCTGGACAACAAGATGGCCTATAAATTAAAACATTATTTCTTGAGTAATAAGGGAAAGATAATAGATATTCCAGCGCAAGATAATGCGGCAATTCATACTGCAAAAAGGTAGTAAAGGAGTATTTTAATGAAAATAATAATGACGTTAAGGATTGGTCGGTACAATTTGCGATCCTAAGCATTTTTGGAAGTGATCGGGGATAGCTACTTAGCTCATAGAGTTTACGATTGATGAACGCTTAACACGAAAATTAAATTCGAACAGAAAATTAACTTCAATGCCTTTCCTAGAGATATTTAAATAATATGATTCCTTTCCAATCCAAACTTTTGAAGAGATTCTATAACTAATTAGTAAAAAATGTCTTGCCTCAATAAAAAAATCGATAAAATTTCGAAAAATGTTTGTGGAGAGAAAGAAAGACGTCTACAAAATATGCTTCTAAAGATCAAGAAACCTTGATCTTTAGAAGCATATTTTGTAGATGTCCGCATGTATAAATTCATGTATATTTTGTAGTATCATTAAGGTGTAATCCTTGGTTATCATTTTATCAGTGGCACTATTCTGGTAATTCCCCGGGAACAGGGAATTGGGGAAAGAATTTATATGTAATTTTTATTTAAACATTTTTTTCTGGCATACTGAGGTAAAAGTTAGTATTAATTTTTTTGAAAACAAAATAATGGGGAATTGTCAATTTAGCTTAGTACTCTGTTCAAAATGAAATGAAATTTTACCGCGGTCTCCAAAAATCTATTTATTTTCGTATAAATTTGTAGACATACATAAATGAATTTGTTTATTTTACGTAAATAACTTAAATTGACTTTAATTAAAATTTATGGTATTCAAAAATTTGTTTATTACACAAGCAAATGTAAAAATTTCGCGGGAAAATAATGTGCCGAGACATTATTTTCACATGAAAATAATTTGGAGAGTTTATGCGCACCATCTTTGATGTAATGAACACACTTGGATTTTTCGCTGGTGAACTGAGTACTACAACAATGAAAAGAGAAGTGGAATTTTTCATTTCTAATTTCACTTTGGTAAAAACGTATGGAAATTTCACGTGAAATCGAACTGAGGCTTCAATGATAAAACATACCAAGCAGCAGCAGCGAGCAGCAAATTTAAATAGTATTGGCTTATGTAATGATACAAAATCATAGTTTGGGTGTAAATATATGTATTTCCAATAAAAGAACACAAATATTTTGTAATTTTAATAGATCGTTAAGCTTAGTACTCAGTTCAAAGTGAAATGAAATTTTAACGCGGTCTCCAAAAATCTATTTATTTTCGCGTGAAATAGAAATGAAATTTTGTTTGGAGAATTTTTAATTTTAACGGATAAATTTGTAAACATGCATAAATTAATTTCTTTATTTTACGTAAATAATTTAAATTAAATTGACTTTAATTAAAATTTATGAATTTGTGGTCTTAAAAAATTTGTTTTTTGCCAAAAACAAACAAATGTCAAAATTTCGCGTGAAAATAATGTGCCGAGACATTATTTTCACATGAAAATAATTTGGAGAGTTTATGCGCGCCATCTTTGATGTATTGAACACACTTGGTTTTTTCGTTGGAGAACTGAGTACTACAAAACGAAAACAGAAATGAAATTTTTCATTTCTAATTTCACTTTGGTAAAATCGTATGGAAATTTCACGTGAAATCGAACTGAGTACTAGGCTTTAGATGAAACTTCATTCAACATACACAATATTTTTAAGTTTAAATTTTTCTATAAAATTACAAAATATTTGATTTCTTTTATTGGAAATACGTATATTTACACAAAAACTATGATTTTGTATCATTACATAAGCGAATAGGCCAATATTTAAATTTGCTGCTCGCTGCTTGGTGTGTTTCATCCTTTAGGCATGGAAAAATTATTCCCAATTTATATTTACATCAAACATTTCTCCTCAGTAGGCCGGGAAAAAACATTTGAAAAGAAATTACATATAAATCCTTTCCCGTCTCCTATTCCCGGGGAATTAAAAGAATAGTGCCACTGATACATGTATTCTGTGATTTTACTTTGACTGGATAAATATACCTAGTTTAGCAGGTTCGGAATTCGTCAATTTTATTATTTTTCCCCCCACATTCACTAATTGGTCTTTAGAAGATTTAGTTGTTCTATGTTGAAGTTATATAATTATAACTTATTTTAACCGTTCGGCATCAGCTCTTCTATGCTGATGTATAATGCGGGACAGCACTTTGTATTACTAATCACTTATGTATTTTTGATTAATAAATTTACACATTTTATTTAATTAATTATACATGCTTTTTATTTTTATCAATTAATAAATTTTTCATTTTAACAAATTAAATATTTAAGAGTTAGCAGAAATATAACTTTATACAATTTGTGTCTTAACTATTTCTCCTGTTTTTCTTATATGGAATCTATTACCATATGCTATGAAAATTTATAATAAACTCTTGTGTTGAAAATTTAAAACAAAACTTATATACTAATTTTTCTGGTATACAACCTGGCTAAGGACTCTATGTTTCAGCAGTTCAACTAAGGCCAGATTGTATACCAGTTATAACAATTATACCATTTAAACTTCTCCACAAAACGCATCCATTACACCATTTCGAATTGTCACAAATTAGACATTTCTTACCCGATAATATGTCAAAACAAACAACAACAACAACTCAAACAACAAGGTAAATAATTTAATTATAAAAAATAAAACTTAATGGAAATAATTACAAAGTTTAATAAATTTATTTTTTATATTAATATTTACATAGATATGCGACAACGAGAAAATGATACACCCACATACACTCCCCTTCCAGTGGAATTTAAGAAAATTGGTAAGTATTAAATTTCACGATACGAAGTCTGTGGTTTCTTAATTTTTAAATCGAACTGGTAGTTTAATTACACGACCATGCCTTGATAACACCTCTCTTGGTTCACTACTAACTTGCACATGCTGATCGAAAACTACTTTCTTTTTAGCTTTTGGAGTTTCTGAATTAACCACCTCATCAGCTTTCCCATCAACATCCCATGACAGATTAGTCGCTAATGGCTGATTGCTGAACAACTCATCATTATTTTCGGAATAACAAGGTTTGAGTCTATCTATCGAAATATTAACTTTTTTACCTTTAATTTCTAGCTCAAAAAATTTTGTATCCCTGTTTGAAATTTTAAAAGGACCGGTATATGGAGGCTGAAGTGCTCTTTTGACTGCATCGGTACGTATAAACACATGAGAGCAATCCTCCAATTTTTTGTTAATGAAAAATTTCTCCTTTGAATGTCGAGATGCGTTTACCGGTTTTAATTCTTCAAAATGTTTTTTTAGATTACTCACGAATTCGGACTGTGGAATCGAAGTATTTGGAGGTTCCATGAACTGCCCAGGAACTCTAACCGCACTTCCATACACCAACTCTACAGGAGTAGATTGTAACTCTTCATTAAACGAGGTACGTAAACCTAATAAAACGAGTGGTAAAATGTCCGTCCAATCCATTCTGTTATGACACATAATCGCTGCTTTTAATGTCCTATGCCAACGCTCAATCATACCGTTGCACTTAGGATTATACGCTGTAGTACGTCTTCTTTCAAATCCTAATAAATGTGACAATTCTGTAAACAGATTCGCTTCGAACTGCGAACCTTGATCTGTTACGACAAAATTTGGAACACCAAACCTAGCTATCCAATTTGAATAAAAAGCATTTGCCACCGTATTTGCCATGATATCTGGTATTGGAATTGCCTCCGCCCAGCGAGTATACCTATCAATCATGGTTAAGCAGTATTTATGATTATTGGATATGGGTAATGGTCCAACTAGATCAATATGCACTTCTGAAAACCTTTCCTTTGTCACTTCGAAATTACCTATTGGTGCTTGTGTGTGTCTTGATACTTTGGATATTTGACACGCCAAACATGCTTGTGCCAATTCCTTAATATCCTTTTTTAATGACGGCCACACTACATGTTTAGACACTAATTTGACCGAAGCTTTTATTCCCGGGTGCGACAGATTGTGTAGCGACTCAAATACCTTCCTCCTCCATTCTCTTGGTATGAAAGGTCTTGCTTGTCCCGTCGATATGTCACAGTAAATGAAATGTTCTGTATTGAAAGCTAACGGTCGTCTTACTAAATTTAGTCCAGAGTTCTCGTCTTGTAGTATGTCATTCAGTTCCGAGTCTTGTAATTGATCTGTAGCCAGTTTGTTATAGTCAATAGTCTCGTGAATGTCAATTAGCTCAACTCTAGATAATGCATCAGCTACAACGTTGTCTGTACCCGTTATATGTCTCAGATCCGTTGTAAATTGTCCAATAAAGTCTAGTTGACGTCTTTGTCTTGGTGATGCTTTGTCTAAATTTTGTTTAAATGCGTAAATGAGGGGTTTGTGGTCCGTAATGAGGATGAAATTTCGTCCCTCGAGAAAGAATCGGAAGTATTTTACACCTAAATAGGCCGCTAACAACTCCCGATCGTAGGTACTGTATTTTTTTTGTGTTTCGGTTAACCTGACAGAATAAAAACCCAGTGGTTGCCAAACTTCATCAATTAATTGTTGCATAACTGCCCCTACTGCTGTGTCGGAAGCATCTACCATAATTGATAACTTTGCTGACATGTCTGGATGAGCTAGAAGGGTGGCATCACTTAACTTGAATTTACATTTTTCAAACGCTAATTTCGACTCTTCTGTCCAAACGATTGGTATTTTACTATTCTTTTTGTAACCTTTTAAAAAGTCATTTAAAATGGCCTGGTCATGTGCTGCAGAAGGAATAAATCTTCTGTAGAAATTAATCATTCCTAGAAAACGTTTTAATTGCTGGACAATGACTGGCTGCGGAAAATTACGAATTATTTCTACTCTATCTGGAGATGGTAAAATTCCTTTCCTATTTACGAAATGTCCCAAAAAAGCAATTTCTTCTTGCGCGAATACACATTTATCCATTTTAATAACTAGCCCATTTTCGGCTAAACGTTGGAAAACTTGTTCAACATGACATAAATGCTCATCCAATGAAGCGGATGCAATTAAAATGTCGTCTAGATACACGAAACAGAATGACAGTCCCCTTAAAACCGAATGCATTAATCTTTGGAACGATTGTGCTGCATTCCGAAGACCGAATGTCATTCTATTGAATTCGTAAAGACCGAATGGTGTTGCTATAGCTGTTTTGTGAACATCTCGTGGTTCAATTGGGATTTGGTGGTAAGCACGTACCAAATCAATAGTTGAAAATACCGTACAACCAGCAAGTTGAAACGAGAAGTCCTGAAGATGCGGTACTGGATAATTATCGGGAATGGTCACATTATTCAACGCCCTGTAATCCCCACAGGGTCTCCACTCACCGTTTTTCTTAGGTACCAAATGCAGAGGACTGGCCCACTCACTTTTGCTAGGTCGACAAATTCCTTGCTCCATCATACTTTCGAAGTGTTCCCTCGCTATTTGTAACTTATCGGGAGCCAAACGCCTTGTTTTGCACATAACTGGTTGCCCGTTTGTTTCCAAACAGTGTGTAACATTATGCTTAGGTGTGTTCATATTGCCTGTTTCCCGAGTAATTATTTCATATTTTTTTAACAATTCGTTGATTTCTGGATTAATTTTACTTTTATCTAACAGGGCTAACGAAGGACTTGAATTACTTGTAATGGATCCAACTGAATATAAATTTGTAACCGGATCAATTAATTTACCCTTTCTAATATCAACTACTAAACCTGTTGCTTTTAAAAAATCTGCCCCGATTATTGGCATAGACACATCAGCAACTATGAAGGACCATTTGAACACCCTACGTAAACCGATATTTAGTGAAATTGTCTTCGTTCCGTAGGCCTTAATTTTGGTACCATTGGCTGCATATAAGTGAAAATCGGGTTCATTAACCTTTTTGTTACTGAAATTTGCTGGCAAAACGGAAACGTCTGCGCCAGTGTCTACCAAAAATTTTCTTTTAGAATTTTGATCCAAAATAAGTAGACGATTTGCACAAATTTCATCAACATACGTCTCAAAATGCTGACTAGAATTTAGTTTTTTGACTTTTGAGATTTTACAACAATAAACTTATCGTGAAAACGACAACCTGAAACACACTTCGTTGCCCTATCTTTAAAACGTCGATGATAGAAACATTCGGTTTCATCATACGTTCGTTCTCTAGATTTTGACGAATTTCTAGCTGTGTTATGCGGACTACGAGTTCTTCGTGTTGTGCTACGTAAGGCGGATACTTCCATTATAATATCCTTACGGAACTTACACAACATCTCATGCAACTCTTCTTTTGTCGACGATGATTCTTTTTGCTGTCTTGTGTATGATTTGTCACTTATTTCCATTACGTGCTGCTGTGACATGGTTTCAATTAATGCGTCCGCTCGTTCTGCCAACTTTCCTAATGAAACGTCATTTTCAAACGGGACTAATACCAACTGTACCTGCTGCGGTAACCTTTGCAACCATAATCGCTTAACCGTGCCTTCTTCAAAATGCTCTCCTGCATTCATATGCATTTGCTCCAGCAATTGTGATGGTTTCTGGTCTTCTAACCTTAGTCCGTGCAACAAATTATTTAATTTTGATCGTTCTGATTCTCCTAAAACTTTAATTACTTCCTGCTTAAAAAACGTATAAGGTTGTTTTCCCTTATTTTTTATAATAAGATTGGCAAATTTATTATGCAACCTAGCATCTAATGCACCAACCGCATGTGAATACCTCGTAGTCTCTGTAACGATGTTTGCTACCTGGAACTGCTGTTCCAAAATAGCAAACCAGACCTCGGGATTCTGTGCATATAAAGGTTGGGGTGGCTTAAAAGCTACATGTGCAATCTCTTTTTGCGAAATATTTTTTGCCGTTTTACTTTCGTTATCTACAATATTTTCACTACCAGAGTTGCCACTAGAAGATGCTTCCGAAGCATGGGAATCTTTCAACTGTGCATTTAGAACGATTCGAACCTGATCTTGCACTAGTGAACACAATTGTTCACGAGTCAACGTGATCATTTCGTTACTAGAAAATAAAAGATTTTGCCTATCAGAGGAGTGTACATAGGTGGAATTCGTTTCCTCGTCGTCGGTATTGATACCACGCACAACGAAACGAAAAAAGAAACTTAAAAGTAGAAAAAAGGATGAACAAACAAAAAAAACGCAAGAAATACTGAACATTGTGATTATTTGAATAATTTTAATTTTTTATTTATTTTTTAAATAATTTTTAAATATTTTTTAATTTAATTTTTTTTTTTTTTTAAAAATAATTTTTATTTTTGTAATTTTTAGACGACGCAAAAAATGGTGCAAAAATGGAGTACGTTTTATAAAGAATAAATAAATGGTACTTACAATTTTAAATTTATCGTCTTATTATACGGGATGATGGGAAAAACTCCCGGCTGCTTACAAACAATGTTTCCTCTTTGAAGCGGATTTTATTTAATACAGCTATGTTTAACGGGTGATCCGGTGAATGCCTGTTGCTGCTTCGCCAAACCAATGCTCCCTTCTAATTTGCGGTTGATTTATTAGTTGCTCGTTTATCTGGTGAATACATAGACGGCAAACTGCTTCCTCGGAACATATAATATTTTTTAAAATTTTAGTTATCCAAAAATTTTACGGATGACTTGTAGTATTTTGCGTTGGCTAATAAGTATTAGCTGCTGCCCCCGGTGGAACTATAATATCACGTCGGGGTCACCAATTTAGAAGATTTAGTTGTTCTATGTTGAAGTTATATAATTATAACTTATTTTAACCGTTCGGCATCAGCTCTTCTATGCTGATGTATAATGCGGGACAGCACTTTGTATTACTAATCACTTATGTATTTTTGATTAATAAATTTACACATTTTATTTAATTAATTATACATGCTTTTTATTTTTATCAATTAATAAATTTTTCATTTTAACAAATTAAATATTTAAGAGTTAGCAGAAATATAACTTTATACAATTTGTGTCTTAACTATTTCTCCTGTTTTTCTTATATGGAATCTATTACCATATGCTATGAAAATTTATAATAAACTCTTGTGTTGAAAATTTAAAACAAAACTTATATACTAATTTTTCTGGTATACAACCTGGCTAAGGACTCTATGTTTCAGCAGTTCAACTAAGGCCAGATTGTATACCAGTTATAACAATTATACCATTTAAACTTCTCCACAAAACGCATCCATTACACCATTTCGAATTGTCACAAATTAGACATTTCTTACCCGATAATATGTCAAAACAAACAACAACAACAACTCAAACAACAAGGTAAATAATTTAATTATAAAAAATAAAACTTAATGGAAATAATTACAAAGTTTAATAAATTTATTTTTATATTAATATTTACATAGATATGCGACAACGAGAAAATGATACACCCACAGGTCTTCATCAATAATCGCAAATTGGATCCCGCGAATATGTTAAACCGGTTGCAGAAATAGTCTTTCTTTATAGTTTAAATGCTGTAGCGGAATTCTAAAGTTACGAGAAAAAATACGACTTTTTTATGTTAAGTACAAACTAAAAGAATTTCCTTTGTTTTTATTCATTATAGACGGATGAAACGTAAATTGTTCTTTATAATATTTTATAATAGTGGTCAATTGAATTGGTCTTATTAATACAAATGGTCTTAAATAAATATGTTATAAAAATATTTCATTTTCATCCATATCGAATACGCGCTGGACCAACTTGCCTATATCTCAGTATTCTTGGTTCTTGCTCTTAACTGGAATAGGATACTTAAAAATTCAATCAGGAATGTAAAACATTTTTGCTGCGTAGTAATTTTTAATAAATGAGAATGTAATATTTTTTTATATTTTTTATTTTATTTAAAAAAAATAATGTTAATGTAACATCAAAATAATATAGAAAAAAAATAAGAGTTTCTTAAGAACTTTTTCTTTTTATATATTTGTTTTTTTTTAAGATTTTGTAAACATTTTTTATATTTTTATACACCAGCAGTCTCAAAAAATTTACTTTTTTAAATAATTTCCGGTTTATGTTTTGTCGTCACACATGCATCTATCATCAGGTCCGATTCATAACTAAGGATAAAAATTCCAAAAATCCCACATCCATTTTTTTCAACTCTTGTATGAAGAAGTATATCTTTTGTATAATTTACGTGATTTAATTGATTAAAACGATGGGATGAAAAATCTGGGATTATTATCTAAAGTTATTAACCGGACTTCATTGAAAATTATTAGATAATATAAAAAAAAAATAAAAAGGGAAATTTGGTTTTCTACGGTCGACGGGTATTTTTCCTTCACAGCAAAGAAAAGCTTATATAAACGTATTTGATGCACATCCGTAGGATTGAAATTTAACTGTACATTCAATTTTCACTACTTAGCATACGTTAGCTTTACCGAAAATTTTAACAATTTCGAGACACATGAAGAAAATGCCAGGCAAGTAATTTACGATTTACCTGGCCAAATAAAATAAAAATTGCAATTTTTTTCGATTTGAATGTACAAGTTTATATAAAGCCGTAGAAAAATATAGTGTAAAACTCTTACGGAATGCTCATTTCCCACTCGTATTAATTTCATACTTGTGAGAAATGAGTACCATTCAGTGCTCGTTGTACAATACATAAACTAATTTTTTGTTTTTATAAATTATTTAATTATAAACTTTTTATAATTCATCTTTCTTGTGTGCATCTTCTTCCACGTCGACTTCATCCTGAAAATAGAATAAAATACCACAAATTATTTTGTTACAACAACGATTCCTTATTGTCAAAAACTTACAACTTCTGGTGTGGCTTGGCCATATTCACCGCTTGTTTCGATGAATTTGGATAATCCTTCTAGTGTTCGTTCACCATTATAGTCGACAACAGCATTATCTCCCTTTTTGTATAATTTAAGTGTTGGGAATGATGTGATTTTAGTGTGCTCCAATTCATTGGCAGTAGCATCCATTTTGGCAATAACAATAGATTCAGTTTCCTTGAATTTGTCGCCCAATTGATCAAAGATTGGTGCAAGTTGTTTACAATGCCCACACCTACACACATAAGAAAGTAAATAAAAATTAGAATACATTAGTAATTGCTTATTCTTCCGCCTAATGATTTTCTAATGAGTTAACAATATATTCATCGTTATTACATACCATGGAGCATAGAACTCGACTAATACATCTTTTTCTTTATCGAAAACAATTTCATCGAAATTCGTTGAGACAAGTGTTACTACTGAATTCTTATCCCAATCTTCTGGCAATTCTTGAGATAATAAGTGTTGTTTCAATTTTCCATCTAAGAATGCTTGAACGAATATTTTAATATTTTCGGAAGTGATTTCTTCATTTTCAGGTTTGTATTTAGCCATGTCTTCTTCTAAACGAATTAAACGCATTGATGGTACTTCTTCTTTCTTCATTCCGAAGAATTCAAGGATACGTTGATGGTCTTCTTCATCGGCGTTAATACTCACAAATAGAACCTGTTCACGGAAATTCTTTGCAATATCCTTGACTTCATCGCGTACTTTATCTAAATGGCCAGATTCTTTAGACAAAAATAAGAGAAGATGGTTTTTGATTTCTCCACCAAAGATACGTTGAGCTGAATCATGATTGAAATCAACGATTAATGGCATTGATTGTGTTAGAACGAATTTCTTAAGATTATCTTCAGTTGTTTCGCCTTCGAATAAAGCTTTTCCTTCATCGAACTCTTTGAATAAGACTACAGCACCGCATTTAGCTTCGTACTCAGCGTAAACATCATCGGAACTGGTGATGGCAAACGGATAATCATCTACGGAGTTTGCTGTGGTTAAGAAAGCTTTAGCTTCGGCTGATTCACGATCCTTGAAGAAGCCGAGTACGGTAACTGGAGCACTTTTGATGAAATCTTTGGCTGCATCAACAGTTTCGATTTCTTTGGCTGGTGGGCCGGTCTTTTTGTTTAACCAGGCGACTATATCATCAGCTTGACGACCTCCATTATATTCAATTGGTGACCCATTACGGAAGAATTTAAGAGTTGGATATCCGCGGATTCCGTACTCTTCAGCTAATTCCGATTCTTCGGTGGCATCTACTTTACCTAGCTTAACATTTGAATCTTTGTCGGCTAAAGTTTTAGCTGCTTTTGCATATTCTGGCGCTAATGCTTTGCAATGTCCACACCACGGTGCATCTAGAAAATTTATAAACACAAAGTTATTTAATTTCGACAAAGAAAATACACAAAGCGGTATTGTCTTATTTTGTATATGACTAAACCTACATACATATTGCCAACTCATTCGGATAAATTAAAGAAAGTCACCTTTACCGTGACTCTTATCATCAAATAAGTGTAATACGTGTACTTTTGGACGAAAATGGAATACCGGTTCCGATAAGCCATTAACTGCGGTTAATGATAACGTATTAATATGAAACGGAACATTAAATTTTAAAGCGTGATAAGAAATTTTATCAAATTTTTAAGTTATGCAATTGTTTCTACATTGTTACTTTAGGATATTTATTATAACTTTCACTCAGTCAGCAATAAAGGCCACGTTTGTAGTAATGAAATTACAATCATTTGCGTATTTGTATAGGTAGATTCTATTCTAGATTTTTAATGTCGATTAATCAAATTTAAATGCGTGACCGCATAAACATACGGTACCGGTAGACAACATGCTTATCAAGTGCAATTGTATATATAAATATATCGAAATCGCGTCAATAATTAAAATGAAAGTTTCCGCCACGACATTGACATTGAATAAAAGCGGAAAAATAAAACAAAACGACAAAATCAAGTCTAAACCAAACCAAATACAGAATTTGATGACGTTTCCAACTACATCCAAGAAAACAATCATGCCGGATCACAATTTTTTCTCGATGGGATGTGTACATTGATAGAATATAAACTTAACGCATCTATTTTTAATTTTTATAATGTAAATATGTACTGAGATTTATGTAAAAGATGAAGTTCATAATAATGTATTAACTATATGAAAAATACAATATCTAATCGTGCGATGAGATGCTAAAAATGAATTCGTATTTTGAACATCGAATTTTTGACACGTCATGTAGTTCTCAATTGCCACATCTCTACCAAAGACTTCAATAACTAAGCGGATGAATTTTTTTCAAAAAATTTGAATTTTTAATCGAGTTATCTAATTAACATAAACATATTGTACCACAAATTGTAAATAGACATGTATGTACTAATAGTATAAAATAATGAATGAATGTTAAAAAAAAGGTTAATGAACGGAAGATATAATGATCATCATCATGTAACAGTAAATTACAATGGGAATAGTACAGTATGCGAACACGATGACATATTATGGGTATGTACAAAAAAAAATATTTTTATATAAAATATGGGTACTTACAGAACTCAACTAGAACGAATTGGTTATCTGTTGTTGCTTTCTTAAAATTATCTTTTGTTAGCACTAGAACACCACTATCTATTTTAATTTCTTCCTCGCAGAGGACGTATCCCGTTACTGCTAGCAGTAGCAAACATGTTGAAAAGGATCTCATTTTCTAAAAAAATTTAACAACAAAAACAAAATTATTGTTTTATACTACATATTTAACATGACCCGGCCGGTGTGTACACAACAAACACAATGGCTGCGGCTCATTTATTTTGTTAACAACCACTATTTACACGATACACAATAAAAGGCTTCCAACTAACCTTAAAAATATATAAATAAAAACCAAAATATAAACTAATACACAAAATTAAATTAAAATAATTTAATTTTTTCCTTTATGCAAGACAAATCCGTCCACCACAATAATCAAAAACTATATGACTGAAACTATTCGAATAAAATATTTTTATTGAAATAAAAATATAACGTAACGTGGCAATTATTAATTTTTTATTCGTGGGGAACGTTGATTGGATAACGAATGGTTGACGAACGAAATTATTGCAGAAAATAAATGAAAAATCGACATACGTTTATTTCATTTTATTTATGTGTAGCGCTGCGCGTGTAGAATACGCATACTATATACGCGTACAATTATGACAATTTCCAGCGGGTAAATTTAAATATGTAAATATTTTTAAATGTTAAAGTTTTTATTATTTATAATTCATCTTTTTCAACTTTGTCACCGTCATTGGGTTTTACACCTGAAATGAATTCCATAACTGATTCTACCGTTCGCGAATCTTGAAATTCCTCCATTTTATTGTCCCCTTTACGGTATATGCGTATGGTTGGATATCCGTTAATTTTTTGTTCGGGCATTTCATTTTTAGTTCCATCGATCTTTGCAATCACAACGTCATTATTATTTTTGTATATATTGCCGATTTGATTGTATATGGGCTCCAACTGCTTACAGTGGCCACAACTAAAAATATAAAAACCGTTAACTGTATTATTAACTCATGTAAAACTACAAATATTTAAAGTTACTCTGGTGAATAGAATTCGACAAGCACATCCTTTTCTGTATCGAAAACAATTTCATAAAAGTTTGACTTAACTAAAACCTTAACCGGCTGTGCATCCCAATCTTCTGGTAAATCTTGTGATAGTAAATCTGGCTTGAGTTTTCCATCTAAATAGTCCTGCACGAATCGCTCTATATTTTCTATTGTTATCTCATCATTTTCAGGACGATGTTTAAGCATCTCGCTTCCAAAATTAACAATTCGCATTGTTGGGATTTCTCCTTCTTTCAAGCCAAATACATTACCAGCACTCTGATGTTCTTTAATATCCATGTTGATTGCGACAAAAAGTATTTTTTCACGATATTTTTTTGCGAGATCGCGTAATCTATCCATGTCCTCTGGTAAATGTTTTTCAGATTTTGATACAAATAATAACAGATGATTTTTAAAATGTTTATCAAAAACTAACGATGCCACGTCCATGTTAAAATCGATCATGAGTGGTAGGGCTTTTTCTTTTAAAAATATTTTCAATTTTTCTTCGGAAAATTTTCCTTTCAATATAGCTCTTTTTTCATCGTACGGTTTAAATAAAACAACAGATCCATCTACAACTTCGTACTCTTTAAAAATCTCTTCAGAGCTCACAATCCCGAAACTGTTTATATCGTCTTCCAAGGTAACGGCAATAAAATATTTAGCGGTGACGGATTCTTGATCTTTAAAAAATCCGATCACACAAACCGTTGAATTATCAATAAATGTTTGCACATCTTCAATCGTCGCTAATGGGGTCGGTGGTGTAATTTTATTTTTCATCCAATGCAATATGGCATCAATGCTTCGACCGCTTCGGTATTCAAATGGCTTTTCATTGATAAAGAAAATCAACGTTGGATATCCCACCACATCATATTTCTCACTTAATATTTTTTGATCGATTGCATTAACCTTACCCAGCTTAATATTTAATCCTTGTTTTTCTAAACGCTTTCCCAATTTATTATATTCGGGTGAAAATTTCTTACACTGTTGGCACCACGGGGAATCTATTAAATGAAATAAATTTTTTATTTAATTTAATTTCCATGTCGATGTTAATGTAGTTATGTACGTATAATAAAATCAAGGGATGGACTTACAAAACATAACCATAGAAAATTCATTTTCTTCGATGAAATATTGAAATGTATCGATATTTAATTCAGTAACACTAGAGCTGCACGAGATTAGGCCGTTTATAGCAAATAGCAAACAAACTAACAAATAACTTCTCGAAGTCATATTAGATTCCTTATATCTTGGCGAAGTTATAAAAATGATTGATTCTTTTAAAATTTCAATTACTTTGATTTTGGTTCTTGTTATCTATAATAAATAAACGAGGTACCTGTATCGTGATAATGTTGAATTTGTTGCGATTACAATTTATTATCGTGGTTAATGCTTATTGGAGGATATAAACGTCTTGAATAAAATTATGTAGCGATTATTTGAACTTGTGTTTGTTACACATGAAACTATGTTCATAGGCTTATCAACATAATTAACTCAATAAGGAATTAATAATATATAACACCAGTCTCAGAATTTTAAAAATGTATATAGACTTTTATTGAGGGAACCACAAAATATAGCTTACATAGCTTTTGACAACAGCGCTTGGTTAATGAGTCACTTTTAAAGAACCATCCAAACTACAATTAAAACTTTGAAAATGGAATAAATGCCCGTTAGGGAAAATTAGCAATTCTTAAAATTAAAACATAATATTAAAATAGAAAATTCAGTTCAACTTTTAATTTGAGTTGACATCGAAATAGGTTTCTCTTACGCGTTGAATGTCTCTGTCTGGGCAATGATAGTCCAAAAGTCAACCAATTATAAATTTGAGAACAGAAAATATCACTACTTTCAAATTATTATTATTCTATAACAATTTCACGGATATTAAATATCTAGGAACGTGAAATCATAAAGTGAAGTTGACGAGTGGTTAATGGTGTAAAGCGTAATGAAAAGTACAACTTTTCAGAACGTTAAACTGAGAAAGATATATCTAAGATATTTTCAGTACTCTCGGATATTTATCCGCGATCCTGCGTTAACGGGAAGAAAAGTATGGAGTGTTTTAGACGTTGATTGTGTATAAGTAAGTGTCGATTAACATAGTTGTTATCACACAGATTGTGACGCTAAATGGAAGAATTTTTTACGATTGTGTATTTAATTCGAGAGTACCGATTTTTTTTTTGTAACTATTGCCAAAGGCTTTATTCTTGAATCTTTCTTTATACGAAACTAAGAAGTGTGAAACTCTTAAAAGCTATATTTTTTTTTTAATTTAAGCCTTAACCTATGTTAATACTTAATATCATTATGCATTATTATTATTAATTACTTAATTTTAGTTAGGTCAACATGTGCGTAATTATTATATTATATTTCTCAGTTAATTAAATCTAGAGGATCTACTCTACGAAGCCGTCCGTATTTCGGTTGCCTTAGTAGTTCTCTAGCAAATTCGTTAGGGTGTGATTCCAGTTCCATTCGGTATTTTAGACTGTATGATTTAATTGTCTCTTTAACAGTTTTGATTCCTAGGTCTCTATGGATGTTGCTGTTTCGAATATACCATGGGACATTTGTAATGCTACGAAGTATCTTTGCTTGCGTTCTTTGTACGATATCTATATTTGATGTACTAGTTGAGCCCCATAGTTGGATACCATATGTCCATATGGGGATTAGGATCGCTTTGTATAGTAGAACCTTGCATTCTAGAGAGAGTTTCGATTTTCTTCCGATCATGCAGTATATTTTAGAAAATTTTATTTTTAATTGATTGCGTTTTGTTTCAATGTGCTTTTTCCATATCAATCTTCTATCGACATGAAGACCGAGATATTTGACGTTTGTTTGTTGAGAAATTGTGATATTGTTTAATTTTAATGCTGGACATGTACGTTTATTCAGTGTGAATGTTACATGTGTTGATTTACATTCATTCGCCCTTATCCGCCAAGTTTTTAATCAATGTTCTATTTTGTGTAGATGTTCTTGTAATTCTCTCGATGCTGTTTGAGGATTTTTGTGTGAAAATAATATAGCTGTGTCATCAGCAAAAGTTGAAGTGGCTATTTTTTCAGTTATTGGTAAGTCAGCTGTGAATAACAAGTATAGCACAGCTCCCAATACACTACCTTGCGGTACTCCTGCCTTTATCTCGGTTAGATCAGAAGTGGCCGTACTTTGTTTCACCTGGAACGCATCCTTTGGGCTAAGTAGTTTTCAAGAATTGCATGAAATTGTCTAGGCAGAAGAGTTTTAATTTTGTAATTTATTCCTTCATGCCATACTTCGTTGAAAGCTTGCACAAAATCCAAGAAAACTGCGGAGCAATATTTCATTTCTTCTAACGAAAGCTTAATTGTTTTTACAATTCTGTGCACCTGTTCTATTGTGCCGTGTTGCTCTCTAAATCCAAATTGGTGATCTGGTATAATGCGACCTTCAGATAATATAGGTACTAGTTCTTGTAGTACCATCTTTTCGAAAAGCTTTGAAATTATCGCAAGTAGACTTATTGGTACTTTTTACGCTATTTGCCGTAGCCACTTGGCGAAACACACTAATACTTAATAAACACATTTTATTAAGCACTTGTTTTTTTTATTTCGCAAAATTATATTTTTGAATATTTTAATTAAAAAATTAATTCAAAAAGTTTAAAAAATCACTCGATCGATTTCGACTTGTCGACAAGTCGAAATCGATCGAGTGATTTTTTAAACTTTTTGAATTAATTTTTTAATTAAAATATTCAAAAATATAATTTTGCGAAATAAAAAAAACAAGTGTTTAATAAAATGTGTTTATTAAGTTTTATTAAGTAGACTTATTGGCCTGTAAGATGAGACTTGGGTTTCGCCTTTACCTGGCTTAGGAATCATGATAATTTGAGATATTTTCCAATTTTGGGGAAAGTATCCACATCTCATAATCGCGTTAAAAATATATGTTATATATTTTATGCATCTATCTGGTAATTCTTTGATCATTTTCCCAGTTATTAGATCATGACGTGGCGCTTTCTTAGGATTTATACTGTTTTTGATAACCGTTTTGACGCATTTCCATTTAAATTTTACTGGATTTTGGTTCGACCCGTCCCTCGTATGCTGTGGTAGTATGCAATCATTATTTTGTTCGTTTGGGGTGAACACTTTTTGTAGATGGTTAGAGAAAGCGATAGCCTTTTCTAAGTCACTTCTGGCCCAGTGGTTTCCTTATCGGTGGGGCGCTCGCTCCAACCTGTTCCCTCTACCACACAAAAGTAATTTTCTTGAACTCATACACCCATTTGCAAATTTAAAGTTTCCCCGGAACCACGTAATTATATGCGCTTTCTATATCCAAAAATACCGCCACACCATGCTTTTTTTCCTTTTTTTTTTTTTAATAATAATAATAATGTTTTATTTTAATGCATAAGCCTTAGCTTTTGTACATGAATATTTATGAATAATAACAAAAACAATTATGCAACATCTTAAAAACTATGGAAATAATACATACAGAAATAAAAACAACAAAAAAAATGTTATGAAATATTTACAAATATGTGCAATAACAATTAATTATTCATAATTAGCAAAAATTAATTATTCATAATTAATTAAATATAACTTTTTTAAAATTATCAACAGAGGTTACATTTTTTACCGCAGGTGGCAAGCTGTTCCAAGTGACAATCGCATTTGTTAACCCCGAATTATTATAAATATTAGTTCTGTTGACGGGCAAGTTAATATTTTTTGTTCGTAGTGATTTGGAGAAATCCAATTTATCATACAAATACAAAGGACAACCTGATTTAATAACACGAAAAATAAAAAGAGCAGTCCTATAACGGTAAAACTCATACAAGTCACCACCAAGAACCGAATGTTTAAAATCAGAAACGTGATCAAATTTCTTTAGGTCGTAAACATAACGTACACAATTATTAAAGGTAATCTGACGCAAACGTTTTGACGAACTATCACAATTTGAAAATATCACATCACAATATGAGAAAATTGGTGTAACCAAACTTTTCACCTAGTATATCCGTAAGTCAACTGGACAAATTTTTTCAATTAGCCTCAACGAGTACAAACTATAATTAACTCGCTGACACAATAAACTTACATGATCACTCCATCCCAGCTTAGAATTCATGATTAGCCCTAGATTATTAACAATTGGAACAAATAAAATAGTGTCATTATTTAAGAAGAGTTCAGGTACAATACCATGGGAGCTATTTTTGGAGAAAAATAATGCTTTACTTTTAGAAGGATTTATGGTAAGCACATTATTCTTAGACCATAGCGAAACACTGTTAAGATCACAATTCAGAAATCTCACAATTTCATCTAAATTCGACAAGTCCCCACCAATATAAAATTGCAAATCATCAGCATAAAAATGATAACGACAATTTAAAATAAACCAGGGAAGATCATTAATGTAAATAGAAAAAAGTAAAGGACCTAAAATTGAACCTTGGGGAACACCAACAAAAACATCCCGTAGGCCGGAAATATCATCACCGAGCCTTAGAAATTGTTTACGATTATCAAAATATGAATGTAACAATAAAATAGCAGGATTAGAGAACTTTGACTTGTATGATTGACACAGTCAAAAGCCTTAGAGAAATCTAAAAGTACTAAAATCACAAATGAGTTACATTTATCCAAAGTAGCAGATATATCATCAACTATATGAATAAGTGCGGTTGTAGTACTATGACCAGATTTGAAACCCGATTGGAATTTGCAAAGAAAATCAAAACAATTAAGGTGCTCAAGCATTTGTATTTGCATAATTTTTTCCAAACCTTAGAAAGAGCAGGCAAAATGCTTATCGGACGAATGTCAGAAACAGTAGAAATAACATCCTTCTTAGGAAGAGGAATAATCGAAGCCACTTTTCATAACTCAGGAAATACTGATTTCGTTAAACACTGGTTCACAATGAATGTGATATGTGGCAAAAATAAATCAATAAATAATTTTAGTATTTTGAAATCAACCATATCATATGCCATTGAATCTGATTTAATAGCTTTAATAGCATTCAGTACCATAAGCTCATCAACACAATCAAAAGAAAATGTATAACCATCAGAACTACAATAAATAGAATTCTGCCTTTGCCGAATGCATATTTTCTGCTAATGACATTTTAGATGGTATAAGTAATTTTAGTGAATCCTTATGCCGAATCGGGATTGGGATTCCTACAAGGAAGACCTGAGAGAATACAAGAAAGAGTTGAGGAAGGCACAAAGGGAGTCTTGGAGACTCTTCTGTTGTAGAATGGAGGAAGTCTCTGAGACTTCTCGCCTTAGGAAAATTCTATCTACTAACCCAACTAGTCCTAGTTACTTAATTAGGCCGGACGGGCTATGGACAGCTTCAAGTGCGGAATCATTGGAGCTTCTCATTGAGACCCATTTTCCGGGAAGCATTGATGACTCGATGGAGCCTGAAGCTCATCGAGGAACACCTTTAACAGATGTGGATGGCATCGTGGACAGGAAACGAATCCTGTGGGCGCTGAACGGTTTTAAGCCTTATAAATCGGCGGGCCCGGATCGGATTATACCAGCAGAGGTCCAAAGGAACTCTGCAGTTATCCTCCCCTGGCTGGAGGTTATCTTCAGGGGATGTCTGCAATTGGTCTATATTCCCAGGAATTGGACGGAGGTCAAAGTGGTTTTTATCCCGAAATCGGGAAAAAGCTCACAGGCTTATCCAAAGGACCTGCGGCCTATAACTCTATCATCCTTTCTGTTGAAAACCTTGGAAAGATTGATAGACGTACTTATTCGAACAAAAGTTGAGCCAAGGAATTGGGCAACGTCGCAGCATGCGTACTGTAAGGGAAATTCGGTGGACACAGCTCTGCACGATCTAGTACGCATGATTGAGAAGTCAATTTACTCGCAAGAGTATTGTATGGTAGCATTTCTCGACATTGAGGGTGCCTTTAATAATGTAAAAACGGAGGCGATCATGGAAGGATTGTCATTTCTGAAGGTGGATTATCCTATAAGTAGGTTGATAAATCAGATGCTGGTAAGCAGGATTATTATCTCGGAACTGGGAGAGTCCACCATTAGAAGGCGGGTGGTTAGAGGAACTCCGCAGGGAGGAGTAATGTCCCCCTTTCTTTGGAGTGCAGTGGTGAATGGATTGCTGTTGGAACTGGAGAAAGAGGGTATAGGGGTTGTAGCGTATGCAGATGATGTAGCAATAGCTGTCTCAGGCAAATATCTGGATACGATTAGGGATGTTATGCAGAATGCACTCCTGATCGTTACGAAATGGGCCAGCAAATGTGGATTAGGGATCAACCCCTCCAAGACAGAGCTGGTACTATTTACTAAGAAATATAAAATTCCGGTAGTTAGCCCTCCTACCGTGAACGGCATTAGACTGGCTTTTGCTGGCAGAGCGAGATTTTTGGGCATAATCTTGGACAGTAAGCTCAGCTGGAAGCCTAACATTGTAGAAAGGGTGAATAAGGCTAATGTAGCCATTTACTCGTGTAGAAACGCCATAGGGAAGAAATGGGGTTTGAAACCAGAGCTGGTACACTGGCTCTATACCGCAGTGGTAAGGCCTGTGCTGATGTACGGGGTTGGCGTGTGGTGGCCAGCTCTGGAAAAGGTAACCTATATAAGGATGTTGGAGAAGGTGCAAAGAACGGCCTGTATGCTTATAAGCGGGGCGCTTAGGACAACACCTACACGCGCTTTAGAGGTTATGTTCCATCTTATTCCAATCGAATTTTTTGGTAAGCAGATGGCAGCCAATGTGGCTACAAGGCTCTCGGCTGTCTCTCAGTGGAAGTGTCTTCAGGCGGGACACTCGACGATAGTTAGATCACTAGGGGAAGAACTGGTGAATCTAGATTATACTAAACCAACGTTGTGCTTCGATATAGGTTTCCGGATCATCTGTCCTTCTAGGGAATCCTGGAGGAACGGATCAATACTGGAAAACGAGTCACTGCAATTTTTCACAGACGGCTCTAAGCTAGACGGCAAAGTAGGAGCTGGAGTCTTCTGTGAGAAGCTTAATGTTAATATTTCTGTTCGTCTCCCTGACTACTGCAGCGTGTACCAGGCTGAAGTGGTGGCGATAGGGGAAGTCGTGACATGGTTGAAGCATAACGTGGTATCTGTTAGGGATATCGCGATTTATGTGGACAGTCAAGCGGCACTCAGGTCACTAGAGGCGGTTTCTCTGAAGTCACGGGTGGCGCTGGATTGCCGATCATCTCTTAATGAGATGAGCGAGTATTTCAGTATCCAGATAATCTGGGTCCCTGGTCACTCGGACGTCACGGGAAACTGCAGGGCAGACGAACTAGCTAGGTACGGTACGACTCTCCAGATGCAACCGGAAAGGGCAGGTCTGGGGAGGCCTATAGCAGCGCTTAAATTGACGATCAGTAAAAAGGCAATCGCCTTGACAGATGAGAGGTGGACCAACACTCTCACGTGCAGGGTAGCAAAACAGGTTTGGCCAAAACTGGACCTGCGGCGCTCCAAGGCACTTATATCCCTGGGAAAACGAGATTTAGGATTGGTCGTAGGGATACTGACAGGACACTGCCTTTTTGGGGAACATGCGAGAAGGCTGGGTCTAGAGACGAATGACTTTTGTAGAAGTTGTATGGACGAAGAGGAGGAAGAGACGTTAGTTCACTTCCTATGCTCGTGTCCAGCACTATCATACAAAAGACATAGGTACTTGGGTGTGTACAACATGGACAGCCTTTCTGAACTCGCGGACTTTGGGGTGCGAGATATATTACGCTACATCAGTAGCTCTGGTTGGTTTCAGCGGGAGTAAGGGGAGATTGGATCCTGTGGTATCACAATGGGCCATTATTGGCCTAAGTGTGCGATAGCAGCCACTCTAACCTAACCTAACCTAACCTATGCCGAACGCATAAGGATTCACTAAAATTACTTATACCATCTAAAATGTCATTAGCAGAAAAAGTAATGATTCCTTCAGTAGACGAACATGAAATACCAAGCAATTTTAAATTGTTCCATGTAAGCTTAGGATTATGCATATTCCCAAAGTAAAACTTATTTTTCGCTTGATTGACGCAAGCATTAGTTTTATTTCTAAGAAATTCAAAAGATTCCCAATCAATCACTAATTTGGAACTTTTATATTTCTTGTGAGCAAAATCTCTACGCGCCATTAAGCCCAAAATCTTTACATTTAACCAAGGAGCAGTAGGACATTTTTTAATACTCCGTTTTCGAGGAACACAAGCAGAATCTAATTGTAACACATATGAATTAAATACATGAACAATATCGTTGATGTCATTAAAAAAATAGATTCCATTCCAATCTAAAGAAAAGAACTGATCTATAAAATGTTCATAGCTAACAGCGCTATAATCATGAACTATGGAATAATAAATTTTGTCTCTAGTACGACAGAACTTGTAGCAAGCATAAATCAAATCATGATCCGATATGGCAGGAACTACTAATTGACCAAAAGAAATTATATTGCATATATCGGGCACATATAAAATTATTAAAACTAATAAAGTGCTATCTAATCTAGTTGGATTAAAAGGTAAGTAGTACAAGTTATGTAACCTCAAGCAATCACTTAACTTATTATTTATCAACATGTTAAAATTAAAATCTCCACAACAAATGACTTTCTCATATAGTGATAGGTATTCTAAAAAAATCAACTCAATATTATTAACATCATCAGCACAAGCAGGTGGAGGATTATAAATAATAATAATAAGGATTTTACCAATACATTCCGTAAGCTCCAACACTAAAATTTCTACTTTACCAAAGGCACCGCAGAATATTTTTTTGATGTTTAATGCAGATCGATAATAAATAGCAACACCACCCCATCGCGTATTATTAGTTCGGTCAAAACGAATAATATTATAACTATTAATACGAAGTGACTTGTTTAAAATTTTACAGCTAAGATGGGTTTCAGTTAACGCAAGGAAGTCAAATTTGTACTCATTCAATAAAACAGTAACGTAATATTTACCTGCAGATTGTCACTTGGAACAGCAATACCACTACATACGTTACATGAAAGGAAATTTAAACAATTAACGTGTGCAGCTGGAACCCGAAACTTCGTATGATGAGGCAACCTTGTACGAAAATTTACATTATTAAATTCCCGAATATTAACACCTATAGGCCACATATCAGGATCAAGAGCTCCGGATCTCGTAATTCCGCAGGTAAACCCAATTTAAAACAAGAATAATGCAACGAACCAAGATCTCTTCCTTTAGGCACCAATTTAAACACCTTACAAAAATTAGTATCCAAACATGCTTTTACCATCGACAAAATATCTTCTTCAGATGTATCGGAATTAAATTTTGATACATGCAACCAGAGCATCGGCATAATCGTTTTAATGCCAAAATTTTCAGCATAGCACTTAGTCCCACAAAATGATTTATTTAATACACCAGATGTGGAACTAGAGCCAAGACTTGCAGGTTTAATATCAGGCGTGACATAACTTGAACGATCAGATGTATCAGCAACTATAGATGAATGATTGACAGCCGTAGACGCAGCAGATGATGTATCCAAAGATAAGGACAAGTTCCTTTCGCACTTCCCACACAAACTTTTCCACAATTTCATTAGCAGAGTGGTTGCGACGGAACCCAAAGGTGATTTCCGACAACAAATTACCCTCATTCACAAATTTACCTACTTTATTTTTTACCTTACCATACGACCTTTCATCATGCCATTTACAATTTTAACAAATACATTCAGCATACATATTCCCCTGTAATTTGTTGCCAGATTTCGGTCGCGATCCATTTTAGGAATAGGTACCACTCTGCTTTCCTTCTATTTTTCCGGTATTTGAATACTCATCCATACTTGATTGAGAATTTGAAGCAAGGCCACCTTGGCTTCGAATTCCGATCTGCCAATCATTTTATAACTCACTCTGTTTGATCCGGAGGTCGTAGTTTTGGATGTTTCTAAGACCCCTCGAAACTCTTCCCAGTCAAATTCCTTACAC
Organism: Nephrotoma flavescens; assembly: GCA_932526605.1. Classification (NCBI taxonomy): domain Eukaryota; kingdom Metazoa; phylum Arthropoda; class Insecta; order Diptera; family Tipulidae; genus Nephrotoma; species Nephrotoma flavescens. The sequence goes on along the minus strand of OW052221.1, from coordinate 175,833,186 downwards.
ATGTCGCTTATAATTTCATTTTCATTATCAGGTAACAAAACTTCATATCTAGCGCTCAAATTACTACCTACATCCGTCATCATTTGTAAAAAGACACCTCCATTCTCTCTGTCATCTAACACTGCATTACTGCCTTTCGCTCTTTAACCTCTCACTCTGTTAAACTTATCACATACATCCTTAGTTGTGGTCCTATGTGTCATTATGGACACATATTCCCGCCAAATTTTCCTCTTCGCGCTTCGGATAGCCTTTTTCAATCTTGCATTCATCCTTGCATAATTTATTCAGCATTCATAACATATACTATACACCTATTGAACTCTCTCAATGCTATCCGTTTTCTTTCATACCAATACTGGATTATTTTTATTCCACCAACCAAAACCAACAACAAATAAAAGCCCTGAACAAAGTTTGAAACGCAGATACCAATATGCAACAAACTACAGAAGATTGTATTGCTTACATTAACAATCCCATGTTAATTTTTTTCTTTCGCACCACTACTTATTCAACTAGTGCGCACATACGATGTAAGCATATGTATATTCTAATACAACTATCTATAGTGTAGTTTTTTTCTGTATTTGTTGCATTACCCAAGTATAACAAAACGAAAGTAAAAATTGAGCACAGTATTTTCCTTCGTTTTCATCCAAAATTAACGAAAGTTAAACTTCACATTATAAAGATAGTGTTTGTAGCGTATACGTATTATATACATATGCGTATACAAATGGCGTTATTTAGTTTATTGTGAGAACGCTAAGTTTATAGTAACTTTTAACGATGCGGATACATTTGTCAACTTTGATATTAATTTAATTGAAGGTAGGGAGGCTGTAAAACAATTGGTAATGTAAAGATTCATTCGAGATAATTTTGTACAATCTATTATATTTTGTTTTCCTATTTTATATTTATAAATCATTATTTATGAAGCAAGATGGCCACAAACTAAAAAAGTGCATTAGGGCAAACTTTACAGAGCTGTTCATTGAAGAGCTTTGCTGCAATTTTACGTTTAACGGTCAATAAAGATAATGTGAGATATGGTTTACGTTATTCCGTGTTAAATTTAATAATTATAATATTATTTTCAACATTTTAGATTGTACTATGGAAAAATTTACGAACTCTATCGAAACCGATTTAATATCCACAAATCCCAATTATTATTTAAAAGACAAACAAGGAAAATCATTAAAAAAAAAATCTAGTGTAAATATTAGAAATTAAAAAACTGAATAATTTAATCGAAATGTATATATATATGTCCAAAGTAATCAATAATGAATTAAAATAATAAATTTAATAAGTCATTTTATATTACAAAAACAAAAATATTTCATTAAAAACATTTAATTTTACAACCAAAATTTGAAAATTGCCGTTTTAACAAACACAAGCACAATTGTTCCCGCCAAATATTTCTCAATACGCATACACATGCAATAAAATGTTTATAATGAGTTTCGTCCAGTTTCGAATTTTCGCGACACGCTTCATACGTTTTATTTTAATAAATTGCAACTCAAACTTAGAAAAATACTAGACTAAGTTTAGTACTTAAGTACGAATATCGCCAGAAAAATTGAAAGTAAAAATACTTGGGTAGCATGACTTTATATTGTTGTTGGTTTTGCACCAACCATTCGCCTTACATTCATTTCCTCTTACATGTATAGTGCATATTTCATTCTCACTCTCTACTTCATCCTCAAGTTGGTTAACTTCGTTTGTTTCATTCATTATGAGAGAGCATTCATACGTTCGACCCATTTCTTGCCATTCATAATGACCTAGACCATTCATATCAACATTTTTACCATCTAAACACATCCTGATCAAATAATGATCACTACCCAAATTCTCATCCGTAACAGTCCAAGTGGCTTGGGCTGCCAACCCACTACACATTAATGCTAAGTATATCGCACTGGCTGTCGACCCCAAACACGCAATCCTAGTTGACCCATCATCATTCAGGATTACGAGATCGGAATCCAAAATAAAGTGAGTCAACAAGTTTTCCCTAGCATCATTTCTTACACACCTCGATACTCTCGAATGCGCATTCATATCACTCCCCCAGAATCACGTCATTTTTTCCTTCCACCTAGTCAAACAAAATTTGAAAATCTCTCAGGTTTTTTTCTCTATCACTCACTTATTCAACTGGAGTTGCATATATGTTACACTCACAAATAGCAAATTTCTGTCTAGATTTCGAATTTTGACTGCGATGACTTCGATGCGCTCGAATGACGGTGTGTCGAACTGTACCATGCTGATATTAGTCCGTGCCAATATCGCCACTCCGCCGAAGCCATCGGCCCTCGGTCTAGACACAAAAAATTGTACCCACTTACATAAAACGTCTTACCCTCACGCTCCCAAGTTTCACACAAAAGCATTACATTCACAGCGTTCTTGGCCAGATAAGTCCGCAACATATCGCCATTGGCATACATGCTGAGGATATTTATCTGACCAATTGTCACGCATTCATTGGATCTTAACATTCGCACTTCCATTTAAAAGAAAGGAAGAAGGGTTGAAACAATTTAAACCTAAAAGTAACGTTTTCACCCTCCTTCCCTCTAATAATCATCATCACTCCTCATACCTTGATCATAGTTTTGTATAATCTACCTCTCGTTAGGATTAAAAACTACATATGTATCTCCTTGCTAATACCTCTTCGCTGTTCTTTTCTGCCACTGCTGATAACGACTAGCACCGGCTAGTACAATTTAAAATTATAATTTAATCAAAACTAAATTAAAAATTATCAATTATCACTTAATTTTCAATCTATGTATAATAAATACATCCCTGACCAGTACAATTTATATTATATACCTTGTTAGATACATTTACCTATGTTACAATAGATATAATTTATATACTAACCCTTTATACAATACTTACATATTTTGCTTATATATAATTCGTATTTCTTGTTCATGCTTATTATGTACTATTTATATATTAATTTGTTTGTATGTATATGTATTATGTAATCTTGTTAAATATCTCGCAATTGTAAAAATAATAATTTTGTTTTTTGAGTCTATTCTTGCAATCGCATAAATCCGTCTAGTTGCCTAAAATACGCCATATAAATAAATAAATTGCCTATACACAATTTGATGGAATAAACCTCTTTAATCTACGGAACATATTTCTGGCTATTATCAAAAATCAGCAGCAGTTCAACCAGACAAAGGAATCACTATTTATTCGAATTCGGCGGAACGTTAAACGCTTCGTCCTCATTATCAACTGCTTTGATGACAATTTTAGTGTTGCTTGGTCCTGGCTCTTGTGTTGCAATGTTGTTTAATTTTTGTTTCGTCATTTCTTTTTTTCTCCAATACTGACGTTTAATCTTTATTTTTATTGTTGTTGTTATTATTGTTGTTATGGTTACTGTCGTTGTTATCATTATTGATGGTGTTGTTGTTATTGTTGTTGTTTTTATTGATATTGTATTTGTATTATTATTGTTGTTATTATTACTGTTGTTTTCATTATTGTTGTTGAATTTATTGTTGTCGTTATTATTGTTATAATTTTTGTTTGTATTGTTGTTACTGTTGATGTCATTTTCCACATTTACTTTGTTCCTTTTTAGTATTTCACTGTTTCTTTTTTATGTGTGTCCATCGTTGCTTGAGTAGTGTTTGCGTGTTTTCGCGATACATATTAAGTTTCTTTTGCTTTAAAATAAGTGATGCGATCCATTGCTTTAATTTTAATTATTTCTACATCCATTATGAATATCGGGCAATTTTTGTAAAATGCGGTGTGATTGTTTGCGCATTTTACGGGTTCGCAAACTTCTTCGTCGTGTTCTTCGTTCACGTTTTTCGAGCATTTAGAACATGTTCTTGGACGGAAGCATTTAGTTTTCGTGTGCCCGTATCACTGGCAGTTGTGACATCTCATTGGGTTTGGGATGTACAACCGTACATCCAACCTCAAATACCTGCTTTGGCGTGTTCCGGTAACTCGATTGTATTGAATGTAACGATATGTAGTGGCGTATCTCGTAGCTCATTGTTAACGTTTCGTTTTATACGTTCCACTTTGATCACATTTTGAGTTTTTAGTTCTTTTTCGATCTAATCGGGCTCAACATTAATCAAATCATGACTATAAATTACACCTTTACTGCAGTTCAAAAACTTGTGTTCTTCTACTTTGACCGGCATGTTTGCTAGTTTAGTGGCCTTCATTACAGCTTGAAATCCATCGTCTTTATTTGTCAACACCAAAAGATCCCCGATACGTAGTAGTTGCGTCTCCTTGATGTGTGACGTGATCATTGATAAGTCTTTTTCAATCAAGAAAGGCGATAATCCTCGAAAACTGTTGTCATTGTCAGCCTTCTTCACCACTACATAGTTTTGGTTAGCCTCGTTTTCTTCGAAAAACAGTCGTTTTCTTTTGTTTTTATTTTTTTATATTTGAAGAGTACTGTGCTGCTTCCCCTCATATTCATGAGAGCCTGGATCCGGATTTTGCTTCTAAACAACATCCTGCCTGTAGGCAGTTGCTGGGTAAATTTTAAATTCCGGTGCAGGTACACCCTGTCTCTCAACAAACAAATTGACGTAAGGTACTGGTGAAAGGACACCCAGTCACTCAAAAAACGGGTTGACGTACGGTATTACGGTTGTTGTTTGAGTACACAAGAACAATTTTACTTTTGTTAGTTGTTGTTGTTGCCACACACAAATCAATCACTAAAATCACTTATTTTTAATGTTTATACGACTTGAAAAAAAAAAATTGTCTAAGATCGCTGTCAAAAACCACTCTGTTCGCAATGAAATCGAAAACGTGAATGTGGTATTGTTATATAGACAATATTCCACTGTAAAATAATACATCAGTCGTCGCGACCTGATGAGAAGACTGATTTTTTCAAATCAATAATCTCATCTGTTCGAAACTGATTGCTGTGATTCTTACACATTTGCCATCTAATATAAGTCTAATATTCACATAACCTGTATAGCTGATTTTGGCACAACGAACCCATGGTGCACGACTTACAAGAAAGGACATCAGTTTATGAAAGAGCACTTTATTCCCTTGAGATATCTTTACGATTCCAATGCAATACTGCCACAGAGTCTTATTCTGGTCTAGTAAACGTATTTAGTATATCTGAAATAAAAGGAGTTTTGAGGCAATCGATTTAAATTGTACACTCAGAGAAAAACATACTATTAAATTCGCAATAGTACAACTATTACTTTTGTGGTATACTTTTTCTTATTAAATCTACGATTTTCCATTATTTTATACGATTGATTCAATAGGATTGACATTGTTGATTTTTAGTCCAAACATAGAATTAATATTACAACAAATACTATTAAATTAACAGTATATACCTTAATACATACCATTTCATACTGATTTTATAAACAGGTCTGTTTCTAAAACACACCGATGTAGCAGGAAAAAATATGTCGGGATATAATTATCTCGACTCTAAACCGGTAAATGAAAAGTGAATATTGATACTATTAAATTGAAGGTAATAGCATTAATATTATAAATTCTCTACTATCAAAGCAATATTTTGTTTGTTAGTATTAAATCTCTCACTATTAAATTAATAATAAACACCGTAATATTTAACATCATACTATTAAATCTAGGTTAATAGCATGGTGACTTACGCTCACGATTCAGTACTTATCGAGAGCTTAACAAGAAAGGATTCTTTACGGTCTAAATAAAATACACAGGTTAATTTAATTTGGTGTTAAAATTATTAGATAATATTAAGTTTAACGTGGTGGTATTTATTTAAAAAAAAAATAAAGGTGCATATATAATGTGTTCAATAATATAGTTATGTTAAATTAAGAATAGTGCCGGTAAAAATGTGATTCGATGATGAAATAAATTTTTTAGAGGTGCGATTCATATTTTCCACGTGTTTTTAAGTGTACGGTTATGTGCTAAAGGTTGTGTAACAAAATGTAACTGGCTTTAAAAGTAAATGAAAATATTTTTAATACGGTTAAAATTCTGGCCTAATTTTACTTTACGTATACACCGAGAAAAATAAATGTGATGCCGCCCCCAAACCCCCGCTTTTCCACAACTTTTACAAATCTTAAAGTGTAAAAAAAAATTAAAAAAATTTCAAAATTTTTCCGGAAAAATTACTTGTACTGTCGAAAAACTGTTAAGATATCCTAATATCAAAATGTTTATAAAAATTACACATTTGTACGTATTTTGAATAAAATAATATGCATTTTTTTTAAGTGAAAGTTTTCCCGGAAAATGGGGTAATTTTCTGGAAAAGTTTAGTTTTTAAAAACTGTTGTTAAACAATCCTGCATTTAAAAATATTAAAAATGTATACTCCATGCATGATTTTCTCAATTCGATGTATACGTAAAGTAAACTTTAGCCAAAATTTCTAATATAATATATTAGTACCTAAATTTTTTCCTCGCAACCTTGTATGAACGTGTCGAAAAAAATTATATACGTCACATTTTTACAAACATGCTTTTTAATTTAATGGAGTTTTGCCATGATAAAACAGGACCGAATCATAATATACATTAAAACTTCAACATCTTGTAATTTGGAAAAACTAAGGCGACATGGCTGACGAATTTATAGTCGAACCCTCCTGTGAATCAGCTATACCTGTCATCGAAGTGGAAAATGAGTTACATGACTTGATTTGTGGTAGATGGGTTTGATGAATTATCTTATCGGCTTGTTATTGGTAAGAACGTTATTCATTTTTCTTAACCGTATAATTAACAATAATAATAATATTATACATATGTTTGTTATTTTTATTTTAATTTTAGGTCACGTTTTTCACATTGAAAGCCTGTTAGTTACAACTGGCTCTGAATTTGAAGATTTATTTTCAACTCCCATGTTTCGTTTAAATTTATGGAGGAAAAATGTAAGTCTTATATATGTTACTTGGTATAGCGTAAAAAATACAAATTTCTTTTTATTACAGACCAGTACTATTTCTGTGTCAAACTCCTGTCGGGAGTAGATTGAAGCACAATCACCAGTTCCATCGCCCGAGCCGGAACGCATTGCTACTATCCCATCCTCTTATAATGAGATTACCACCGCGAAACTTCTTTCAATCCTAAATAATTCTGAAATAGGTGTTGAAGTTTTAAAATATTATGAATAACATAACATTCTGGCTGACGCAAACAAGGATATATTGACGTCACTCATAGTGGAATCATATTTCAATAACAGAAAGATAATGGTCATACGGGATGTAGAAATTGCAATTAATGCAATTCATTCAATCTTTCCAAAGGAATGTAAAGTGAGGGGACGTTTTTATTTATATTATCTACTTTTAAACAGGACAAGTGGTGCAGTGGTTAAAGCTTCGGCCCTTGCACCGGGCGATACTGGGTTCGAATCCCATCAGAGGCTAGATGCAAAATTAAATAGCATAGTAATATTTATTTATAGTTTTATTATTTACAATCAAACTGTGTATTAATAGTATTAAAATGAATTAATATAAATAAAAAGTGTATAATACATTTGAAAAAAGTTTATTTGTTTTCATTTTTAATTTGAAGGTACAGGTACGGTTTCTAAGGTACATACAGTTTGAATTAATAGTTCATACAATAGCTCCTTTAATAAGATCATCCTATTATTTTAATGGTTAATCTCATTATTGTGCTTGCTTTCTAATACGATTTATCACATTAAATTAATAGTATTCCTTCTGTAATAATAGCAAATACTATTGTGTTAATAATACGATTATCCTTTTAAATTAATAGTACATCAAATCAATTTTAATACTGTAAATTATTAGTATAAAAATGTAACACTATTAAAATATTAGTAGATAGCAACCATTATTATAACAATTTAGAAACTATTATTTCAAAATGATATTTACTATTGACTAAAATTAATAGTAAAAAACTATTAAAATAATAGCAAATTACGTAAATTTTATAGTATTTTTCTCTGAGTGTACTGTCCAATATAACGATTTGGATGGTCTTTCATATGACATCTTAATTTTAAAACTTATGAGCAAAATAGAGCAGTGCAGTTGAACTATTTTGCTAACAAGAGAGGGATCACTGCTTTGGGATGGCAAAAACTGCGTAAGCAATTTAGAGTAACCATTTTTTTAACAAAAGCATCAGTGGAAAGTCTGTGGTTGACGGTGTGAAAGAGATACCCTATTATATGGTTCTAACCTCACCGAGTGGCTCCATACAAATCTAGTCACAGAATCTAGTCGTGAGAATCGTTACAGATGCCTAAGTAATAATAGTATGAGGTGTGTGTGTGTGTGTGTTTTTTTTTTTTATTTTTTTATTTTTTTTATTATGGGTGGAGGAGGGGAACCTTCGATAGGCTTCACGTGTGAACCCATATCTCAAACACGTGATAGTGTCGGATTCTTACCGACTAAACCACCACCCCCGGTAAACCATGCCGTTCGGCCCCGTAGAACTACCGTTAGGTATTACTTCGCGAGGCAGGCTCAGCTTTCGCTGCTCGGCTGGAATTAACTCCTCACTGAATTTCTGGTTCTTTCGAGGCGTCTCAACTCTCCCATTATCCGTGAGACGCTTCCGCTTACGGCGTTTCACCCATCTTCAGATGCTAGCATAAACTCCAGTATATTTTCCGGTGTTAGTTGGACCCCACGTGCACATATACTGCTTCTCTCCTCAATGAATCGTGGACACTAGAATACTACGTGCTCTATATTTTCTGGTACTCCGATGCATAAAGGGCAATCTGATGACTCTTCGTGTTTGAATCTGAACAGGTATGATCTAAAGCAACCATGACCCGTCAGAAACTGTGTAAGATGGTAATCCACCTCGCCGTGTCGCCTGTTTAGCCACGCCTCGATGTAAGGGATCAGGCGATAGGTCCATCTACCATTCGTCGACTCACTCCATCTTCTCTGCCATACAGTTATCGTCTCCGCCCGTGCCAATCGGTGGTTCTCTGCTTTTGTTCCTTGACCACGACGCAGGTACGTGATTTGGCGCTCCTTGGCCAGAAGATCTATTGGGGGCATTCCCGCAAGAACACACGCAGTGTCTTCTGACACCATCCGAAATGCGCATAATACTCTCAGAGCACTTAGCCTCTGAACTGAGGCTACTCTTTGCCTATAGGTATCCTTCTCCAACGAGTTGACCCAAATTGGTGCCCCATACATCATTATCGATGTAACGACATTGGCGAGGAGAACTCTGCTGCTCATTCGCGCCCCTCTTGTATTAGGCATTATTCGTGCTAGTGCCGCATTAACTCTCCTTGCTCGCTCGCTGGAGGTAATGAGATGTGTCTTATATGACAATCTGGCATCGATCATTACCCCTAGGTACCTGATGGATGGTTGGCTAACAATTTGTTGGGCTCCAATCTCTAAGGTGACGCTCTCCATTACTTTTCTGCTAGTAATAAGAACAGCTTCTGTTTTATGCTCTGCTAGTTGCAGCCCAGCAGACGTTAACCACTGGCGAATAAGTCTAACCGTCCTATTACAAATCTCCACAATTTCCTCTCTGTGTTTTGCGACAACTACAATCGCGATGTCGTCCGCGAATCCAATCACCCGTGCATCACTTGGTATGGGCAGTCGAAGACCACCATCGTACATCACATTCCATAGTGTAGGACCTAACACTGATCCTTGAGGAACTCCACCAGTCACCTCGTAAGCTTTCTTTCCCTCCTTAGTATCGTAAATTAAGATTCTCTCGCTAAAGTAGCTGGAAACTAGTCTCAGCAGGTACTTCGGTATCTTCATCCGTGTAAGTGCGTTAAATATGCAGCTCCAGTTTGCCGTGTTGAATGCGTTTTTCACGTCCAATGTGACTATGGCACAGTATTTTTTACTACCACGTCGCCATCGAGAACCGGATATCGCATGGTGCGCCGTATCTACAACTTCTTTAACCGCATCCACTGTTGAGCGCGCCTTTCGAAAGCCATACTGATGCTCTGCCAGGTTTCCTGCTCTAACTATAGCCTCTTGTAACCTGTCACATACAACTCTCTCTAGGGTTTTGCCAGCCGCATCCAACAGACAGATTGGACGCCAGGAGGACGGCTCATCTGGTGGTTTGTCTCCTTTTGGCAACAATACCAGTCTCTGTTCCTTCCATTTACTAGGGATCACCCCCTCAACTAAGCATGCAGTATATACTTCCGTGAATAAGTTTGGGTATGCTTTAACCGTCGACTTCAATGCAATATTCGGAATGTTATCCGGACCAAGAGCTTTATTGTTACCCACTCTACCACATGCCTTCAGAACCTACTCCTCAGTAACTGGTGGTACATCATCCTCCTCATTGCCTAATACTTCTAATAAACAATAGGGTTGCTGCGGGAACAGGTGACTTACTATGTCAGACAGCATTGCCGGGCATGTTGGAACAGTGGCGTAATTGCTTCTGAATTTTTTCATCACCAGTCGGTAGGATCTACCCCAGGGATCGCGGTCGACCTCCTCGCACAGTTCGCGAAAGCACTTTCGTTTACTTAATTTAATGGCATGTTTGAGTTCTGATCGAGTTTTACAGTACTGTTGTCGAAGGGGAGAGTTTTCGACATATCTAGCACGCTGGTATCGCCTTCTTGCGTTCAGGCACCTTTTACGCAATTCCGATATCTCATCGTTCCACCAGAAGACCGGTTTTCTACGATTATCCACCATTCTTCTTGGCATTGCTACATCACAGGCTCTTGTGACATGTCTCATAAGCTGGAAGGCTTTGTTATTTGCGGTACCAGATAGGATAAGGTTCTCCATCATGAGACGGAAGATGTTCTCATCGAACGCTGCTGACTTCTATCCTATTCTCTTCCTGTGTCCAACTATAGTCCTTTGGGGTCCACTATCCGCCAGTTCATACACAATAGCTTGATGGTCACTATGCGTATATAGATCACTCCTTCTCCATGCTACTCCTCTCACAGCAAGACAATGGCTCATAAACGTTAGGTCAACAATCGAAGTGGCATTTCCTCTACAGAAAGTAGGTGGAATTCCTGTATTCATTAATACGACCGGTAATGATGCGAAGGCCTCTAACAATGCGGTACCTCTGCTATTGGTTTCTCTACTTCCCCACTCTACGGCCCATGCATTAAAATCCCCGGCTATGAGCACCGGGTTGTAGCTCCGTGCATCATCTGTTAATTGATCGAGGAATGTTTTAAATTCTTCAATCGATGCACTAGGAGGTGCGTAGCAACTATAAATATGAACGCCGTTCACTTTGGCTCTGACAAACCCGGGTAGAGTATTCACACCAATTTCTTGTAAGGGGTAGGTACCACAAACCCATACAGCAGCTCGATTCGATCTATCTGGCACCCAGCACCGTCTATCGAAGTTTCTATATTGCTCACACACAATTAAAATGTCCGCTTCCACTTCCCGTATGGATTGCTGCAGCAGGTCCTGAGCAGCCTCACAGTGGTTAAGATTGACTTGGATAATTTTCATTTCCAACGTTCTTTTTGCAGCGCTTTCTGGTAAACCGGACATTTACCACTACCAGTTACGTGTTTGCTACAGCCTTTGGTCGATTCGTCGCATAGCATGCATTTTGAGTCTTTTTGGCATGTCTTAGCAAAGTGCCCTTCTTCACCACACCTCCTGCAGAGCTTTGATCTATCGGCTTCGCTTCTACAGTTCCAAGACCGATGCCCATAACCGTGGCATTTAAAGCATCTAGTCAGCTCTATTTTTTCCCGGATTCGACAGGAAACCCAGCCGATTCTAACCTTACCCACTTCTAGCACTTTCCCAACCATAGTGTTAGGGAGGCTAACAACCGCTGTCTGCGTTCCTCGGTAGGCCTTTGTGAGTGACTTAACAAGACAGACACCTTTCACCTCTTGAAACTGTGCTTCCAGAGCCTCTCTTACCTCTTCAGACGTGGTAACTTCGTTCATGTCTTTGATCACTAGTAACGTCTCCTGGGTCAAAGTTTTAACTGACGCATTGCCCCCGATTGCTCTCGCTAATTGTTCTCGAAATATTGCGGTCTTCGGCTGGTCTCCTATAGTTTGTAGCTCCAACAATAGGTCTCCACTATAGGTTTGACGTATGTTTGATACCCTTTCCCCAGAGTATTTAGCGTCGGGTCCACCTTAACTTTCCGCAGCAGATCGGCAAATGAGATTTCGTCACTATTCTTTATTAGCAACGCATCCGGGCGAGCCCTTTTCCTTCGCGGACGTGATCGTCTTTTCCCCTTCACCTTCTGCCATTCTTGTTCTGAACCAACTGTCGCATCCTTCAATTGGTTTGAACTCGTGGTGTTAACATCTCCATTATCTGACATAGATTCTGTGGTCTTTTGCTTCTTTTTTCCGTCCTCTTCATTAATAAGGGTCTCCGACATTCGAATGGCTTGCGGAGGACCTTGCGGAGCAGCCTTAGTATTCCTTCTCTTAGTTTGCCTTCTTTCATCACTCTTAGGTGGCGTGGACAACTTCCTCTTACTGGGCTCCACAAGTGGTGTATCTTCGGTAGTCGACCCCTTACCGTCATTATTGACCGGCGAAGTTTGGCACTGCTTTTCCGAAACACTCATCTTCCCTATAGCTGAGCCATAAAGCGTGCTAATAGTGCTTATCATCTTTTTTATCTCGCTATGAACATTATTTCGCGGTAGCTACCAGGAACAACTTATATCTCCATCTTAAAGATGTTCACACTGAGTTAGCAATTCGTTTGCACTCTGTTGAGTTCGATTGGCTGGACAAAAAGGTTCGTGCAGAGGTAGCTGAATTTTCACATATTCAATATGTGAAACAAAAAGCTAAACTGGATGTGTTGCGAGATAAGGCTTATCCATTTAACCGTAGAGGTAATAGTGGTTCGTCTGATTTACAATTTCATACATGTTTTAAGAACTTGTCCTCAGTCGTTTTCCGTGATACAGAGGTGCAAATGCTTAGCAACGGAGTGAATTTTGCCCCTACGCCAAACAAAATCTACCTTCGATCATTCGAAAATCTAGCTGTAGATGCCGAAACAGCCTTATCTGGTCAGATAACCCAAATAAAATCAGTGTGTGCGTTACAAATAAAGAAAGGTATTGATAACTCTTCTTCTCCGATAAACTTATAACGTGATGTTGGGTTGCTGCAGATTTGAAGAGATGCGATTTGCGAAGCACTTGGTAAATCAATAATAATAATAAATTAACAATAAATAAAAAAAAAAAAAATTTGATTTAATTTTAAAAATTAATAAAGAAATTTTATTATAAAAAATTTTTAGTTTTTATGTTAGCTGCTCCTGCACCTTCAAAATTCCAAAATTGAATAAGAAGGATTTCAAAATTTTGTATAACTTTTATACAAAATTTTTAAGACCATCTGGATGCAATAAAAATTGGATTGATCCAGAGCTTTCGCTTTTTGGTAAACAAGGTAATAAAAATCTAAAATGCATCCACCAAATCTGGTTTCAGCTGGTTACCAATTTGTTTGTATTATAGACGTACGTACGCCTATGAACGGTATTGCAATGTTAAATTTGCTTTTGTTCTAACTGCCCGCCATCATGTTAAGTGGTATTAAATAATTGTGTCTTCGGTTATCACAATCATTTAATGATGATGGGGGGCATCTATAATAAGATTTTAATAACTACCGAACCATCGTTTAATTTAATATGCTGTGTCTTGGTTATCACACAAATGATGGTGGCATCTATGCGACAATTGCAATATCGTTCGTTTCAATGATAATTGAATATTGGTAACGATTTTGATTGATGTGCAAATCGGTATGATAATGGAAGTTGATAATTTTGTAATGTGTACAAAATTGATTTGTTGTATGTACCGATTTTGTATGGAGACTGTTGTTGCATATTCTTATGGAATATGTTTATTTATACGGAGAATTGTCCGTTGATAAATAATTCAGTCTACGGAGAATTGTCCGTTTGTGATTAAGTATATTGTGCGGTGTTTCTTGTAATTGAAGAAACAGGCCGCTACATCACTCCCTCCTCAGTGAAAAGGTCCCTCCTTTTGTGGGTTTTTGTGTCCTCCAGCGTTTGTGGATGGAGTTTTGGGAATTGTACTATTATAATGATGTATGATCGTTCTAATAGTAGCGGTGATGTGACTTGTTTACCAGCGAAAATGGTTTGATGATAGTAAATGTATCATTGGTGGCGATGTATGATCGTCATATGAAATATATTGTCTTGATGTCTACCAGCGATTGTGGTTGGAACTTATGAATTGGAGTTTATTGTTTGAGTTGAGTGAAGTTTGTATTAGCCAAAAATGCGGACAGTTTTCTTCACTCCCGATATTTGATCGGGTGAACTCAGTATTCCATAGACTGGTTTGAGTCTATCAATAGAGACAGATTGTTGCTTGTCTCGGATTTGCAAAACAAAGTGCTTACGAAGTCGTCGTATCACTTTGTATGGGCCTTCATATGGTGGTGTGAGGCCAGTGCGAACTTTGTCTATTCGTACGAAAACGTAGTCACAAGTTTGCAGTGACTTTGGTACGAATATGTCGCTTTGATTGGTTTTGCGCGTGTCCGTTGGGATGAGCTTGTTCATCGTGGAGCGCAATTGATCAATCACTGTGTCAGCGGTTACCTGGGATGTAAGTGGATGTCCCACAAAGAATTCTCCAGGTAATTTGATCGTTTGACCGTACACCAGTTCTGCTGGTGTACATTTTAGGTCATCTTTAACTGTTGCTCGGATTCCCAACAATATGATTGGGATCTCAGAGCTCCAGTTTACGGTATTTGCACGAGCTTTTAGAGCTGTTTTAAGTTGGCGGTGGAAGCGCTCAACCATACCGTTTGCTTGTGGGTGATAGGCAGTTGTTCGTATTCGATGTGAGCCTAAGAGTTGCATAAGCTCAGCGAATAGTTTTGATTCGAACTGTGTGCCTTGGTCGGTCGTTATGTTGGCCGGAACGCCGAATCTAGAGATATAGTTTTCGACGAGCGTTTTTGCTATTGTTGTTGCGGAGATGTCTTTTATGCAGTAGGCTTCAGGCCACCGCGTAAAACGATCAACGCAAGTTAATATGTATGAGAATCCATTAGATGGTGGAAGTGGTCCAATAATATCTATATGGATGTGCTCAAATCTACCTGGTGGAATTTGGAAATTCCCGTGAGGTGATTTGGTGTGACGTTGCACTTTACATTTTTGGCAGGATAAACAAGATTTCGCCCATTGGGTTACGTCTTTGTTCATACTAGGCCAAAAGTATTTTGCAGTGACAAGTTTACGAGATGCTCGTACACTTGGATGAGAAATATTATGCAGAGTGTCGAAAATAGTTCGACGTAATGCCTCTGGAATGTACGGGCGATTGTTGCCTGTAGATATTTCACAATAAACTGTTAAATCGGCTAATGGAAATTTATCTAATTTCCATTTGGAAGTGCGCCGATGTGTAGAACTAGAGAGTAACTTCTGTAGTTCTTGATCGCTAGCTTGTGCTTTTGCGATTGTTGTAATGTCGTAGCGAGTTGCTACGGAGGCAAGTTCGTGGTCAGAAGTCCGAGAAAGTGTGTCGGCGACCACATTGTCTTTGCCATGTATGTGCTGTATGTCTGTCGTAAACTGAGAGACATAATCTAAGTGGCGTGCTTGCCTTGGGTTTCGCTCCGCTTTAGAGGTAATTGCTCTAGTAAGCGGTTTGTGGTCGGTGAAAATAGTAAATTCCCGACCCTCGACAAAATAGCGAAAGTGCTTAATTGCTTGGAAAATTGCAAGCAATTCGCGGTCAAATGCCGAATATTTTCTTTCGGCATCTGATAATTTCTTGGAGAAAAATCCAAGAGGTTCCCAAGTGCCTTTATTTAATTGCTGTAAGACACCGCCTATTGCTGTGCTAGAAGCATCAGTAGTGATGCTGTATTTTGTTGCATTTAGCGGATGCGCTAAAAGAGCAATATTTTCTAAGCACTTCTTGAGCTGAAGGAATGCAGTTTGACATTCTTCAGGCCAAGAAATATTTTGAGGCGTTTTAGGTCTCTTGAGAAGTGTTGCCAATTGTGAGTGAATTGGGGCAAGTATCTCAGCGAGTTTTGGAATAAATCGGTGGTAGTAGTTTACCATACCGACAAATTGTTGTATTTGCTTTATGTTTTGTGGTGCAGGGAATTCCCTAATTGCATTAATTCGTCCTTCGGACGGCAGAATGCCATTAGGAGTAATTTTATGACTGAGGAAGTCAAGATTGCTTGTCCCAAACACACATTTTGCTGTGTTAATATTGACGCCATAATTTGACAATTTTTGGAAGAGTTGTTCCAAATGGAGTAAGTGCTGCTTCTCGTCTCTAGATGCTACGAGAATATCGTCAATATAAACAAAAACGAAATCGAGATCTCTCACGATTTCGTTGATGAAACGCTGGAATGTTTGCGCAGCATTTCTGAGACCAAATGGCATTCGAGTGAATTCGAATAAGCCAAATGGTGTGGTAATTGCGGTTTTATGTATGTCGTCAGGAGCAATTGGAATTAAATGATATGCCCTGACGAGATCTATTTTTGAAAAAATTGAACATCCATGTAATTGCATGGAAAAATTTTGAATGTGGGGAATAGGGTAACGGTCAGGAATAGTGACAGCGTTAAGCCTTCTGTAGTCCCCACATGGTCTCCAGTCGTTGTCCTTTTTCTTCACCATGTGTAATGGACATGATATTGCTGAAGAAGAAGGTCGGCAGATTCCTAGTTCCACCATGTGTTGGAATTCTAGGAATGCTGCTTTGTGCCGAATTGGATCAAGTCTACGTGGTCTCGCAAATGGTAAATGGCCTGTAGTCACAATGTGGTGTACTACATTATGCCTTACCGGAGAGTTGTAGTTTGGTGGAGCTGTTAAAGAAGCGAATTTCTTTAACAATGCTCCATAGCCATTGTTGATTATGTAGAACAATGGTGATGGCGTATCAACGAGTGCTGATGTAGCGTTGATAGTAAGCTTAGTGGATGGATCAATCAATTTGCGATTTTTCAGATCCACTAATAAACCGAATTTCGTTAGGAAATCCGCGCCGATGATGGGGCGATTGACATTGGCCAGAATAAATGCGTGTTTAAAAGAACGTCTTAAGCCAATGTCAACGTTAAGTAATTTGGTACCAAAAGTATTTATTATGGTACCATTTGCTGCTGACAGAACTAAATCGGGATTGCGATTTGTTCCGCAGCGATAATATTTATGATACGGGATTACGCTGAGGTCAGCGCCGGTATCAACCAGAAATGTGATACTGTTTTCTAAATCCCGGATAAATAAGCGGCTGTGCTGCGCTTGTCTTAAGTTTGCCGCTGCGACCTTGAGACTTAATGGTTTAGGGAACCGATTTGCGGGTCCCTTTTGTTGTTTAGCAAAAGTGCATGTTTGATTGCATTTTGATGCTGCGTGGCCAAATTTTTCGTGATACCAACACCAGTTTTGTGGAAATTGGTATCTTGGCGTTTGTCGGTTGCTTTTTTGAATGAAACTTCCCTGTGTTGCGGATTGTAGTTTACAAGGAGGAGATGTTCGTCTCCAGGGCGATTGTGAACGCGAGGGTTGTCGCTGTGTGTGTGAAATGTTTTCTTGCCTAATTAACCTATCGTTAATTTGTTCGAGCATGTTCTCCAGATGGACATTGCTTGTAATTGGCGTATGTATTTTTGAGTTAAATGTTCGCGTGTCGCGATTTATCGAACTGAAATTTTGAGTTCGTGTGCCAACCAAATCGTGTAATTTGTCGGCAATATGTGCGAGATCCTCTTCAGGTTTGTCCTGTTGCGGGATCAACGCCGTTTGTATGTAATCAGGGAGTTGCCTGATCCATAGTTTTATAATTACATTGGCCGTGAAATTCTTGCCGGCTAACGATTTCATTCGGAGTAACATTTCCGATGGTTTGTGATCACCTATTTCGATTGTGCCGAGTATTGTTTGTAATTTCTGCTCCTCGGAAATGGAGTAGCGTTCAATTAGTACTCGTTTAATTGACTGGTATCTATCTTGGCTTGGAGGATCTTCTAAAATGAAATTGATCTTCTCCGCCTGCGTTGCCGAGAGCGATAGCACAGTGTGCGCAAACTTTTGTTTGTCGCTAACGATTTTGTTCGCGTCGAACATTATTTCGGCAGTCAAGAACCAACAAGTTGGGTTGGTTTCCCAAAACGCTGGTAGCCTTGTCAAATGTTTTGACTTTGCTGGCTCAGGTTGGGCTTTTGCTTGTTGCTGCATATTGGCTTAAGCGCAAAATGAAATGATTTTGCTTTGAAGTTGATAATTTCACACACGTAAAAAACTATTAAATTGCACTTTGTAAATAAATATTGCTCGTTTGACCAGAGCAAAATATTTCTTGCGAATTTTTAGAAATAGTGTCGGAATGGACACTTATTTCTAAAAAACGACCAGGGAACTTGGCGATTTGTGAAAATAGTGCGCTTACGACTGGTGCGGGCTTAGGCCACTATTTCACAAAACTCGTCGTGTTGAAAATTTAAAAAAAATTAAACACTGCACATGCACTTTTTGTTATAAAAAATTTTGAACTTTATTTTCACTTCTCAACAAAAAAAATATAAAAAGTTAAAAACTTACGTGAACGGTAAAAACCGTCGTCAAGGGTCACCAGATATAACGTGTATGTTGTGTTGTAGAAGTGAAGTAAAGCGATGCGGTTTGCGAAGCACTTGGTAAATCAATAATAATAATAAATTAACAATAAATAAAAAAAAAAAAATTTGATTTAATTTTAAAAATTAATAAAGAAATTTTATTATAAAAAATTTTTAGTTTTTATGTTAGCTGCTCCTGCACCTTCAAAATTCCAAAATTGAATAAGAAGGATTTCAAAATTTTGTATAACTTTTATACAAAATTTTTAAGACCATCTGGATGCAATAAAAATTGGATTGATCCAGAGCTTTCGCTTTTTGGTAAACAAGGTAATAAAAATCTAAAATGCATCCACCAAATCTGGTTTCAGCTGGTTACCAATTTGTTTGTATTATAGACGTACGTACGCCTATGAACGGTATTGCAATGTTAAATTTGCTTTTGTTCTAACTGCCCGCCATCATGTTAAGTGGTATTAAATAATTGTGTCTTCGGTTATCACAATCATTTAATGATGATGGGGGGCATCTATAATAAGATTTTAATAACTACCGAACCATCGTTTAATTTAATATGCTGTGTCTTGGTTATCACACAAATGATGGTGGCATCTATGCGACAATTGCAATATCGTTCGTTTCAATGATAATTGAATATTGGTAACGATTTTGATTGATGTGCAAATCGGTATGATAATGGAAGTTGATAATTTTGTAATGTGTACAAAATTGATTTGTTGTATGTACCGATTTTGTATGGAGACTGTTGTTGCATATTCTTATGGAATATGTTTATTTATACGGAGAATTGTCCGTTGATAAATAATTCAGTCTACGGAGAATTGTCCGTTTGTGATTAAGTATATTGTGCGGTGTTTCTTGTAATTGAAGAAACAGGCCGCTACAAACTCTTCTTCTTCTGCTGCTTCTAATACTAACCTCAAAGTGATTGGTGCGATAAAGAAAAAACTACGTGACCATGACCTAATAGCGTGTAAAGCGGATAAAGGCAATACAATCACCGTGCTCACAAAAGTCGATTACTGCAATAAAATTTCTGATTTTATTACAGAAAGCAAAGCAATAGAGCTTGGCAGAGATCCAACTAAGTCTTTTCGGTTAGTAAGTGTATCAACCAATGCCAGAAGTTATTTGATGGAACTGGTTGGAAGTACTCTGTCATGAATCCATCTGCCCCGATCCTTTATGGTTTACCAAAAATCCATAAGGAAGGCATTCCGATTAGACCAATAGTAGCGTATTGCAATGCTCCTGCCTATACAAGCTATGTAAGGGTTTCATAAATTTTTTCAATTGTCATACTAATTTCTTTTCGGTTTACTCGGTTAAGAACTCGGTAGAATTGATTAACAAAATTCAAGACGTCGACATTCCGTTACATTCAAAACTAGTTTCATTTGACGTTGCCAGTCTTTTCACTTCTATTCCAATTAATACTTTGTCCCAAATAGTTTGTAATTACTTAGATAGGGATGTTGTAGATGAGAGCTTACGTCATGAACTGAAGTTAGTTTTTGAGACTTGTATTAAACAAAATTATTTCTGTTTTGATAATACATATTTCAAATTCGCTGATGGTCTACCCATGGGCTCCCCTCTGTCACCTTTGTTGGCTGAAATTTTCATGAATTTCTTCGAACAAATGATCATATCAAATAACAATCCTTATTTTCGTCATATAATCTTTTGGTATAGATATGTTGATGACATATTATGTCTATGGAATGGAACTGATAGACTGTTAGACTTTTTCCTTACTTGGTTAAATTCTCAATATCCCACCATTGATTTTACGTTAGAAAAAGAAGAAAATAAATGTATTAATTTTCTAGATATAACAATAACCAGGATTAATTCTACTTTAGACTTCAAAATTTATCGGAAACCCACGTATACAGACGCTGTTATCCCTAGTTCTTCAAACCATCCCCATAATATTAAAATGTCAGCTTTCCACTCACTCATAGATAGACTAATAAACATCCCTCTGTCAAATTCAAATTATAACATTGAGCTTAACATAATTCTTCAAATGGCAACGAATAACGGATATGCAACTAGGACTATATTAAAGTTATTAAATAAAAAGCTAAAGCGTAAAACTCTAACGGGTATTTATCCACCGGATAGTCCAACGCGGGAAAATTGGCGTCGCTTAGAGTATATAGGAAAAACGAGCCAACGGATTAGCAACATCGTGTCCAATTATACCAATAATAGTTTTGCTTTTTATAATAATAACACAATAAAGAAAATGATTTTTAGCAATAAACCTAGAGTTGATCGCCTTTCCAAATCTGGTGTCTATAGGATCAATTGCAATGATTCTAGTTTCTCCTATATTGGTCAGACTGGGCGCAATTTTGGAGTTAGAGCTAAAGAACATTTATCTGGTTGCAATCAATCACTTTTCCATAACCATTTAACTTCAGAAAATCTTTCCATCTAGCTTGAACAATTTAGACATATTACATATACAACCCAAAGGCAGACGTTTAGATACCTTAGAATCTTACGAAATTCGATAATCAATATTTCTTAACCATAATATCCTTAACGAACAGAGAGAAATCCGGTTCTCACCAATTACAGACCCCGCCCTTTTCTATTCTCACGTACGCAATAATATACCTTGAATTTTGTTACTCAACCTATGACTCATCGCATACCTGCGCGATCCGTAGATTAATTTTTATTGCTTATTTTTTTCCCCTCCTTCTTTTATTTATATTTTGCTTTTTTCTACTATATAACAAAATTTTTACTAATACAAATCAGTAGATACTCCTGATGATGACCTAACAAGTCGAAATCGATCGAGTGATTTTTTAAACTTTTTGAAAAATATTCAAAATATTCTGCGAAACAAAAAACAAGTGATTAATAAAAATGTGTTTATTAAGTAATATTCTAGAAACTACTCCTAAAGAAACTCAAACCAATAATAGAAAATCGAAAACAATTTTATTCCTCCACATTAATTTGGGTTCAGAGAAAACCATTCAACAATACAACAAGCACTCGAACTACAAACATATTGAAGATGTACTCTTCAAAATAAGAAAGTATGTTCATCTGTCTTGCCAAAGACTTGCCAAAGCAGTTTTATGAAATTCTAAAATCTTACATAACCGACACTTTCGTGTTAAATTAAATGGCGAATACTCAGAAATAAAGAAAATATCAGCAGGAGTACCACAAGTTAGCATTCTGGGGCCAACTTTATATGTTCTATATACCTCTGACCTGCCAACGATAGAGGAGACTAACATAGCAACGTTCACGAATGATACTGCCATCTTAGCGCAGTCGCTGATCACATATAGAAGAATTCACAAGCAAATTGCAAAGAGCTACAAATATTGTTAGTACCTGGTCGAAGAGATGGCGAATAAAACTTAATGAAACAAAATCTGTTCACGTAAACTTTACTAACACAAAGGTTAACTGGATACCAGTAGAACTAGGGCGGTATGTTGTACCATCACTTCGAATCGAAAAAAGTCGAAATTCGGAAAAAGTCGAATCGAAAAAGTGAAAGTTGTATTATTTTCGACTTTTATCGTTTTTTAATCTTGCAATACTGTTTCTAGAATGAAATGTCAAATACATTTATTATTACTGTGGTTTTAAATGATGAAATTTTATCATTTATAGCGATTCGAAAATGCGATACAATGTACCACCATTCGACTTTTTTCGATTTCGATTCGAAGTGATGGTACAACATACCGCCCCTGAACCCTCAGCAAATACCCTATGCAAACACGGCAAAATATCTATGTCAAAAAGAAAAAAGAAGACATTAAATACAGAACGGTGGATTGGCTCTTAGACTTACGGTATTCAGCTCTGGGACTGTACAAATGCATTGCGCGCAATGTAAAGTCACTAAATACAGTCATGACATTGGAATTATCAGATGTTTTTTACACGTAAACATATTTTTCTATGGTATTAGCCTACACCAAAATGTTGAGATACGTCGTATAATGGATGACACAAACCGAGTAAGATGGCTGCAAAGAAAGAAACCACTTGTAGATCCAATTTGAATCGGCTAAAAATATTATAAGACTGTAAAGGGGACTAGCCAAATGACTACAACCCTACAAACGAGAAGATATTTATGAAAGATAAATTATTAGATGATTTGCAAAATCAGTTGTAATAAAAAAATATGATTAAAAAAAAATCATCCAGCAGAACAACACAAAAATATAGCGCAATGGTTAACCCTTTGAGTGCTAAGAAGCGCGATCGTGCTCCTCAATACGCTAGCCGAAATTGTGTTGGCACTCAAAGGGTTAATATGAATAAACAAAAAAAGAATGACACGTGACTTGCATGTGCAGTAAAACAATCATACGCACGAAACTAACACAAACACAAATGCTACTTTTATATCTTTCCGGTTACACTCATTTCGTTTCACATATTTCGAGACAAAATCCATATACAGATATAGCTAGAAGAAGAACTAGAACAGCTCAACAACATTATAAAAGAAGCTGTGTGGAGTAGTACCCCTCAAATTCAAAGGAAATTTGCCGAAATACTATTTATCTTCTGAAAGTGAGGGAAATGGTTGCACCAAAACGAAGAGCAAGAAAGGCCTGGCAAAAAAGTCTAGCGCCAGAATATAAAACAACTCTAAATTTCTTGTCCAATAAACTTAGGTTTCTAATTAAAGAAATCAGGACCGAATCCATTAATAAATAATAAGTGACCTTACTGGGTAAAAAGATACCGAGTATTCCCTTTGGGCTAAATACTTAATCTAAATGGATTTAACGCAGTATTCAGACTTAAACAAGACATTTTAAGAACTCAACCAAATACAATTTCAAATTTATAATAAAAATATAACGTTTGTGGCATTCTCAATTTAGCTGGAATAAATAATTTGAGAAATATTTATATTTTGCTATTGTAAATAGTAAAAAACAAATTTCTTAAAATATAGCTTTTTAGTAAATTTTAAAATATATTATTAAAATATTTTTCTTGTTGTTTGTTTACAATTTTTTTCTTATCAATATGACAGTTTAAACATAAAAAAAATCAAAACAATCTTTTTAATTTTAGTGCTGCCTATAATAGCCAAAGAAAGAACTGACGACATAAATTGACGTCATATAGCAAATTTTTTAAAGCGGTATGGCCTGTTTAATTCTAGGTGTACTGAAAGAGCATGCATCTTCAATAGCTGTCTTTACTTGATAAAAATTTAATTTGGATTTATTTTATTCCTAAGAAAACAGCAAAAATAATTTTTAGATTTAATTTTGTGTATTGGGTTGGTAGCAGATAGTTGTCAAAATACATTCCTAATTATATAATTATTATAAGTACACTGTTTGATGATGCGAATATGAAATGTAACTATAGACCATTTTCCTCCAAAAAATTTGACAGCTGAAGCTGTATGGCAAACAAGAACAAACTAAAATTTAGTTGTAATTTTTAAAGTTTATGACACAACTATTAAAGTTTAATGTTTAAAACATAACTACAAACAATTGTGCTGTTAAATTTTAATAGCATTATGAGAATTTATGAATAAAATAAAAAAAATCAATTTTGTTTTAATGGTTTGCCATACACGTTCAACTGTAATAATGTTATTTTGACATTTGAGGAAAATGGTCTATATACCAGGTGACAACATTTTAGAATAAAATATAAAAAAAATACCAAACACGTCGACATCTTTCGGCAAGTACGACAATTAAAAATTGGATTTAAATAATTCTAAAAAAAATTGGATTTACACGTTCACGACCGAGCTGCTACCCTAGCCTAGAGTGGCCACAAATCAGATGATAAGTTTACACGAAATGAGCTAATTGAAGCCTAATGGTAGAATAATTGGTTTATTTATGTGTTTTGTGAGGTTTGTGACGTTATTAATAATATGACGCATAAACAAGTCGCCGGTTTTTTTAGAACAAAATTTCCTTGTATAAACCGCACGACGCATGTAACCGCATGACGTGCTAATTCCATTTAGGAATTGTTCAGCGCAATTGTGGTTGTAAATGTCTCAAGTAAATATAGCATATACTAAATTAAGCGACCTAACTATATTATGAATATTGAATTTTCTGAATTAAAAAATTCGTTTCGAATATTCCCATTAAGGGCAATTAAAATATTACAGCTTGATGTGTCTTTTTAAAATTTTCATTATACAAAATTCTGCAACAACAAATAAAAACTAACTAAAATAGAATTAGTTGCTTTATTAATTGAAATTATAGCAAATCGTTTAGTTTTAAGACGAATTTTAAACGATCACACTAGTTTTTCTAGTTCTGATACTCGTTACTTGTTTTTTTTTTATAGAAGAACAATTCAAACGAAATCTTATAAAACAATTTTACTCAAATCAATAATCTTTTGATCCAATTTCAAATTTAATTGCATAATTATTTATAATTTTCTATAATGAATATCTAATTCTACATTATTAATACATATTTCAAATCGATTTCTGTAATTGTATATAAATACGAGAAACGCTTAAAAATTGCTAAAGTCAAAATGAAACTTCCACTGGCGTTTATAATTCTTGCAATAATATCAGTTGAAACAAGCAAGTGTGGTAAGAACTGGAATGCGAGTATTGCAAAGGATTCTCAAGTTTTAAGTAATTTTCTGAATATAACAAAAAACTATTATGGTGAAATTAAGTTGATAAATACTTTCATATTCATATCCTGTTACAATTTAAACGTTAATTTATTTATTACAAAATATTTTAACGATAACTATATGCAGGTAATAGTAATTAGTAATGAAGTCAAACTAGACACCCTAGATTTGAATTATTTTTCAAATTTGGAAACTCGAATTGGCATCGTAGGAGATTTGGAATGTGATTTGACTCAGTCATTGTTCAGCCGAATACATTCTAATCGCAGCATGGAACGAATCATATTTAAAAATAATATTGTTTGGATGCTGTATAATTTTGATGCTGAATTAAACTCGGTCGATTACTATCAATTATGTTTTGAATCCGTAAGTCTTCTCTTATCAAGTGATTTTGTGGTGGTATCAGTAGCAGAAGACGGATTGTTTGAAATCTATGACATGTATAAACTTAGTCGAAACACTGACGTGATTGTTACAAAAATCGCTAATAACTTTACTGGCGGCGATGGAGAGGACGAGTGTGAATATATGTGGTCGGCATTTATATTATTTGGTACCATAGCAAAACGAAGAGCAAATTTGAATGGAATTTATTTGGACAGTGCGATTGTTGTAAGTATGTATTTTATTTTAATAATTTTTTAATATACTAATTTAATAAATTATTATTAAACAGATAGCATTTCCTCAACTATTTACACGTATTGACGATTTAAGCCTTAGACATATTGATACGTTTGCGCGTAGTAACTATCCCACAGTAGTTGCTCTAACTGAAGATTTAAATTTTCGCCTCAACCTGCGTCAGACGGATAATTTTGGGTGGTACCGCAATGGATCATTTGACGGTTTAATGCAACTTTTTGAGAGCGAAGACATCGAATTTGGTGCCCTTGGTGTACTTATGCGGGACGAGCGAATACCAATTATTGATTGGTCTGCTGAAACACACACCATTAGAGCGTGTATTATGTTTCGACAACCACCATTGTCGGCTGTTTCAAACATATTCGTATTGCCATTCAGTTTAGACGTATGGCTTGGAAGTACTACTTTATTTCTGCTCATTGCTATTAATGTTTTGTTCCAGTGGTTAATCCCAAATGCGAATCAATTACTACATCCACTCGATTCGATAACGTTCGTTTTAGGTGCAATTTGTCAACAAGGGTTTTATCAGTCATTGAGCACAATTTCTGGTCGTATTTTAGTGTTTCTAACTTTCATTTCATCGTTGTTTTTATTTACGTCGTATTCAGCCAATATTGTTGCATTGCTTCAAAGTCCAAGTAATGCTATAAAATCGATACCAGACTTGATCAGTTCGCCCCTTAAAGTAGTCGTGCAGAACACTGTTTACAATCATATATATTATGACGAAACTAATAATACGGTACTTAAAGAACTATATAACAAAAAAATTAAACAAAACGAAAATAAATCTTTTGTTGGATTATACAAAGGTGTTGAAAAAATTCGTTCTGGCGTTTATGCATACCAAGTAGAGGCGCATGCTGCATATCAAATCATAAGTGATACGTTCGGAGAGCATGAGAAATGTGGTTTAAAAGAATTAGAAGCGTTTAAATTACCGCAGGTAACAATTCCTTTGAAAAAGCATAGTGGCTATAAGGAACTATTTACGCAAAGGTTGAGATGGCAACGTGAGGTGGGCCTAATAAAGCGGGAATACAAACGCTGGATACCACAAAAGCCCCAATGTGAAAACAAGGTTAGTGGTTTTGTTTCTGTTGGATTGACCGAATGCCGGGCTCCGTTAGTAATTTTGGGAGTAGGAATCATGGTCGCATCGTTTATGTGTGTTATTGAAATGTTGGTATACCGTTTTAAACAAAGGAAATCTAAAGTGGAGCTGAATTGTATAAAGAAGAGTAAATAATGATTGTTAAAAGTACAATTTGTTGGAAATCGTAAATATAATAGCTGTATTATAGTTAAGTATAAAATCACAAGATATTAAATTTAACAAAATTCAATTAATTTTGTTTAAAACAAGTATGTGAAAGCAAAGTTATATTGCACTATTTTATAGGCGGGAACTTAATGTTCTAATTCTAATAAAGGAACTCCCTACATGATTCATTTAAACCAATTAAATACATACGCATGAGTTAAGAAACGATGTTTTTGTATTGAAACTTACTCTAAGTGTTTATGTGCAATCTAGCACCATTACGTAATCGTACCAGCATACAAATGTCATATTTCTATGTACTTACTTTATATACTATCTTGACTATACTACTACTATCGGAATTCTTTTTGAACAAAGTATAATAAATTGATAACAGATAAATTATATAACATATTAATTATTTTATTATTACTATATGGTGTTATTTTTCGGACGAAAACGATTTAAGTGGAACACACAAATGTGTATGTTGGTCCAAAATACATGCGGGCCGGAAAAGGGAGATTATAAGATATTGGATGTGATCGATTAAATTTCTGCTATGAACCCATGATTTTTTGCGTTTAGGGTTATGGTAGTAAATCCACTTTCCATCGCTAGTCATAATTTCAGACAAAAAATGCCATCTTTGGTGTTTTGTAAGCAAAAAATTGCAAACCATTAAACGATTTTCAATGTTGGCTTAGTCAGTTTATGTAGTACATACTCATTTTCATCCTTTTTGAATAAATTTTATGACACATATAAACGTTTGCTTATGGCTGCTTGAGTGACATTTAACTGTTCTGCAAGTTCTTTTTCTGTTTGAGCTGTTTTCCTTCAATAATTCTTCCAAAAAAAAAAAAAAATTCTTCATCTTCGAATTTTTTTGGTTGACCAGAACGTTGTTTGTCACTGACAACAAAAATACCACTTTTGAATTGTTTAAATCAGTTTTCGCAAGTTTGTAGAGTTGGTGCATGTTCACCAAAAGTTTCTTGAAGCAAAGGAAAACTTTCAGCAGCTTTTTCTTTTAATTAAAGCAAAAAAGTAATACTTCCCGCAAATGCTGTTTAGTTGCTAAGAAATTCGACATGTTTAAACGGGATTAAAAAATATGCTGTTTACGCTTTCACGAATAATGACAAACTTAATTTTAATGTGGAATGTAACACTTTAATACGCCGTACGTGTCATTGTAAAAGAATGTTTAGTACTAAAGTTACGCCATCCATCTCTTAGAAAATCCAAAAAATCTAAGTTATACACCCAATAAAATATTTTATAAAGTTTTCTAAAGAAGAGATTTTATAAGTTTTTTAACTATTTTGTACAAATTTTGTAATTCTCGTGTATTTTTATATTTAAAAAATTTGAGGGAGTGATAATCGTAGTAATCATAGCCAACCAGCTTGCAACCAGAATCAAATAAAGCTGGTTCTTGTGAGCAAAAGCATTTC
The DNA here is from genome assembly GCA_932526605.1 of Nephrotoma flavescens. Taxonomy (NCBI): domain Eukaryota; kingdom Metazoa; phylum Arthropoda; class Insecta; order Diptera; family Tipulidae; genus Nephrotoma; species Nephrotoma flavescens. Next base: position 175,804,440 of record OW052221.1, on the reverse strand, counting down.
TAAAAACATAAAATACCAATTTAAAAAATATTATGGTTTGTCCGAATATGTTTTGAAAATACTGCTGTTTATTCTTTTTCTCATGATTGCATTTAATTATGTTCCTATCAATTTTTATTCTTGTGGTTGAACTTATTCCACTTTGTAAAACGCCTCTAGGTTCGCTTCCCAACGCACATAAAGTGTAATTTTTTGTTCGGTGAATTGAGACTAGGGAAAATATAGAAAACGCTACAGTGGAAAAAAAAGAAGCTAGCTTCAGATACACCCGAGACACTTTTTCCATTTTTAAATTGATAATTTTAATATTAATTGTAAACAAATTTATAGTTTTTATATTTTAATGCAATAGTTTTTATATTTTAATGATATTAATTTTTCCAAGATCACTTTTCATAGATAATTCATAGAAAAGCCTGACTAAACTCTTTTTCGTAGTAATATATTTTTCAGCGAGAGCACAGGAGTACAAGTCTAATAATTTATTTATTCAATGATTTTTCTTGGCTTTACTATTATTATAAACAAATCCCAACAAAGACAACGGATGTTGCATTAGCTCGCCAAATACAACATTTAATATAAAAAATCTAATAATATTTTTCATTATTCGTTTTAATTTCAAAGCAACTTGCAATCAACCTAAACTTTAATATTTGTTTTAAAAATTGTTTCAAACGTACATTCGATAGAACAGTTTCATCCACATTTTATACTGTTGTTCCATTTATTTTCAATAATCACTATCCGATTATAACAAAAACATTTTGAAGTATTTATTTCCCAGCTATAACTTATAAAAAAAATCACTTAGCGTAACACTGACAATATAAATAATGTTGATAAGAAAATGAAAAAATCAAAATGTTATCAACCGTAAAAAGAAATTCAACAAAATATCGAACGCACCCAACACCCCACAAAATGTCAAATATTTGCTCAATTTTTGCTCACAATTAGCTACAAATCGTTCACACACAACACTCACACATATCTAATCATTTTTTTTGTTTTTATTCGTTTTTACACATTAAAATTGTATACAAACTCACACAGCGACAAAATTTTACTTTCATTCATACGAATCGAAAAACTAAAGATTTCATTTTATTTGATTCACACACGAGTTTTTTCTTAAAATTAAATTTATTTATATCTTACTTTAAATTTTAAGTAATAATTTATGACGTGATCTATATATTAAAATAAAGTATGTAATCAATTAATCAAAATTTAAAATGGAATGTGATATTAGTAAAATTCATAATCATTGAATGAAAATTGCATGAATATTATCATTTGTTTGACATTTAATTCACTGAAAAACTTAAAAAGTACATTCTATAAATAAGAATTTGTGATTAATTTTACAAAAATGGCAAGTATAAAACTATAACTTATCTTAAACAAAGTCTAGATGAATATTTCGTTACAATAAATTGTAAGTTTTTTTATAAGCAAATGTTTGGTTATTGATTTTATATTGTTTTGTGATAAGTTTTGTTGTTATACGTATTGTGATTGTGATAAGAGGTAAGTGGAATATGCTTGGTGTTACTGTTCTGTGAAGTACAGTAAACCATTCGTAATTTTTTATTGTCCATAATTGTACAAACGGGTGATTTTATGATTATGTATTTTATTAAAATTCTTTGTTTCGACCGTTAAATTGACAACTGTTTGAGGTTTTACTGTATTATGTAATTTGCAAGAAATAAAAATCGATTGGGAGGCTGCAATTTTTTTAATATTAGTTTCCTCTCTTGATTGACCATTCAAGTTATTCGAAATGAAATTGCATCAACTGGATTTTGTTATATTTTTTTTCTATTTCATGTCAATTAAATTTAATTTGAATAATAATATGTTGTGGGGTTCATTGAAAAGGTTAATTAATCGCTTAACAATTTGGAATGAGTTTTTGTGCCTCTTATACGCAATTTCATTATGATTTTGTAATTGTGCTTAAACTAAGCCAAGAATTGAAAATTCCCTTGCAAATGGAACCATGGAAGTTGGATAGCCTCTGGGTTCTTTTTTGAATTTTAGACTTATAGATGGCAAATGTGTAAGAATCTCAACAATCAGTTTCGAACGGATGAGATTATTGATTTGAAAAAATCCAGTCTTCTCATCAGGTTGCGACGACTGATGTATATTTACACTGGAATATTGTCTATATACACTACGAATAAATTCTTCGTACACTTTAAAAAATTAATTTGCTAATTATCCTTTGAAAAAAGACAAAAAATGAAACCAAAATATATGTTAATCCATTTTATTAAAACCGGTTTTAATGTAAAAAATAAAAATTACAATTTGTATGCAATTGTTTACGAACAAATTCATCGTACAGTTTGTAGCGATTATTTAAAATTGGTGCAACTTTTATTTTTTCCAATGGCTATATGATAATTTAGTTCAGTATCAGTATCTCCTTTGTCATCAAAGCTATTAGATTGATTCAATAATTGAGTATTACTTCTCGTAATGTCTTCACCAAGAGAAACCAGGGGCGGTATGTTGTACCATCACTTCGAATCGAAAAAAGTCGAATTCGAAAAAAGTCGAATCGAAAAAGTGAAAGTTGTATCTTTTTTGCTTTTCGAAAATGATACAACATACCGCCATTCGACTTTTTTCGAATTTCGATTCGAAGTGATGGTACAACATACCGCCCCAGGTGCCCTATTCCTGAATACGATACGAAAACCAAACTAAAAATTCATATTTGAATTGAATCAGATTCGTACGATTCTTATTTAAAGTTGAATAGGAATCTTGGGTATGATATCAAAGGGCCGAATGTCGAAGGGCCGAATGTCGAAGGGCCGAATTTCAAAGGGCCGAATGTGTCGAAGGGCCGAATGTCGAAGGGCCGAATGTGTCGAAGGGCCGAATGTGTCGAAGGGCATAATGGGTCGAAGGGCCGAATTTTTATTTTTAGAAATATATTTTTTTTATTAAATTTATTTATTTTTTTTTACATATCCCTTTTTCAAACAAAAAAAAAATTGCACTATTTAAGTCCAAACCACACAAATGTGTGGGAAAAGAATAATAGTATGTAATGGCGTTTTGATAAAAAATTTGGGTAAGATGAAATTTTTTTAAAAAATTACGCCATAAAATTCGCTTGTGTGGTAGTACAACCAACACAATTGTGTATATATTGTTTTTTTTTGGACGAAAATAATTTTAAAAGGAATACACAAATGCGTAAGTTGGTTCAAAATACATACAAAAATAAATTTTTGACATGGTACTTTTAGAGTACCCACATAATTGTGTTAACGGGCAGGAAAAGGGATATACCTATTGGTGGCGCATGACAAAATTTTCCTTCACCAAAATGTACCGCTGACTGGATACGTGATAAAAAATAGTAAAATACATAAATTCATAAAAAATTGATTTATGTTTAATAAAAAAAATTTACAAAATATTCAATAAAACAACAAATTTAAAAAATTATATTTCTAAAAGCAAAAAAAAAAATCGGCCCTTCGACCCATTCGGCCCTTCGACATTCGGCCCTTCGACACAATCGGCCCTTCGACACATTCGGCCCTTCGACCCATGCGGCCCTTCGACCCATTCGGCCTTTTGACATTCGGCCCTTCGACATTCGGCCCTTCGACATTCGGCCCTACGACATTCGGCCCTTCGCATTCGGCCCTTTGTACCCGTTCCGAATCTTGTACTTCCGTTTTCATATCGTATTCAGGAAGAGGGCCCCAGCGCTGAGTTCCGCGAAGCTGTAAAACACATGCGTTTAGAAGGTCAAATGCCATTTGATATTGCAAAAACTACGAAAAAACGTAAATCTACTATTCAGTACATTGTGCAAAGTTTTAAAAATACAAGGAGTGTTGAATATTTAAAAAGAACTGGCCGCCCACGTGTTCTTAGTGAGAAGGAAGAAGGAATGGTAATATAAAGAAAGAACTAAAGAAGAAGGACATTTCATTCTAGAACGGAGTAATATTTACAGAATACAACATTTTTGGACACGACGGGCCAGCAAAAGTTTGGCGTAAAAAAAGGCCTGCCATGGAAAGCGCAAATCTTCGGTATACGGTTAAGCACGGTGGTGGCAAAGTAGTTGTTTGGGGGTTGGGGTGTATGGCGTGGACTGGCTATGGATTTCTACGCTTTTCTCATGAATTTCTCATGAAAAATTGTATACGTATACAGTCAAAACCAAACACAATCATATTCTATAAGCCGGCTTATGATCGGCTATACATGCAAATATTGTCCCTTTTTTAACTTCTATATGATAGTATTGGCGTAAATATTTAACTTCTAGTTGATAGTATTGGTGTACTGCCAATTGAAATCGAATACGACGCATTTGATAGATTTTTCGTTTATTTTTATACAAACAACAAAAAACAAAATAGATTTAAAAGGAAATATAAATAAATTTGAAAAATAAAAATATTTTTATTCTGTGTGTTCCCTCTCTTCATTCGTATTTTTTGACGAATGGAAGACGAATAAATGCATAAAAAAATATTTTTTATTTTTATTTTCGAATTTATGAAAATAATTTTTGAATGATAATGCCTAATTCCGTACGAGGTTTTTGGTATTTGGTATTTTTTTCAAGGCCAACTACTTAGTCGTAATAGATAATGTATATGCATGTGTAACAAAATTTACAAAAAAAAAAGTAAATATGTATTGAAATCTCTTCGCATATCTCTTTGCATCTCATCCGTATATATACACAGTGCCTCCGATCAGTACTGGCCTGTGACAACATTCATTTTTTGCTGATGACGTCAACGTAATTCGACAACCGGATGTCAGCATAATCAATGCCTCCTAAACTACAGGCCGCTTACACCAAATGATAACGACACGTTATGTCGACGTTTTTGTTGCTTTCTCCAGTTGTATTGTTAGTGTAAATCTTTAACATTCTTGTGGTGCTCTCTCGGTTTAGACATAAATTGACGTCATGAGCGAAAAATAAGAGTAGTAAGAGGCCTGTAGTTTAGGAGGCATTGACATAATTAAGTAAAAATAATACACTTTGCCTCATTATTACGACGGCAATAAATTTCACAAGCTTAAACAAAAATCTAGATTATTATAAAATAAATTAATAAATTATGAACAGTTTTAGTGTTAATTGACTTTCTTAATTCATAAATTGAATTTTTCCGATCCCTATTCAAGAAGTTTAGTGAGCATTTGAAGAAATGCGCCTATTTAGATAACGTAATACGAAGTTTTGGTGTATTCCACTACAAAAATATAAATACATATGAATCTCGTTTATCCGGGATGAGTGGGACTTCCCGGATAATTAAAAATCCCGGTTAATCGAACTATTTTTATTAGAACTAAAAAAAATCCTGGTTAATCAGATGAAATTCATATTAACCAAGAAACTAAAAAATCCCGGATAATCGAGGTTCACGGATAATCGGATCCCGGATAATCGAGGTTCAATTGTACATACAACCGTGAGAGCAGAGTGTCACAGTTAATTGAAACCGTACGATGCATTTCTTCTGTATTTTACATAATATCCGTACTTCTTTTGCTATTTTTATTGAATCTACGTACCAATTACAACAATTTCGAATTGGATGGTATTACAGATCGACTTATGTTGGATAAAAATGACAAAAAAACGCCAGAAGAAACAACTAGAAAAATTAAAAAAGCATATCCTTCGGCTTCAACAGTTTGTTCGAAACTAACAACAAAATTACAAAGCTACTAGAGGGAGAGAGAAATTGTTTTCTAATTTTGTATGAACGGACAAATCACGAAATTTATTTTAGTTTTATGAGAACGAAGCGGAGACAAAAACTAGAAAAAACTGGAAAACGAAAATAAAAAACTACCCAAGTATTTTTACTTTCAATTTTTCTGGCGATATTCGTACTTAAGTACTAAACTTGGTCTAGAGGCTGTTCGTAAACTCTACATTGTTAACATTGTTACAAGTGTCATTGTTAGTATGACGTATGTGCTTAACAATGATTTTGTTACAAATGTCAATGATCTTACAGTTGATTGTCGGCGATTAAAAAAAAAACCTATAATAAAACGCAAAACAGAAAGCTAATTTCTATTCTCATCAATATGAAAATAATTATTATACTAGATATCCGTAAACTTAGAGTATTAAAATTATAATTTTTAAATAATACTCAATTATACGCATAGTAATTATCAAACACAATGACCACATAAAAAAGTGCATTAAAAAATTATTTTGTTTAGATATTGATGTGAAAGAATATTTTTTTCGCTTGATTGTAGCATAATTAGTACTTTGACAGCTGGAAAGGCAGTCTCGAGTAGGGTTGAGAATGACATTTGTAACAATGTTAAAACGAGTTTACGAACGACAAAAAGCACGTGCTCGTTGTTACAATGATAGTTTCAGAACGATTTAGAGCTGTCATTGTTAACAATATTGTAACAATGTAGAGTTTACGAACAGCCTCCTAGTATTTTTCTAAGTTTGAGTTGCAATTTATTAAAATAAAACGTATGAAGCGTGTCGCGAAAATTCGAAACTGGACGAAACTCATTATAAACATTTTATTGCATGTGTATGCGTATAAGAAATATTTGGCGGGAACAGTTGTGCTTGTGTTTGTTAAAAGGGCAAATTCAAATTTTGGTGGTAAAATTAAATGTTTTTAAAGAATTTTTTGTTTTTGTAATATAAAATGATTTATTAAATTCATTATTTTAGTTCAGTATTGATTACTTTGTACATATATAGATATATATTACATTTCGATGAAATCGTTGAATTCAGTTTTTTAATTTCTAATATTTACACTAGATTTTTTTTTAAATAATTTTCCTTGTTTGTCTTTTATATAATAAAAGTAATTTGTGGATATGGTATTAAATCGGTTTTCGACAGAGTTCGTAAATTTTTCCATAGTACAATCTAAAATATTGAAAATAATATTATAATTATTAAACTTAACACGGATTAACGTAAAGTATACCTCACATTATCTTTATTGAGTTTAATTTTTTTGTGGCAAAATTTCCTTGGCGACCGTTAAACGTAAACTTGAAGCTCAGCTCTGAAAGGTTTGCCCTAATGCACTTTTTAGTTAGTGGCCATCTTGCTTCATAAAAAATGATTTCTAAATATAAAATAAGAAAACAAAATATAATAGATTGTACAAAATTATCTCGAATGAATATTTACATTACCAATTGTTTTACATCCTCCCTATCTTCAACTAAATTAATATCAAAGTTAAAAAATGTATCCGCATCGTTAAAAGTTACTATAAACTTAGCGTTCTCACAATAAACTAAATAACGCCATTTGTATAGGCATATGTATATAATACGTATACGCTACAAACACTACCCAAGTATTTTTACTTTCAATTTTCCTGGCGATATTCGTACTTAAGTACTAAACTTAGTCTAGTAGTTTTCTAAGTTTGAGTTGCAATTTATTAAAATAAAACGTATGAAACGTGTCGCGATTATTCGAAACTGGACGAAACCCAATAAAGGAGAATTGTATACATGTATGTGTGAACAGAAAATACAAAAAACATAATGGCGGGAGCGAGGTTGTTCATGAATGTAAAATGCTATATTTGAAAATGTTAGAAGAAAAAGATGGCGGCATCCAAATGCTACAGAGCAAAATAAAAATTTAGGTTTAAAATGAATATTTTTATTTTATTAAATTTGCGTATAAAAATATACATACATATATACATATATACGAATTTTAATTATATTTTAGTTAATTTTTTAATTATTTTTTATTATTACACAATTTGAAATTATTCTTTGATTGTAATATTAAAAGTTTAAATAATTTTCTAAATAGCTACTATGATTATTGCACATCAAGTTTATTATTTTCGCATTTGTTTTCTACCTAAAAATTTAAAACTGAACTAGAAATTAATTAATTTATGAAAACAATATTTGAATAGATATAAAATATATTTTGATGTAATTTTATTTAAATTAACGCAAACATCTTTAAATTTTTTTAACAAAATCTCTTTTATAAAATTACCAAACTCATGTCGTGAACATGAAAAATAAAAACAAACCATGTACACATTACTACGAAAGGAAAATTGCGGTAACACAGTATACAGTAGTAACAACACAGTATACATATACGCACCCCTACTAAAGTATTAATTCTTCGACTTTTTTCTAATATTTCAAAGGCAAATACGATAGCTCAATTTTGAGTTTCGTCTTGTTATACTTGCCCAAGTATAACAAAACGAAAGTAAAAATTGAGCACAGTATTTTCCTTCGTTTTCATCCAAACTTAACGGAAGTTAAACTTCACATTATAATGATAGTGTTTGTAGCGTATACGTATTATACACATATGCGTATACAAATGGCGTTATTTAGTTTATTGTGAGAACGCTAAGTTTATAGTAACTTTTAACGATGCGGATACATTTGTCAACTATGATATTAATTTAATTGAAGATAGGGAGGCTGTAAAACAATTGGTAATGTAAAGATTCATTCGAGAAAATTTGGTACAATCTATTATATTTTGTTTTCCTATTTTATATTTAGAAATCATTATTTATGAAGCAAGATGGCCACGAACTAAAAAAGTGCATTAGGGCAAACTTTACAGAGCTGTTCACCGAAGAGCTTAGCTGCAAGTTTAGGTTTAACGGTCAATAAAGATAATGTGAGGTATGGTTTACGTTACTCCGTGTTAAATTTAATAATTATAATATTATTTTCAACATTTTAGATTGTACTATGGAAAAATTTACGAACTCTATCGAAACCGATTTAATATCCACAATTCCCAATTATTATTTAAAAGACAAACAAGGAAAATTATTTAAAAAAAAATCTAGTGTAAATATTAGAAATTAAAAAACTGAATAATTTAATCGAAATGTATATATATATGTCCAAAGTAATCAATAATGAATTAAAATAATGAATTTAATAAATCATTTTATATTACAAAAACAAAAATATTTCTTTAAAAACATTTAATTTTACAACCAAAATTTGAAATTGCCCTTTTACAAACACAAGCACAACTGTTCCCGCCAAATATTTCTTATACGCATACACATGCAATAAAATGTTTATAATGAGTTTCGTCCAGTTTCGAATTTTCGCGACACGCTTCATACGTTTTATTTTAATAAATTGCAACTCAAAAATACTAGACTAAGTTTAGTACTTAAGTACGAATATCGTCAGAAAAATTGAAAGTAAAATTACTTGGGTGGGTATCATTATAATGTGAAGTTTAACTTTCGTTAATTTTGGATGAAAACGAAGGAAAATACTATAGCTCAATTTTCACTTTTGTTTTGTTATACTTGGGATATTTTACTTTTTACGCTATTTGTCGTAGGCACTTGGCGAAACACACTAATACTTAATAAACACATTTTATTAAACTTAATAAAAAACAATTAGTGTTTAATAAAATGTGTTTATTAAGTAAATATATTTAGCGGAACCAATCAGGAATAAAAACTTAAAAACTTAATAGAATAAGAATGCGATAAATGGCATTTTAATGTTATTACCCAGTCAAACTTAATTTTCATATAAGAAACCGAATTTCCCCATCGTTAAATTTTAGCTGTCACTTAATAAAAAATATGCGCGCTAGTTCTCGCCCGAGAATAAGAAAAACTTAAAAATACGATTTGTTGTTTTGTTTTATACACAGCAAAAGAAGATAAATTTTTGGTGCGGGTGGAAGCCATATTTATGTTGTGTACATTTTTTTGTTTGCTATTTTATAAAATTATTTTAATATTTTTTCATATTATGTGATTTGTTTTAATAATGTGTGATAAAGTAAAAATGGTGTTTTAGTGAATTTTGTTAAAAATTAATTTGTTAATGGTATGATATTATAGTCGTAGTGTAATCGCTATTTTACTACTATAATATTTTAATTTTGTTTAGTTTATTTCCTTTTTTCATTGTGATGTAAAAGCATCTCGTGTTGTTTTTTTGTTAAGGTCTTATTCCTGACTGGTTGAGGCTTTAGCGTGTCGTCATCATAGAGTTAGAAACTGAGAGTGAATGATAGCAGCTGTCAAGTGAGTCAAATTCGGAGGGTAAAAGAGAAAGCATATAAATCAACGGTTTTATTTAGAATTTGTTTAAAAATTAACAAATTCACAATTATTTTTATTCAAATATAGTATGCATTAATTGTTTTTATTTTCGGTAAAAAATTTTTCGGTACTTATAGTATTCCAAAATAAAAAGTAATTATGAAAAGAAAAGCACGTAGAATATGTACGTAGTAATAAGAGAAATTCGACACTGGTAATATAACATATGTTTACAAACACAAACACAAAATGAAAAACCTCACGCCGGCAATCAAAATTGTTTACTTAATTTTCTTTCATTTATAACTTAAATTAAGTATAAATTTACCACAAATCACTTTCTTCTTAAGATAATTTACATTTTATTTTTTATAAACTCTTAGTAAACTTACTGATGGTAAGATACGCCTTTTTGGAATTTTTTAGGCGTATTTTTACAATTTTTGACAATACATTTCATTTCATTTAAAAAATTGTTATATTTTTTTTTATCAAATGTTACACTACCACACACTACTACATAAACCACTAAATATTTTTATTATTTTAATGTATTTTAATTAATAATTTTTAAAGCAGAAAATTAAGTCGTCCCCATAGATTGTCACTGCGCATATAACAGCTAATTTGGGGTTTTTCGTTTTGAAATATGAGTAAGCCATATGCTTTTTTATATAACCATCCTGCTCTGACGTGCCTCAAATGAAATAGCAAAATTTATATGGATAAAACCCAAAGAACTGTTCTAAGAGTATAATTCTATTGTCATCAGTTGGTGTAAGCGGCCAGTAGTTTAGAAGGCATTGATATACATAACTCCAATTTTTTTTTATTTTGTTTTATTCTGCTCTCGAAAATAAAATTTAAACTAAAATTACAAGTCAAAAATGTCCTTGAAATATTTTTTATTTCATTTATGTTTGTGTTAGTGTGGTTGCACAGAAGATTTGTTTAAGTCGCAATTAAAACCTGTATCATTGGTAAACGGGGAAAGAAACGAAGAAAAATACGTTTTTTTCCCCGTGTGCCATCAGTCAATGCTCCATTACACACGTGGTTTTTGGTATTTGGTATTTTTTTTCAAGACCAACTAGTCGTAATAGATAATGTATGCATGTGTGTTTTATTTTGTTTTGTTCTGCTCTCTCTTAAATAAAATTTAAACTAAAATGAGTCAAAAATGTCCTTGAAGTATTTTTTATTTAATTTATGTTTGAGTTAGTGTGGTTGCACAGAAAATTTGTTTAAGTCACAATTAAAACCTGTATCATAGGTAAACGGGGAAAGAAACGAGGAAAAATACGGTATTTTTTTTCTCGTGTGCCATCGCGCAATGGCTCATGGCACACGGGAAAAAACAGTATTTTTCATTGTTTCTTTCCCCGTTTACCTATGACACAGGTTTTAATTGCAACTTAAATAAATTTTCGATGCAACCACACTAACTCAAACATAAATTAAATAAAACATACTTCAAGGACATTTTTGACTCATTTTAGTTTAAATTTTATTTAAGAGAGAGCAGAATAAAACAAAATAAAAAAAAATTGTAGTTATGTATATACATACACGGATGAGATGCAAAGAGAGATGCGAAGAGATTTCAATAATTTTTTTTTTGTAAATTTTGTTACACATCCATACAACCATGCTACACGATAATTTGGTTTCTGGATTCAAACTAAGTCGCAATAGATTTTAATTTTTAATTTAAACCCTTATTTTAAATTAAATCATTAAATTTTTTTTGTCTTGTTTTATTCTGTTCTCTCGAAAATAAAATTTAAACAAAAATCTACATCTCTAAAATGTCCTTAAATTTTTTTATTTTCATTTCAATTTTTTCATTTTGGATTCACGAACAAAAATTTTATGTCGCAGCTGCGGACATTTTAAGGACATTTTTGAGATGTAAATTTTTGTTTAAATTTTATTTTCGAGAGAACACAATAAAACAAGACAAAAAAAATTTAATGATTTAATTTAAAATAAGGGTTTAAATTAAAAATTAAAATCTATTGCGACTTAGTTTGAATCCAGAAACCATATTATCGTGTAGCATGACTGATGTACAATATCTATTACGACTAGTTGGCCTTGAAAAAAATATCAGGGATGGATTTTTTCAAAAATTCGACGGACGACATATGACGTTTTCGTATGCGTATAAGGAGTATAGTATACAATTTTATATTAGTGTGTGTAATTTTTCTGTGGTTACATTTGTTTGTTTTCTGCGAATGCAAGTATCAAAAATTATGAATCGGTATAAATCGGTTCAGTTGTTTGGTGCTTATGTCCTTTCGTCGTCACAATTTTCTGTCAATCGCCAAGTATTTGAGTGGTGAGTTAACACGTTCGCGGAAATGACTGCTATAACGGTGATACAATTTTCTGGATTTTTAACACGTTTGCGCAAACAACATTCATTTTTTAAGGAATAATTCGACATATTTTTCAATTCTCAGAATACATTTCTTTCCGCGACGAAGTATCATTGCAATTACAATAATTATCAAATTTATTCCTGAGTAGCACACATTTAGAAAGTGTGCGTTAATGTGTTAAGAAAAAAAAAATTAACTACACATATTTTAATTTTATTTTTAATGCGATGTCGCATGAATGTTTTGTTTTCGCAGAAACACAGAACTAGAAATTATTTTAAAACTAAAATTAAATAATTAAATAAATTTAATTTTATTTAAAGTATATTTGCATTGCATTTACAAATTTTAAATTATAAATGGAAATGAATCTAGAAATGTCATATTCAAGAAAATTAAATGACGCCAAAACCAACAACAATATAAAGCCATGCTATTGCAACAAATACAGGAAAAACTACACTATAGATAGTTGTATTAGAAAATATGTGTACATAGAATGCGCGCACTAGTTTAATAAGTAGTGGTGCGAAAGAAAAAAATTAACATGGGATTTTTAGTGTAACCAACACAATCTTCTGTAGTTTGTTGCATATTGGTATCTGCGTTTCAGACTTTGTTCAGGGCTTTTAATTGTTGTTGGTTTTGATGACGCACATCGCACTAACACGATACCACTACTATATACTACATACCACTACATACCCCTACTATATACTTGCGGTTATTTCGTCAACTTGTCGAATTTTGGAAAAAATCAACCCCCAGATACCAAAAACCCTGTGTGGAATTAGGCAATGATTTACTTTTAGATTTATCTACTAGGGATTAGATTAAGATATATAGGGAGTTCTATGGAACTAAAACCAACAACAATATAAAGCCATGCTAATGCAACCAATACAGAAAAAACTACACTATATATAGTTGTATTAGAATATATGCGGACATCGTATGTGCACACTAGTTTAATAAGTAGTGGTGCGAAAGAAAGAAATTAACATGGGATTGTTAGGGTATGATATCAAAGGGCCGAACGTCGAAGGGCCGAATTTCAAAGGGCCGAATGTGTCGAAGGGCCGAATGTCGAAGGACCGAATGTCAAAGGACCGAATGGGTCGCAGGGCCGAATTTTTTTTTGTTTTTAGAATTATATTTTTTTTTATTTAATTTAATTATTTTTTGTATTTTTGTACATATCCCTTTTTCAACCAAAAAAAAAAAAAAGTTGGCACAATTTAAGTCCAAATCACACAAATGTGAGGGTAAAAAATCATAGTATGTAATGGCATTTTTGATAAAAAATTTGGCTAAAGTGTAGATGACGTATACATCGCGGAAATCGGGTAAGACGAAATTTTTTTAAAAAATTTTCTTGTAGGATTGGGCATCTATTGATTTTAGGAAGTGCAAGCCAAAAATTTCGAGAAAATTATCACATTTTCCGGGAAAATTTTAACCTTTTCATTTTTTTTGGTGACAAATTGCGTATTATTTTATTCAAAATAGTACAAATGTGTAATTTTCTTTTTAAATTTTGATATTAGTATTATATTTTAACAGTTTTTCGACAGTACAAGTAATTTTTCCGGGAATATTTTGCAATTTTTGTAGGAAAATTTTATTCTTTTTTTTACTTAGTTTAAAATTATAAATAAAATTTGCCACTTGAAGAATTGTATAAATTCTGGAAAAGCGAGGGTTTGGTGGCAGCAGCCTCCATCCTCTAAGGTGTACAACGAATTAAAACTACATTAAAAACGATTTTATATTTACAAAAGTTGATTTTTTTAACATTTGTGGCAGAAGAAGCGATAAGAGCAATAAAAACTCTTTCATCTGTGTCTGCAAGGTCGACGAAGCAATTATTATTAATAAAAATAAATAAAATTTAAAAAATATTGAAAAAATAAAAAAAAGGAAAATTTTCCGGAAAATCAGAAAGTTTTATTAAAATAATGCAAAAATGTTGCCCGTTTCATGAGTGTTATTCGAATTTTTATCATTAAAATTAAGATTTGATAAATAAAAACGGCAAATTTTTAATTTTTGGATGAAAAAAATCAAAAAAATATTTTTGGAAAAACTGAAAATTTTCTAGGAAAATGTGGTGATTTTCCGAAATTTTTGGCTTGTACCTCCTATAAATGATAGGTATACAATCCTATAAAGAATTTTTTTTTTAAATTTTCATCTTACCCGATTTCGGCGATGTATACGTCATCTACACTTACGCCGAAAATTTCGCTTAGTGTTTTTTTTTTTCGGACGAAAATAATTTTAACAGGAATGCAGAAATGCGTAAGTTGGGTCAAAACACATAAAAAATAAATTTTTGACATGGTACTTTTACAGTACCCACACAATTGTGTTAACGGGCAGGAAAAAGGATATACCTATTGGTGGCGCATGACAAAATTTTCCTTCACCAAAATGTACCGCTGACTGGATACGTAATGAAAAATAGTAAAATACACAAATTCATAAGAAATACATTTATGTTTAATAAAAAAAATTTACAAAATATTCAATAAAACAACAAATTTAAAAAATTCTAATTCTAAAAATAAAAAAGAAAAGATTCGTCCCTTCGACCCTTCGACATACGGCCCTTCGACACATTCGGCCTTTCGACACATTCGGCCCTTCGACCCATTTGGCCCTTTGTACCCATTCCATTGTTAGTGTAGCCAAAACCATCTTCTGTAGTTTGTTGCATATTGGTATCTGCGTTTCAGATTTTGTTCAGGGCTTTTAATTGTTGTTGGTTTTGTTTGATGGAACACTTTATTAATTTAAATGGTATTGCGAAATTTAATAAATTCACAAATTATGTACATATTGTGCATATCCACACTAGGGTAACTTTTTCGTTTCTTTCCCTTTTACCAATAAAATCGGTTTTACCTGCGCCGCAATTTTTTGATTTTATTGGTAAAGGGGAAACAAACGAAGAAGTTACCGGATACCAGTTACCCTAGTGTGGCATCAGCCATTACCATATTATTTTGTATTTTTAAATGACGTCAAAACGCAAAGAAAAACAAAACACGCACACGAATACGTACACCACTACTATGACGTTCCGGTTTATTTCCAGTGGGATGGAAAAAAGCGTACAAAATTCATGTTCAGGTAAAAGTATGTTTTGAAGTTCAAGAAAGTTTAAAGCCTAATATCAAGAATTGAACATCCTACAAAATTTGGTATTATGCTCGTTGTGCGCATACTTAAGCAATTATTTGATAACAACAAAGACATAATTGTTTTGTAATTATATTGGAAAATTTGCACTTTTATTTTGTAAAGTTGTAGCCCACGTGAACATAACTATTGACCGACAGTTTGTAGCTATTTTTTGTTTCATGCTTAATCATGTTTTCAATTTTTGTGTAGTTTTATCACTTTAATAATTTATAAATACAAACTAGTTTTATTTTTTGTACTTTTAACAATATTTATTAGGTAATTCTACCTTATAGTGATAATAAATTGGAATATTTGATTTTTAAAAGGATCGATTTCGGATATATTCCTTCTTCAGTTTATTTTTTTAAATAACTATTAAGGTAATCTAAGAAGAAATATATCCCAAATTGATCTTTTTAAAAATCAAATATTCAAATTTATTATTTATTTTTTAACTAAATTATTACCACAAAGTGTCATTGATTGATTTAAGGCTGTATGATACTGAAAAAACAAATTTCTTTTTTAGTATTGATATTTAAATGTGTCTAAACTGGTTCGTTTCTTTAATAAATATGAGTACCAACATTTTATATGATTCGTTTATTAAACGTTACTTATATTGTTTATATGTGTAAAATTAATTAATAAATTTACTATTTTTCATTATTTCTCTTCTAAACATTGCATATTATAATAAAATCAATCCCCACTTATCTTGAACACAATTTTTATTTTATGATTTGCCAAGTAAATGTCGCTAACTTTTCCAAAAATAATCGGGATTGCGGTGTAAAAACAAATAAACTTATCGTTTGATGTAATTTTTCGATCGATAAAAATCGAACTTATTATCATTTTTTAACTATTTTTTTCTTTTTCTATGTCATTTCAAGACTAATCTTGATAATCATGTATTAATAGCTCAATTTTATGTTTCTTAACAACTTGATGCAGCATTTTTTCGCTGTGTCGAAACCTAACCGTAGACAAACTAAACATTTTATTGGGATAATCATGTATTATGGGCACAGAATATAGAATACAAACAGAAGAGACATAACCCGATTTTTCTATGGAAAAATGTCGACCGTTTTTGTATCCTTGATTTGTATGGAAAAGGGTAGTGAAATAGTATATAGTAGTGAATACAGTAGTGAAAAAAATTGTGCACTGAACTTTTTTACATTCAATAAGGGTATAGTCAATTTTTTTTGATCCATTTAGTAGCGTATATATACTTTATATATGTTATGGGCTAGTTATATAGACGATAACGAAACGGACTGATATGAAACGAAAGGCGAAAGAAATATTGTTATATAGACGAATTGGTGAAACGGTTTTGACATTTTCATATTTGTTTTTAATTTTATATTATTTGAAGTTTACTTCTCGTGTGTATGAAAACTAGCTTTGAAAATCCATGTTATAAAGGGTGATTTTTTAAGAGCTTGAGAACTTTTTTTAAAAAAAAAACGCATAAAATTTGCAAAATCTCATCGGTTCTTTATTTGAAACGTTAGATTGGTCCATGACATTTACTTTTTGAAGATAATTTCATTTAAATGTTGACCGCGGCTGCGTCTTAGGTGGTCCATTCGGAAAGTCCAATTTTGGGCAACTTTTTCGAGCATTTCGGCCGGAATAGCCCGAATTTCTTCGGAAATGTTGTCTTCCAAAACTGGAATAGTTGCTGGCTTATTTCTGTAGACTTTAGACTTGACGTAGCCCCACAAAAAATAGTCTAAAGGCGTCAAATCGCATGATCTTGGTGGCCAACTTACCGGGCCATTTCTTGAGATGAATTGTTCTCCGAAGTTTTCCCTCAAAATGGCCATAGAATCGCGAGCTGTGTGGCATGTAGCGCCATCTTGTTGAAACCACATGTCAACTAAGTTCAGTTCTTCCATTTTTGGCAACAAAAAGTTTGTTAGCATCGAACGATAGCGATCGCCATTCACCGTAACGTTGCGTCCAACAGCATCTTTGAAAAAATACGGTCCAATGATTCCACCAGCGTACAAACCACACCAAACAGTGCATTTTTCGGGATGCATGGGCAGTTCTTGAACGGCTTCTGGTTGCTCTTCATTCCAAATGCGGCAATTTTGCTTATTTACGTAGCCATTCAACCAGAAATGAGCCTCATCGCTGAACAAAATTTGTCGATAAAAAAGCGGATTTTCTGCCAACTTTTCTAGGGCCCATTCACTCGCGTTGCTCGTTAGTAAGTCTATTCATTATGAAATGTCAAAGCATATTGAGCATCTTTCTCTTTGACACCTTGTCTGAAATCCCGCGTGATCTGTCAAATACTAATGCATGAAAATCCTAACCACAAAAAAATCACCCGTTATATGGCGCACTAAATAGAAATATGCAAAATATATAAATTTATACAAAATATAAAATATTTTGACAATTTGACGAAAGCACTAGTAACCCAAGTATTTTTACTTTCAATTTTCCTGGCGATATTCGTACTTAAGTACTAAACTTAGTCTAGTATTTTTCTAAGTTTGAGTTGCAATTTATTAAAATAAAACGTATGAAACGTGTCGCGATTATTCGAAACTGAACGAAACTCAATAAAGGAGAACTGTATACATGTATGTGTGAACAGAAAATACAAAAAACATAATGGCGGGAGCGAGGTTGTGCATAAATGTAAAATGCTACATTTGAAAATGTTAGAAGAAAAAGATGGCGGCATCCAAATGTGAGAGCAAAATAAAAATTTAGGTTTAAAATGAATATTTTTATTTTATTAAATTTGAGGTATAAAAATATACATACATATATACATATTATATACGAATCTAAATTATATTTTAGTTAATTTTTAAATTATTTTTTATTATTACACAATTTGAAATTATTCTTTGATTGTAATATTAAAAGTTTAAATAATTTTCCAAATAGGTACTATGATTATTGCACATCAAGTTTATTATTTTCGCATTTGTTTTCTACCTAAAAACTTAAAACTGAACTAGAAATTAATTAATTTATGAAAACAATATTTGAATAGATATAAAATATATTTTGATGTAATTTTATTTAAATTAACGCACATCTTTAAATTTTTTTAACAAAATTTTATAAAATTACCAAACTCATGTCGTGAACATGAAAAATAAAAACAAACCATGTACATTACGCGCTATACACATTCCTACGAAAGAAAAATTGCGGTAACACAGTATACAGTAGCAATGCCTTCTAAACTACTGGCCGCTTACACCAAATGATGACGACACGCTAAGTCGACGTTGTTGTTGCTTTCTCTAGTTGCTTTGTTAGTGTAAATATCCTAAAATTATTATTGCGCAGTCTCGGTATAGACTTATATTGACGTCATGTGCGAAAAATGAGAGTAGTAAAAGGCCAGTAGTATAGAAGGCATTGACAGTAGTAACAACACAGTATACATATACGCTACAAACACTATCATTATAATGTGAAGTTTAACTTTCGTTAATTTTGGATGAAAACGAAGGAAAATACTATGCTCAATTTTTACTTTCGTTTTGTTATACTTGGGAAGGATAACAAAGAAAAAACAACCGATAGTGTATAACCGCAAAGACGAAACGAAAGCAAATTGAATTGAATCAATTTCTCCGTCCGTTTTCGTTTCGTTTCTTCTATATAATTGGTTTAGTATGTTTTCATGTATTCAATTCGTTCGTTTCGTTTCGGTCCGTTTTGTTTTCGGCTATATAACTAGGTCATTAATCGCTCAATTATACGTCTAAGTTCATACTAAAGAAAGAATTAGACCAATTGGTAATATTTTATGGTCAAAAACTGATTTTTAGTAAACATCGTTTTTGACAAGTTGAGTATCATACAGCCTTAAATCATTTTTATTAAATTGTATTATAAATAAAATAGGGGTATGTTAAATTATTTTAAATATGTACATTTATTTATAAAATGTAATCTAAACATTGCTATTAAATACGATTAATTAGAGATTTAAAAGACAAATAAATAACTAAACGAAACGTACTAACAACACGATTGCCTGTACCATTTTATAATATATTTTTTGTTTTCGTGAGATAGATTTACGTTAAAATTTCATGTATTGAAATGGGACAACCTGATTTATTCACGTTGAAATAAAAGGTGCGAAATTAGAATGAGAAAACATTATATATTATATAGTAAATACTTTCCGTAGTTTGTCTTTTATATTTTGATAGACAAATATTTTTTTATGATACTTTTATGATTTCATAATTAATTTATTTTATTATTTATCCAAATATTTCGACCTGTTGGTCATCATCAGTGGAGAATTACAATAACTAAAAACAAATTATAACAAAAACTAATAATTTTTGTTGTAATTTGTTTTTAGTTATTGTAATTCTCCACTGATGATGACCAACAGGTCGAAATATTTGGATAAATAATAAAATAAATTATAAAATCATAAAAAAATATTTGTCTATAAAAAGCTAGCGCCATACATCATTATTTATATATTATATATCGGACCTTTCAGCCGTTACTGTTGTTCTACTGTTCGAAAATTATTACCAACATTTTTTGTATACATACGATTAGTACTTGCTTCTCTTGATATAAGTACTTTGTGTTATTACATAGTAATTTTAAATTTTTATTAAATAAATAGCATTTTGCCGAAAGTAAATCATTTTTATATTTTGTTAACCGGAGTTTAGTTTGTCGGTTAAATGTGTAGTTTTTTCTGTTGTACAGCCTAAAATACTTCGCTTGGTCCACATGTATGTATGTGCAAATATTTATCGCTTCCGAAATTTTCCCTTAAATGCTTTGCAGACAGTTTAATTGCTTGCTGGGTGTACGTCCTCAGATATTTTATTAATAAGTTGTCAAAATTTAGCTTCATTCAGCGAAATACGGGTGCTATTGCATTCAATGGTTTACTACCGTTACAGAAACGGATTTCATAATTTATACGCTCCCTCAATCCCAACATACATGCTCCTTTCATTGCGGTTTGGACGGTGTTCTTTTACATTATATTGCTTATTACTACATTATCCCGTTCTCGGGTTACACTGTCAATTATTTAGCAGATGAAAAACGTTTCTCTTTTCCTTTGGATTTTTTCAATTATTTGATATGAAAAATATCTAAGACTGTGTTGTGAGCCTGAGAGTGATTTTTTCGACTAAATTAATGACTGATTCATAGCATTCATTCAAAGGTGGCTCTAGTACATTTTACATGTGCTGTGCCTTCGATTGTATACTAAATTGTAAACTAAAATTATGATTTTTCATACGTCATATTGTTTTCAACAACATCGGTTTGTTATTGTTTAAAATCAAGGAAATACAAAAAATAAAACAAATATGGATATGGGAATCGCATTATTCATGAATGTCAATATAAATTACAATCGAAATTTAAGAATGAGAGTATTTCCTTTTAGACATTTTTATTCGTATGTATTCGATGAAAAAATAATAAAAGCAAAAAATGACAGTGATAACTAAATAGTCAAGCAACCTCAGCAGCAGCTCGATTCTGGTTTTTCCTATAGGAAAAGGAATTAGGAAAAATATTTTCATAGTATTTTGGCCACAATTTTTTTTTCTGACATACTATGGTAAATAGTTAGTGTAAATTTTTTCAAAAACAAAATTAAATTCTGAATATTTTTCCTAACCAATTTCGATACGGAAAAAATAATTTCTAAATTATAAAATTTTAGATCAAACATGATTTCTCAGTAGGCCAGAAAATGATATTTTTGACAAATACTATGAAAAATGTTTCCTAATTCCTTTTCCTATAGGAAAAACCAGAATCGACCTGCTGGAGTCTAAATGATAAAAACTGGTCTTTCTTTTTGTCTTAACATTACTCATTAATTTAGTTTAGTCGGCAATTTAGTCGAAAAAATCGCTCTCAGGCACACAGTATAATTCAAGCATTAACTAGCAATACCTTACAGTAACCAATATACATAATACGTAATAATGTGCCTGGGGTTATGTTGAGCCGCAGGGCGAATCGGAAAAATTTTTAGTTCATTAAACAATTTTCATTTGCCAACCAGAACCTTCACTATAGCTTGAAAATCCATTTTTTTAAATGAGAACGCAAGTCACCGGAAAGGACCTTTAATGCAGAAAATAAAAATGTGCAATGGTGTGGTGGTGACTCCCTATATTAGCTCTGGGCTTAGTTAAATCCATGACATTAGCGTGTCAGAGTATTGTATTTGATAACTCGAGCAAACAGAACAACGCCACTCTATTTACTATATATTTTTGCATTTAACTTTAAACAAGGCGACATTAAAGGTTTAATTCGAACTACTACAGAAATTAATTATTACAGCATGCACTAAGATTAAGAAACCGGAGCAGGATTTGGAAATAATTCTAAAGAGATTCTAAATAACGCAATTTTATGATGCCAGGGGGAAAATGCGGGAGAAGACGAACAGGGCAAGAAAAATTTATTTATAATAGGAAACATTATAAAAAATATTTGTTATTTTTTGTTGGAAACCTGCAACTGTTCGTCCTGATGAGGCTCGATCGATTTTCGAAAGAGAGCGTTTTACTAGGCCACTATTTCGAACGCTTTTAGATGATGTGACTTTAATTTCTAAGATTTACATTTTTAATATGAAATAAATTTTTAGCAGTTTTTTACTAGGTTTTTTTCTGCTAGTTAGATTGATTATTGGAGTTGGCTTATTTATTGTTAGCTGTATTTGTGAAGCTCAAAAAAAATTAGGGTTAGTCCATGAAAGTGATTGTTGTAACACGAGTAATAGCGGGATAATTATTAGCGGCATTCGTCCAGACTAACTTTCAATCAAGAAAAACATCAAGAAAATAAAATAAAATTGATCAAAATTGTGCCTAGGCGATTCAAAGTGTTTTACACACGTAAAGCTCGCAAAAGTCATGCTAAATTAATAATTTAATATGCCATTAAAGACTGGTGGTTTAGTAAACTTTTATACTAAATCGGTAAACTGTTTACATATTAATTGATTCGAATAGATATTGTTGTCCTCTGACAATGTGAATACTACATCTAAAAAATTTTATCTGGGTTCGTCGTCCATACGGTTCCGAGTTAATTTAAATTATTAGTACCTTTTAATGAGCAAGCTATATACCAGTATCTATTAATTCGGCTATTAATGATTTAATAATGCATGGTCTCTAAATAAATATTTTGTTACGATTAGACCAAACCTTTGGTAAGATCGTGATCGATGAGTGCCCAACCAAAAATCAAAATCATCCTTGTATAAGTGAGTCACATCCCTTATTCAAACATTAAGTGTTTACATATAAGATTTAAAGGCAAAAACAAAGAATTTCAATGATGCATGCAATCTTCAAGATTTTTTTTTATACACAAGTCGAGAATATCGTTCAAGATGTTTTTATTAAATAATATTTTTGTTGTTGTTGCTGTATAAATTCAATACAAATTATTTATCCGGATCATTAAATTAAAATAATGGTGAGTATTGAGTTTATTTTAAATTACGATGATATGCGTGTGTATGATTTAGTTTTTATTAGTTAGTAATGTAAATTGCTTGCAATATGGATTTATTAATATTCTAATATGCTCTTGCTTTAATATTTCTTTCGTGCATTGTATTTATGTAGAACATTATTATACATATCTTTAATATAGTATATGGTTGGCAGTTTAGTTTAGTTTATGAGTCACAAAATATATAATAAATATTGCATGAAAATTCTTAATAAAAACGGTTTTGTTTTATTTTCTTAAGCACAAATTTTCTGAATGGGTTAAAGGAAAAGGTCGTAAAATTTTTGTTATTATTATTTTTTAAAATCAGTTTGAATATTGTCGTTTTTCAATTTCAGTCATCGAAGTTTATTTAAGAAGTTATGTGATTTGGTCGATAGCGTGTGTAATAATAATTTATTAAACTTTGACATCGAATTGAAATAATTTTTAATTTATTTATTTATTCGCGCAAAATTATTTGCAGAAACGATGCAACATTACAAAATTAACGTAAGATATTTGAGTATAATGCGTTATCACATTATTTAATTTGAATTAGTAATGTTTGTTTATCGACGATAAGATCCAGTGAACTCGTGGTTGTTATTTATGTTCATAAGCGTTTGAACATTTTTTAATCTGCGCGAGTATTACTTAAATATTTTTCGCGTTTGCTTTTGTTATCAAAAATAATTCAAATATGTAATTTGTGGTGTGGTGGCAGTGGTTAAAAACTAATGATGTCAAATTAAAGAATAGTTAATTGAGTATTATTTGTATACTTGCGTGTCGGCGCATATTTAAATTTTTAATTGGTTGGCAATCAAAATATATATTATAATATATATTAAACAAACTAACTTTTCTGTTGTAAAATAATTTTTCTGATTTTCGGACTTCCTGATATTATATTTATATATTTATATGAACAAGCGTTAGTTTAAAATAAAAACAGGACCATTTTACTCAAGTTTTATTCTTTGAATTTTAAGATATGTATGTCTGTAAGATAGGAATTAGAAAATCATATGAAAATTTTAGATAAGGTCTAACATGTAATTTTGTAATAATTATGGGACAACTATTAGAAGGTTGCCTAAAGACTGTGTGTGACATTTAATTGTTTGTTTTATAAATTCAAGCTGCTCAATAGGCTTCAATTGTTTATAGTTAAGAAATAGGTAATCGTCACAATTGCTTCAATGGCCATTGCTTGATAGTTTACAATATCAAATCTTTTACCATTTTAAAAAATTAGAACTATTATCATTATTGGTTCCTTCCAGTTATTCAAAAAAATCCAATTAGTGATTGATTAAATAATAAACTTATAATACCTACCCTTAATATCACTAT
This sequence comes from Nephrotoma flavescens, assembly GCA_932526605.1. Classification (NCBI taxonomy): domain Eukaryota; kingdom Metazoa; phylum Arthropoda; class Insecta; order Diptera; family Tipulidae; genus Nephrotoma; species Nephrotoma flavescens. The sequence continues at coordinate 175,779,878 of OW052221.1, read as the reverse complement.
AAAATTGATACTGGTTTTTTCTGAATTCCAAGTTAGCTCCCTTCTAGATGCATTCATTTACAGAAGAAATTTCACACATTTTTGTTTAAAAAACCTAAATCTAAAACCTTTCAAATTGTTTAAAATCGCAATACAGAGCAATACATCTATCAAAAAAAATTCAGTTTGATTTTTTACATCTAACCGTAACATACAATTCAACTGTTATTATTAGGACCTATACCTCTGTGCTCTCGCTGTTTAATTTGTTACTATAAAAAAGAGTTTAGACTGAGAAGTGGTCAAAGAAGTGGTCTTTAAAAGTTTATGATACTGTTATGTATTGAAATATAAACACGTATTAATTTATTTGAAAATTAAAATAACCAACCAAAAGTTGAAATAAGTGTTTCGTGTATCTGAAATGAGCTTCTAGTTTGTTACTTGTGGCGTTTTCTTTACCGACGACTTCTTCTGCAGGAACGAATTCGATGAACCCAATTTTCGAGCATGTTTTCCACTAAATCAAGTCGTATGTCTTGAATAGCACGTTCAATATTGACTTGTAAAGCTTGAAAAGAGTTTGGTTTATTGCAAAGACCAATGACTTCAAATAACCCCACAAGAAATAGTCTAATGGTGTTAAATCACAACTTCTTGGAGGCCATTCAATATCACAATTACTTGAAATAATCGAATCTCCAAACTTTTCTCACAATAATTCAATTGTTGCACTTGCTGTGTGGCACGTAGCCCCGTCTTGTTGGCACCAAATGTGTCAAGATCAACTTCTTCCAATTTCGGCCATAAAAAGTTGGTTATCATCGATCTATACCGATCTCCATTGACAGTAACGGTGTTACCAGCTTCATTTCGAAAAAAATACGGACCGATGATTCCACCAGACCAAAAACTACACCAAACTGTCAATTTAGGTGAATGTAATGTTTTTTCATGAATAATTTGTGGATTTTCTTCGCACCAGAATCGACAGTTTTGTTTATTTACCGAACCACTCAGATGAAAGTGTGGCTCATCGGAGAAGATGATTTTCTTTAAAAAATCGTTATCGTTTTCAAGTTGTTCCAAGGCAAAATCAGCAAATTCACGACGTTTACGGTGGTTCAATGGCTTCGCAGTTCTTGCGAGTGACAACAATTTTATACGGATGCAAACCCAAATCCTTTCCTAAAATCCGCCAGGTTATGGTTTGAGACAGTCCCAATTCTTGGGGAATCGTCGTCTTGGAATCGACAAATTGTGGTCTTCAGCAATACTTACTGAACGGCAGCAATATTTGCATTACTTCGAGCATTTCTTTGTGTTATTGGCACTTGAACATTATGTAAATAAAATGTACGCTCAAAATTTTCAACAATTCGACGAATAGCGAGCACACTTGGACGAAAAGTTGCAATTGGAGAACGCTTATTTTGATAATAAGACTGGATAATTTGTAAACGTTGTTCTTGCGTATATCTCACCATGATGAAATTGTAAACATTACTGAATACAATGAAACAAAAAATGACGGATCATGACATATTACAAATGGCCGAAACGTGACTTAAAAATCATATCATTCCTATTGGAAAACCCTATACGTATATAATTATCAATATATTGTGAGTTTTTTATGTTTTTTTTAGTTTTTAATTTATTTTATTTTATTTTGCTGGCTCTACATCTCATGGAGGGATTTGACCAGCTCATTTCTGAGATTACATAATCAATTTTATATGGGGATTAATGATTGATTACTCCGTTCGATCCTAGCCAGGTCCCAGGGCTGTTGATTGTGAAGCTGTGGACGCATTATCCCCCTCTCTTCCACGCGCAACCAAGCGCAAACATAAATTTTTGAATAGGTTTTGCTAGTTTTACAGTGAATAATGTAATGACGCAAAATTCTACGCAGATTCCAATTAAAATTAGTTTTTCTTGGTAATAATAATTTGCCATTTTTATAAATCTGTTTCAAAATAGGGGCTATACACTAGTTTTCGTCGACGGAAATATTTCGCCTAATTAGCTATGGCAATGAAGAAAAAAAGATCCAATTTATAAAAGCGAAAGAAGATAAAAACAATTCCAGAATAAAATTGTTTCCAACGAGCATTGAAAAACCACTCATTCATTTTTAGATATCTGTTTTTGACATCAATATACGTTTTATACCCGACACGATTTAGGTATACAATTTTAAAATATCTACTGTTTACTAATGTTGAATTCTATTTACTTTTCCAAATCAATGTGAAATTTATGATTCAAATAGAACAAAAAAACAAAATTAATGTGGTCTTATGTATGTATTGGAGATTTTAAATAGGATTTTGAAGTTTAGAAATGTCACATCGAAACGACATCAATTGTGCACTCCACTATACGAAATTTTATGTATATATTTCCGAACGAATAATCGTCACATATTATTAATGAACGATTAAAATATAATTCAATTAAATTTAAAACACATGTTTTAATTTATTTCTAATTTAACACACCAATTGACGTTTCTACAAAAATTGGCGGTTCATTTTGTATTGGTAATAGTCCATCAAAAATAAAAATTTACGAAAAAATGTACATTTTTTAAAATTGATGTACATCAAAAAAATGATTTTTTGTCAAATAGAACATAATTTTTGATGTACATCAATTTTTTTTTTGCCGGATTATGGTAAATAGAATTTCATTTAAATTTTAATTTTTGATTCTAGGCATCTTGGAGTGGAGAAGATGCCTGTAATATGAGTTCATCTTGCAATAGTTTTCCCTCAGTTTTTAGAAAATTCGGGACTCTAAGGTTCCTAAGTAATCATGTCCCATATATTATGTTTGTATGTGAATACTGAAAAGATAATCTTTATCATTTATTTATTTAATTTTATCAATATTTAATTTTCGTTTTAAATAATTTTTATAGATATTATACATTAAACAAATATATTTATTTTTAAATAAGCAATTACACTCAGCTTTGAGTAAATGGTTTTTTAATACACATCATACGCATCATACAATTATTATCAATACACAAAGTATGTTTTAAGCATTCATTTTACGAGTAGCCAGTTTCTCGTCTCAGTAAGTGTAGTGCATTGAAATCTTTTGATTGATAATTTTTAAGTCTATCTTTAAGTCTACTTTTTTGTTCTATATATTATTTACATCACTGCGACTATCCTTATCGCAAGTATATTTTTATTATTTATGATAACATGAAATCATTTAACCCATTCAAGAAAGTTAAACACCGCGCGAGCTCATATGCAGTAATAAAAGATAAGATAACAACCACGTTAATAAAATTTGTATTTCTAGTATATGTAAGAAACAGATAAAATTTCAAAAATTTTCTTTATTTCAGCGACAAGATTTCGATTTGTGTGTCAAATTCGGTTCTTTATTATAATAAAAGTGAATTGAAAGGATTTTAAATAAAATATTCGAATTTAATTATGTTTAGAATACATAGCTGTGCGTTTAGCATATCCATCTTCTAGTGCCAGTAAATAAGTAATTCAGTTTGTTAGTAAAAAAAAAGGAAATTGGAATAGTTTTTGTAGTTATAAAGAGTCTTTATATAAACCTCTAAATTATGTGCATGCATAATATTTTCAGCTTTATTTTATTTTTATTGTAATCAAATTGAACTTGGTGAACTATATTTTAGTTAAATGACAACAAAAACTACAGAACACAATTCAAACAGCTCTGTATAGTTTAGTATATAAACATTTCTGGTGATTTTGGTGAACATTTTTTTGTTATTCATTTAAAAATAATTATATTGAGACTAACATAAAACATCCTCATAATAGTTTCTAATAAATTGCACTATGAACTTATTATAAAATAATTTATTGGTGGTTGGTGATGGTTTTTCATACAATTTAAAAAAGTAAAAAATTAAACTTAAAAATAAAAATTAAATATAAGTTTTGATCACGCTCTATAATAAATATTGTGCCATATTAAATCACTCACAATAAAAAAAAACATCAATTTATCATACTTATCATGAAAATTGAAAAATGTGATCTCGAAAATGAAATCAAATGTGGTAGTAAAAATAATTGTGAGCCTGATAGAAAAACGAAAATTGATGAAAATGAGAATGAAACAAAAGATCTAGTCGATATAGTAGTTGCCACAGCCGTTACTGATGGCACCGCGGATACCAAATCGTCAAAAAAGCGGCGTGCGAAGCGGAAACCACGTGTGAAAAAAATCTATCAATGTGATGTGTGTCACAAAATATTTCAGGGATTAAACGATTTACGAAAACATTATCGCATACACAGTGATGAACGGCCATATGGATGCGATCATTGTAGTAAAAAGTTTCGGCAAGCAGGTTGTTTAAAAAATCATATAGCGTCACAACATGGTACCGATACCAAATTTATATGCCATTTTTGTGACAAATCGTTTCCAATCAAGGAAAGACTTCGTTTACATTTGCGAATACATTCTGGCGAGAAACCCTATAAGTGTGCATATTGCCAAAAAACATTTGCGCGCGGCGGCCAATTAACACAACATTTAGCAATACATAATGGATATAAAAAATATCGGTGCGACTTTTGTACAGCAGCATTTGCATTTGCTGCTAATTTGAAGCTACATACTAAAATTCACACGAACGAGCGGGATTACACGTGTCATGTTTGTGGCAAGGTAAGCACATTTCAATTTTTTATTTATTAAACTAAATATGTATGTAGTTTCTCATTTGTTTTTACAATACTATATTTGTTAAAACTGTACAATACTGTATTTGTTAAAATTCATATTTGTTAAATAGTGAATCTACAGTCTTTCCCCGAACATAACGGTATAAGTGTTATATTCGAATAACATTTTTTCTTTAATTTCCAAATGATTGCGATCTTTTATAGCCTAGACGTTCTAAATATTTTTTAACTCGTGCATTAATTAGCAACTTAAATAGCCGTAAGCCAAAATATTTGACTAACTGAGTTTCTTTCGCAACCTCGGAAGCATTCCTCGTGAATTCCAGTTATTTTAAAAATCCATTCTACCATTTTAGCAACCTCTTGTTTTGTTGATGAGTCTCATCTAGTTTAATAAAATTTATGTGGGTAGTTTTTAATAAAAGTATTTTTTTTTGCAAAGTAATGTAGAATGAATTGCTGATTCAAAATGATGATTCGTTTTGCTTTATTTTGTGAATACAAACAATTTAAAAACTTGGGGTTTCGTGGAAGCTTTTGACTAATTATTATTTTGTAATTTGCATCATTTTATTTTAACATTGAATAAACATAACTGCAATAGAGTTCTTAGGCATCTTAAATGGGTGTCTCTACGTAGGCATTATAGCTATTCGCCTAGTTAGCATACTATTCACTTATAACACCACCTAGACTTTATGCTCGGCTCGGGAGAAGACTGTAGGTTTCGTTACAATTTTAACGAACTACAATCGCGTTGCAAGTTTAACAATGGGAATTTGTTTTAATTGATTAAATTTTCTCATCGGGTTTCAGAAATTATCGTTTTTCACACAGTTACGCTGTTTAAACTAATCTGTCGATAATAAAAATTCCTACACCTATAGACAATCACCCAATGTTTGTATTTTACTTAAATTGAATTAGAATTTAATTTGAATTATAGATGGAAGATTTGCAAGAATCGCAACAATCAGTTTCGAACTTAATGAGATTATTGATTTGAAAAAATCAGTCATCTCATCAGGCCTCCATAGATGGAGAATATGAAAGAATCGAATTCCGTAGATTAGGTAGTAATTCGCTAGTGCTACATATACATGGTATTGTTCTATATATAGACAATATTCCTATGTAAAATATCAACGTCAGTCGCCGCGGCCTGATGAGATGACTGATTTTTTCAAATCAATAATCTCGATTGTTGCGATTCTTGCAAATCTTCCATCTATAATTCAAATTAAATTCTATTTTATCCGCGATCCAGCGTTAAAGGAAAGAAAAAGTATGGGGTGGTTGGGAAGTTGATTGTGGTGTCTATAAGTAAGTATGAATTATCATAGTCGTTGTCACACAGGTTTGACGCCAAATGGAAGAATTTCCTACGATTGTGTATTTAATTCGAGATATACTGAAATAGACCAATGTACGGAACAATCACAACAAACCCATTACAATAAAACAACAACGTAAAATATTAAATTGAATTGATTAATCTATTCAAAATTAGCTTCGTAGCAAATCATTCCCGTAAAATTTTGAATTCTAGACAAATTTTGAAAAAAAATTAATTTCAAAATTTGTCTAAACTCGAAAACTAACTTTGATAAAATAACTAAAATCTTCAACGTAAAATTTAATTTTTATTAACTTATTATCATGTACTTTTTACGCTATTTGCCGTAGGCACTTGGCGAAACACACTTATACTTAATAAACACATTTTTATTAATCACTTGTTTTTGTTTCGCAGAATATTTTTCAAAAAGTTTAAAAAATCACTCGATCGATTTCGACTTGTTAGGTCATCATCAGGAGTATCTACTCATTTCTACTCGGAGTAGATACTCCTGATGATGACCTAACAAGTCGAAATCGATCGAGTGATTTTTTAAACTTTTTGAAAAATATTCTGCGAAACAAAAACAAGTGATTAATAAAAATGTGTTTATTATTATCATGTGTTGTTTTACAGTGCATATATGTAGCATGCTTAGTTGCAATTTAAACGTATCTCATTCTGTTTCCAATAGAAGCAGAAGTACTACCGCAAACGATGTTCTACCTAGTGTGTGTGCATATGTTTTATTTCTACAGACTCTGTAAGAATACTTTCTCGCTCGTAATCCTTCCTATATTTATTGTGTTACGGTTCTGTCGTTTAGGAGGGAGAGAATGGTAGCACGGCAATTCACAGAAAATTAATTCACCGAAACCGAAAACTCACCAAAACCGTCAATTCATCGCAAGCGACAATTCATCGAATACCTCAACGGAAATATGCCAAATGAGTAGTTAATCATGGTATGGATTTTGTACGTTTTTCTCAAGCAATTCAAATGGGAATGTGTATACAATGTATAATAATACACTTTTAATACTCGTATGTGTGCTGTCATTTTCATTGTGTTTTCATTGTTTGTGTCAAATTTTCATAAAACTTCGTCAAAATGTTTATCTTTCTTCATAAATGTGCACTAATTACATAATGAACATTTTTCTACGCCTCGCGACGTTGGAATATTTGAGAAGTGCTTTTTCAAAATGACTTATTTTCATTTTTGGTCAAAAGTGATATTATTTCGGATTTCAGTTCAGCAGCTTAAAACTATCGTGGATGCTTAGTGTCTTTTGCAGAAAATGATGACATTTACATAATACGAAAATTACGGGTCCAGGTCGAAATTGCATATTTTAAAATGACATTTTTTAAAACGACATTTCTCAAAACTGCATATTTCAAAACTGCATAAGGTACAAAACGGCATAAGGTACAAAATTGCATTTTTCAAAACTGCATATTTCAAAACGGCGGACATAGGCACAAAACGGCATTTTTCAAAACTGCATTTTTCAAAACGGCATTTTTCTAAACTGCATTTTTGAAAAAGACACTTTACAAAATGGCATTTTTTAAAACGGCATTTTTCAAAATTGCATGTTTCAAAACGACATAGGTACAAAACGGCATTTTTCAAAACGACATTTCTTAAAACGGCGTTTTTCAAAATTTCATTTTTCGAAACGACTGTAAGTAGAAAAATTTAGGTGAAGGAGAATATTATATGCATACTAAATCTTCAAATAATTTCTAATTTCCATAAAGGTCCTTTCTTATAACATACCTATACTACACCTAAACATGTGAAATTAAATCTTACTCGACTAAGAAATAGTCAAGTTCCTTTTCATTTGACTTTATCCTAGAATTTAATCCAAGAATCGTTCACAAATGTTCAAAAATTTCATTCATCTCAAATTTCATCGTGTAATAAATAACCATACCTGTTGGTCATATTCCAGAAATTAATGAAAAGATAATTCTAGATTCATATAATCGATTAAAATATTTCGTTCTGTCTTGTGCAGTTTTGAAAAATGCAGTTTTGTACCTATGCCGTTTTGAAATATGCAGTTTTAAAAAATGCTATTTTGGAGAATGCCGTTTTGAAAAATGCCATTTTGTACCTATGCCATTTTAAAAAATGCAGTTTTAAAAAATACCATTTTGAAAAATGTCGTTTTAAAATATGTCTTTTAGAAAAATGCCGTTTTGAAAAATGCTCTTTTAACCTTTATGCCGTTTTGAAATATGCAGTTTTGAAAAATGCAATTTTGTACCTTATGCCGTTTCGTACCTTATGCGGTTTTGAAATATGCAGTTTTGAAAAATGCAATTTTGTACCTTATGCAGTTTTTAAATATGGCGTTTTGAGAAATGGAATTTTAAAATATGCAGTTATGAACGGATCCCGAAAATTACTCCTCATTTGATGTATGATAAGAAAATAGTTGCGATTGTAATATTTTTTTAATCTTTCATTTCTATTTAGTTAAAATTTAAATAAAATAAATTTTATTAATGTTTTTTTTAACAAATATTAATATTCCCAAGTTTAATTTCACATAATGAAATTATTTTTAGATTTATTTACTAGGAATTAGGTTAAATTAGGTATTGTGAATTTTAATAAATTCACAAATTATGTATCTAAAATATTATTTTGTGTTCTTACAGAGGGCGAAAACTCAAAACAAAAACAAAACGGGTACCCCAAAGGTGTACACCACTTCTATGACGTTCCAGTAAATTCTCACTTGAATTGTAAAAACACGTACAAAAACCTTACCCTAAAAAATTAAAAGTTCACAATAAAAATTTTGTATTTGGCCATTATAAACATTTATCGCAGACCTCATTATCGTATAAGTACTTAATCGTAAGACTGTCAGTTATACGGTTTTAGTAGTTCCCAAGCTATTTTCTTATAGAAATTTTACAGTTCATCGAATTAAATTAAATCGATATTAGCTGTGTTTCTTGATGCTTGATTGATCTGGTTCAGTTTATGTTTCATGAAACAACGCAAAGGCGCTTTCTAGATTTAAAATCATAATTTATGATCTAAAACAAAATTTGGATCAGGTTTTCCATTTAAAATTTGAACTGATCCGGATTAACGAGTATGTACCACGAAACACGGCAATTAAGTAGATTTTGAAACGGATTATTGTCAGGTGCATAATTAATTTGAATCAAATTGCATTGCTGTAATAATACGATTATTTCTGAAACTTAGAGTGCAAGTGTAGGGTTCGTCACAAGTACACAAATAATATATTTGTAAACACGAATATTATTTGAAAAAATTAGACGTTAAGGGTTCACCATTCCCTTCGAGAAAAATTTTTAAAACAAATTATTTCCGAGAAACATGATGATTGGCAAAAAAATCTAAAATAATGACAAAACACGACAAATTGGTCTAAAAAATATTTAGTCTTACGATTAATTGGTTTTACGATTAACTGGTTTTACGATTAACTGGCCTTATGATTAATTTGCCTTACGATTAATGGTCTTACGAATTTTAAAAATCAGGGTCTTTTGAAAAATTGTCGACCGCGTTTTTCTCGACGTTGTCGAAAATAAGTTATTAGGAAAATTTATGACACCTCTTAAGGTGTCGAATATCGTAGCGAATACATAAATATTTATAAAATTATACATAAAATATTAAATATTGGATTAAATAATTTTGATTATTAAAATTTAATTATGTAGTTTAATTATGAAAATTTCAAAAATAAAATTTTAAATTTAAAATATTCATTTTAACTCTAATAAAATTTTATTGAGATTTTTATGTTTTCGATACAATCGAAAAATTCATAATAGTTATTTCCGACGTTGCAGAATTGGTCGATATCGTCGAAAACAGACGCACGTCGAAAATTGCATAATAGGCCTCAGTGTAAATTCCAGGATAGATATAACTAAAATTCCAGGATATCATCAAAAGGCTTAATGTTCTAGATAGGGGAAGAACCATAGCATATCTATCTTAAATAACATATTTATGCGAATTGCCTGCAATTTACACTAATTTTTGTTAAAAATGGGCGATCGAACCGACGCGTAACAGATAATTTGAATTTATAGAAAGATATATACGAGTTTTCCAAGCTGAACTCGAATCCGTCATAATAAAAAATTTAAAAAAATCTACTCCTGACGAAATGGTATATTGTCCCATCACCCAATTTTTTGCAATCTTTTTCGTGTTTTGACAATTTTTTTTAAGTTTTTTGTTAATCAGCGTTTATTTAGTAGAATCTGACATCAAAACTCACGTAATCGCGGAAATAAATTTTTAAAATAATTTTCCCCGAAGAGAATGGTATCAGTTGATCTCTTAATCATCTAATTTTCCCAAAAAATATTCGTGTTTTCATAAATAGGTACTTGGGACCAACCACTTGCACCGAAATGATCGAATTATTACAGCAATTCATTTTGATTCAAATTAATTATGTACTTCTTGGCAAAAAATCCGTTTCAAAATCTACTTGATCGATATAGTTTTATTTCGATGAACTGTAAAATCTCCATAAAACAAAATCGTTTCGGAACCACCAAAATTGTCGATACGATGATGTGGTTTAACTGTTCATATGACTCAAACGATCTTACGATTAACTAGTCTTTCAAATATCTGGTCTTACGATTAAATGGTCTTACGGTTAACTTTCATTCTATGTATTAGTATAGTAGAGCATTATCCGTGTATGGGGTAAAAAATTGCCCCAATATATTTTGTACTTAAAAATTATTTTCTGTAATAAAATTTATTACATATTTTAACTTTACTTCTAATTTATTAAAAGTACAAAAATTCAATATGTACAAGATTCCGACCCAATAATTCAATAATTTTTAGTAATTAGTTTTTTATTTGCATTTTTATTGGTCTGGGGTAATTTTTTACCCCCATACACAGAGTGAAGGTTAAGTGGGCTAAGGACTATCTGGTCTAACGTTTAAGGGCTTATACGATGATTTGAGAGCTGTTAGAGGCTCTCCAGGTTGCTTAATCTGATTATATTCCATGCTCTACAGTTTAAAACGTTTTCCTTATTTCGTGTCCGATGCTGTGGTTGTAAATACAATAAAATCCAATATGTATTTGCAGCTCTTTTTTTTCTTGACAGATGTCAATTAAGATTTTTATAAAAAAGGCGAGCGTATGAAAACTGTATAATTGTTTTGAACTGATCTTTCTAGTATTGGGGATGCATCTGTCCTTTTTTTAGACAATTTTTTACAGTTACCGACGTCAATGAAAATTCAATATTTAAAAACCGACAAACCATAGTAAAGGCTCGCGCATTTCATTTTAGTTAATTTGAATTCACCTTCATACGTGGGTCGATCAATAAGTTTTAGGAATGTGTTAGGAATAATGAAGACACAAGCTTTTAAAATGTTTATTTTTCAGCTTAATCTCCTTTTAGGTCGATACACTTTCCCAAAGTTTCTGCAATTTCTTTAACACCTCCAAAAAATACGATTTCTCCAACTATTCAAAATACGCTTATGTATCGGCGATAACCTCGTTTGAGCTGAATGTTTTTCCTTCAAGCCTTGTTTTCATGTTGGTATTCGTAGCGCAGTTTCACAAATTCGACAATTTCGGCAACCGCGGCATCCATCGGGTCGACACCATTCTCACACTTATTATTTAAAACATTAATTACCGTTCCGTACGACCCACCTACGGTCTCTGCTACTTTGCGCACTTTAGTTCGGCGATCAGCGAGAATCATGTCGTGGGCCTTTTCAACAATTTTCTTCGGTAACAACCTCTGCCGGGTGGTCTGGCCGCTCATCATCAAAAAAATATGTACTCCCTCTCTCTCTCTAGCTTTCGCATCCCATGAAGGGATTTTGTCGCCTGCGCTATGGTTCTCCATCCGTCTAGATTCATCGCTCTCGTCCTCCAGTTTCCACAGATGTACGACCACGTTTGAATTCGTTGAACAAATATCTCACGGTTGGCTTGGTGAAGGGTCCTCATAGCCATCATCCAACTTCGCTTTTATTCCTTCGTATATTTTTCCATCCAAAAATAAAAAGCGAATTATGGATCGATATTGCTCTTTTCCCATTTTATTGATAAACGCGAAACACGAGTGATACAAAGGGGCCGAATTTTGGTCAAAAAATCGGAATAAAAATTATGAGAATTACAGTTGTTTTACTTACCTACTAGACCTAAAACATTAAATCATATAATTGTCTGATACAAACAGCGGAAAAATTCTATATTTACGTCTAGTACGTATGTGAAACAAAAGTAAAACTCATAAATTTTATTCCCGTTTTTCGACCAAAATTGGGTCCCCGGCTGCCAAATAAAAACTAACATGTGAACTAGACTGAAATTACTTGTGTCTTTTGATAGATGACAGTACACGCTGATAATGTCAACTTCCCTGCGTTCAAACACGGGTACTTATTGATCAACCATCGTATATCAAAGTTACTTATAAAGCCACATCCAATAATCGATCACGAAGCCTGAATGAACCATGTGAACTTTTTGAAGTGATTTTCAGGTTTCGAATAAAGTAGTTGTTTCATATTTTTCTTTGATTTGAAAAATCACAATCGCATACAAATACGTACAATAATACAAAAATCAAAAGGAGCGAAATTTTAAAATGTTTAAAATTTAGGCATAATCTAACTAAGCAATGATGGAAATAGAAAAAAACGTAATTCATAAAATATTTAAACAAAGAAATTTGAAATTCTCGTTAGTGGATAATTGAAAATGGAATATTTCTATACTTTTGGTGAGTGTTACTATGGTCTATGTCGCTAAAACAAATTCTAAATGAAACTAATACCTTTTTGGTGAAAATATAGCAATGCCTTTGATAAAAACGTAGCAGAGTTTGTTTCAATACAAACTATAAGGCTGAAAGTTGTTTGAAACATCTATACGTAAATTACAATAATAAACATTAAAAATGTTGAAAAATAATCCGGAACATTGATTTTTAAACTGATCCAATTAAAAATTTGAATCCGTATTTGTTTGGATCACAAATTTTAAGATCTAGTAACTGTCACTGCATTAGTTTACGAATCAAGATTTGAACTGGATCAATTTAAATGTCGCAGTTCCAGATTTTTATAACATCGTTATTAATCAAATTCCTATTAAGTCGGGTGATATGACATTTCGATAACAAAATACAGTCCAGTAATTTCAGGATTAATGAGTTCCATTTTATCAAGTTTAAATAAGATTTTTAGATACAATTTTAGAACTAAAGTAAAAAAATTTCCTGATCCGAACCAAACTGTTTTATGCAATAGAGTAATTCTTGTCCTCCCTGCACTGTCTCTAATAACCAATATAATTTGATAACGATTAAAATCTTAATCTTAAATTCTTATCGACTATACTTTGAACTAAAAAACAGTGACTTTCTAAAAAGTTTCGCATTGGATTTCATCCCTCTCGCTCTGAGTGACACCAAACTGTACCGTAGCACACACCGAACCATGTTTAAAATGTCCTGCAGAACCATGGAATTATTGTTTCATGATTCTTCATTTGTAAAACTGTTTCACACATTGAAGCGTTATTATATTATCAGTCCCTCTGATGGAGTGCAGAATTCAACGCCGACCCAACGTCCATGTAAATGTACGGGTTGACATGGAGCTTGCAATGTGCAGGTGGTATAGTGTAATTGTGTGAGTAGGTGAATAGGTGAATGGGTGAATGATGTGGCGTGGGCCACAATGGGCCAAAAATGGCCTAAGTGTCAACCACTGAAACCTATATTATCATTCGAGTGTAGTTATTGGTCATTATGATTATGGTATATAGCATTAATGTAACATTGTTTTGTTTATATTTAAATGCTCATAATATTAGTTATGTCGAACAAATTGACAATATATTTTATTTTCAACATTTATTTCCAGACTTTCGTCCGTTCTGATGCGCTAAGAAAACATTTAGATTGTATTCACGCAAATCTAAAAACCAAACGCTGTGATATTTGTAACAAAGATTTTAAAGGCCATTTACTGCAGCACATGCGAACGCACAAAAATGTACGGCCTCATGGTTGCGCTGTATGTCATGCAAAGTTTTCGCAACGTTCACAATTGATCGTTCATCAACGCACACATTCGGGTGAACGACCGTATCGATGTCAAGTTTGCTGGCAAGCTTTTGCTCATTCGAGTGTGCTAAAACTACACATACGTAAGCATACGGGCGAAAAACCGTTCAAGTGTGAATTATGTCCGGCCGAGAATGAAACCGCATTTTCTCAACTTCCTCATCTCAAAAAGCATATGTCAGCGATACACGGTCTAGATAAAACGTATTTGTGTGCAGAATGTGGTCAATATTTTAAAACAAAATTGGAATATGCTGTTCATCAAACGGAATGTCTAAAACGTAATCGAGCAAATAATCCGGATGATGTTGATGGAGTGATCAACGGCATGATGCAAAATAATGAATCAAGTGCTTCTTCTGGAGAGGTAATATTTGTATTTGGTAACTATTTATTTATTTTTGATGAACAATTTATATTTACAGCCTCATGACGATACCGATGAAAGGGTTCCCAAATCAAAACGGGAATATATCAAAAGTGATTTCGATTATCCGCCAACTCCAATGGCGGTCACCAGGATGAGATTACTTGTCGCAATATTACTGAGACGTATTTCATCGGAAGACCGCCTTAAGCAGTTAGGCTACGAGAAACGACTGATCGATAACGTATTGGTTGATTCATTGAAACTAGCAGATCGCACCGTTTGCGAAGATAGGTCGCTAACGGAAGCAGAGCGACTTAAGATTAATATAAGAGAATGGCTAGAGTGGCTAGTACCATCGGATTATATGCAAAAATTTCAATCGGAGCAACGAAGTACAGAAGAGTTACTTGAGCAACTCACCCGAATTTAGACGAATTCATTTTCATCACAATTTTTAGTTTATTTAATTTTTTTTGCTGATATAATTTAAAAGTAGTGCGTCAAAACAAGACAAGAATAACGATTTTTTTTATTTATTTCAATTTATTATTTGTTGCCATATGTTCGTGCCATTTATAAAATCAAATTTCTTGTGGATTTTTGCGATAAGCTGAATTTGAATTATATCAGATATGTACTGCATGCGAATTTCTTATTTTTATAATCTTTTCAATTTTTTAACCTTCAACCACTTAACGAACGAAAATATTTGTGTTTGAAGGTTAAATAAAAAGCTTTTTGTTCTAACGAAGTGTTTCTTCAATTATTCGTACTAAATAGGGTCTATAATAATTATTGAACAAACGGTGGTGGATTTAACACAGATGTTTTTATAACCTTTTCTTATTAGTGCCATTTTACGTTTCTTGCCAAAATAATTTTATATTTTCAGAAACCTGAACGATACCAAAGCTTATGATTTTTATTTTATTATTTATAATGTTATTTATGTTTTTGTTAAATATAATTTTTTATGCCAAATTTTTTACAAAATGTATCCTTAAGTTCATCAATGAACCCACCTGACGTTGAGTTTCTTTGTACATGTAGTCTAGTAATAATGTACCTTAAATAAACCAAATTGAATTATTGTTTATTAATTTCGAATGAACCAGATGTAACTCGAGTTTAATAATAATTGATTATTGATTAAAACAAATTAAATGAATTTACAAATTTTTATTTGGTTAAATGTAATTTTTGCTATTATGAAATAATAACAGAAATAGATGTTTATAATGAATGAGTTTTTTTATTAAATGAAATTCTAATACATAAAATGTGTGTTTATAAAAATTAAATTTAATATTACAATATTTTACATTTGAATTTGATTATTTATATGAGAACAGAATGGATATTAAACGGTTTGAAACCTTAGATTGTGCTGGAAGATAATAGTTAGAATTAATAATTCCCCTTTTTTAAACCTATTGTACAGTGGTGGTACAAAATTTAATCTAAATATTAAGGCCCGTAATTTTATTAGTAGCGTAATAACGAAGGGCAGCCATTTGTTGTCGTTCCGATGAAAGCGGATAACCCCTATTATCTTAAGAATAATATCCTCTTTTATTAGTTTGAGTATATAATAAAAACCTTTGGTAAATGTGGATTTTCCTTTATTTTCGTTAAGCACACTGTGAAAAAAACCAGTAAAAATAAAAAATATACATGTATTTTTAAGGCGAAAAGTCTCGTTTTTAAAATCAAAAGGATAATCTTCTAATTTTTAAAATAAATTTTTTCGTCAAATTTGTTTATAAAAATAAAAAAGTTGTTTTAATTTTCAAAAATACTTTCCTTACTAATGTCAAACAGTTATCTTAAATTTTAAGAGATTGTTTTTTAAGAATAAAAAAAAACTACTGGTTAGGTTTAAAAAATTTATTTTAATTTTTAAATAAGTATTTTTCACAAATGTCACATGTGTTAAATCAAAGTAATCAGTAATACACTATGGGCAGTAAACATTTTAAATTTAAAAAGTATTTTATAAATCATTTTACAAAATATGTTATTAAATTAAAAAAAAATATTTATTTATTACAAACTAAAATCTCATTTAATTTCAAAAAAATACTTTTTAAATTCAAAAAATTGTGTAACTTTTAGAAATTAAAAACTTCGTTTTTTACATAGCATCCCCAATGAAATTCCTTTAACTTTTTCCTTACAGAAAAGTATGAAAAAAAATTTGAGAAAAAAAAAAATTTTTTTTGTTAGGTTGGTGATTTCCTTATGAAAAATGTTATCAAACTTTTAACTTTTTCCTTATGAGAAATACAATGAAGTAAACCGCGTTTTCAAAATTGGTTGTTGTTGTTGTTTTTCTGCTTGTCACAAATTAAAAAATATTCAATGTATATTTGTCTGTTAACAATAAGTGTTGTATTTTGTGTCCTGTGAAAAAATAATAAATAATATATAATATAATAATATAAAATACAGGTAAACAAAAAATGATTTTGTAAAATAAGCTAAGTTAGCTGTAAGTTAGCTTTACTTTGACTTTTCCCTATTCATTGGGTATGCTCTTCATAAGGAAAAAGTTAAAGGAAAAAGATTTTTGCATTGGGGATGCTCTGTTAATTGCACCCTGATTGATCGGGATGAAACTTCATACTCAAGTTTTTTCCACAAATTCCAGTATTTATGATCGAAATCTGTCCATCGAAAGAGGCTGCTTCCATAGGATCTTTTCATTGTTAGTAAATATTTTGAAAAGTATATCATGTTCGAGAAAATCGGATAAGAACAAAAGTTTCTAAATTAATTTTGCAACAATACCGGTCCAAGTCCGTTTTCCACTATCCAAGCGGAAATTAAGGTTTTTGACCAAAAAAAATTGGCCTATGTACAGCCCAGGCGGACTGACTAGTCGGAGTGAAACTTCATACTTAAGTTTTTCCATAAATTGGGAGATCTCAGTGATGTTTGGGCGAAATCAGTCTAATGGAAGTTACAGCTTCTATTTTGAAAAATTTATCATTTATGAGGAAAATGAATATGAACTAAACAATTCTAAATTAAATTTGCAACAATACCAGTTCACGTCAGTTTTTTCAAAATTTAAGCGGAAATGACGATTTTTGACAAAAAACTATTTCTCAAGAACAATTTGTCTTTGTACGGATTGATTGATCGTTGAAACTTCATACTTAAACTTTTTGGCAGCTTCTGTACTAGATTTTTCAATTTTCAAAATATAAGTAATAAATTTTCAACAAGGTCAACCTTTGTCGCCAACCCCTATTCGGTAGGTTTAATTTTTTGCTTCCGTACTTTCGTGGTAAAAGAAAGTGGGAGTGGGTGCTGGCCACAACATATTCACCCCTCCATTTTTTTTCTTATTAGGGCGGTGGTGACATTTTTTTATCACACTGATGCGATGTGAGGTTCAATTTTTGTTGAGAAGCATTAGCCATCCTACTTTTAAAACGATTCCACTTTGTTTCTTTTGCCAAGTTTTCTTCATAAAAGTGAGTCGCACTGTGCTTATATATTATTTTCCTTCATGTTATTTTGGTGTGCTTCATAAGCAGTTTTTAAATTTGTCAATTTGGTAATTATTTTCTTTCATTCCCTGTATAATTTTCATCCTTTTTCAGTTGTATTCCAATTCTCTTGAGCGAGTGTATTGTTTCCAATTGATGTCACTGTTGTACCATGTTGCTGCGGTATTGGATGTTTCATTTTTGTGATAATGTAGTGCTACACAATTAGCGTTCGCAAATACCCGGCATTAGTCAGTATCCGGTTCTCGAGTAATTTCACAGACAATACTCGGATAACGGTGCACCTTTAGTTTAATTATCAAAAATTAATAAGATATTAACAAAACATTTAATTAATTTTTTTGCTATTATGTGCATTTCACAAATAAAACGAATTTAATTTGACTTTTTAAAAAAATTTATCGTATATACCAATTAAATAAAGCTTTAAGTTTAAACGGCTTCTAATTTTAGTGATAAAGCAACAGAGCAAATTTTTTTCTAGCGATGCATTACACAATTTCTGGAAATTATCATCAGTCCTCTTCGCCGTTCTGTGCAATATTTTAGATTTTTTTTTAAGATTTTTTGGTCACTGTTTTGCTTTGAGCGAAGTTAAAATAGTTCTCCCATGTTACCCGCATTCGTAGCGGATGCTATTATTTATACAACCTTTTTGTTGTGACATTCCAGTTCATTACAGCAGAATAAAACCATACAAATATTTCCATGTGTGTGCATACTGATTAAGTTTGTGACTAATTGTAGTATTTTTTACTGATATTTGTAAATTATTTTTAAATTAATTAAGAATAATTTTTCTAGTTAGAATATATTAAAGCTTATATGTAGTTGAATGTATAATAGAGTTTTCATGACTCAATTGCCTACATAGTATGATGAACATTTATTACAAAATTTGAGCTTAAAGAGAAATGGGATAATTTTATGAAAATACCTGGTTTTCAAATAGTTGAAAAATCAAAAGATTATCCTCGTACCCATGTACTCGTTACCCACATTTGCGAGCTTTATAGCTAGAACCACTGCCGTCGCCATCATAGGGGTCGAACATTGAACGATAGACTTATAATTCCTTCCTCTTCTCAAGACACAGTTGACTTTTCAGTTCGCTATGAACGTACAACTCTGGCATCGATTATTTCGTTAGAGCTTATTTTACAAGTCGATTTTTATCCAATATAATTTTAGACTTCTCGAAGGCGGTTTAAAAGGAGACGCAGCGATCAGTTATTACATTTATTTGAGTTCCTTTCAAATTAGAGATATGAAATTTAGTAGTCGATTTTAAAACAAGTAAATGAAGGATTCGTTCGTTTATCAGGAAACTCGAATAACTTCGCAAAGAGTTCTTCGCCAAGAAATGTTTTAAGGCCCAAATAATACCTACATGGGATATTTAGTTGTACTTGTCAGCAGGTATTTAATTTCATAGTTTACAATAACCATATAAATTTTACATTTAAGATTAGAATAGAAAATTTTTATGTTATAAGTATTTTGAATTTGCTACGAAAATAGTTTCTTCATTCCTCTCCGTTATTAACGTAAAAAATAGTAAAATAATTATGAATTGTTAGTTGATACATGGATCATTTCATTTATGAAAATCCGTTTCCATACCAATCCAGTTCCATACCAATCTATAGTTCACCTGCTGCATCACATTTATAGAAACGATTACAGTCACTTTCGTGTGGAAGATGTGTCGCTTGAGAATGATCATTATACACTAACACAGGACAGGTGGGGTCCCTAGCACTTGCCACCAAAACAACGGCAAATATTAAACCAATTGCAAAAAAATTCTTCATATTAAATTTGCGATAATTTTCTAAAACGGCTGCGCTCATTCAAAGTAGAAAATGTATTGATACCATAATCACGACTAATTGTGGCTCTGATAATCGACTATGAGTAAACTATGTAATTTTAAATGATATGAAATTAACACTTTAAAAATAATAAATTGTCAACAAATGAATCTATTTGTTGGTGGTTATTAGTGATTGCATATACCCACTCATAGTTAACATTTCCGACTGAACTTTAATTTTAGTAATTAAATTAAAGCTGTATTTTGATATGAAACACTTAAGTTTGATATCGGAATATACGTGTACATATTCTCTGTAAAATCCAACTTGACACATGAATTGAAAACTACGGATGTCGTTATTTTGCTGCTGTCGTATATGAATTTCGTAAGAGATAATAACTTATCGATTACTACAATAAAAAATTAATTTCCGGAAATAATTGAGATATTGCGACTATGTTAAACAGTTTAATAAAGTTGATTATTGAATATTGGCCCCTTACAATTTGGGATCAGTGGGGATTCGCGAATCGTTTCGGAATTCACGCACAACTTCGAAAATCTTTAAAATAAATCTCACGCGAGACTCGCATAGGCCGGTTTCCTTACATCGGACATATATTCAAAAAAATATTCCGGAAACTACTGTTTAAGAGGCTCAAACCAATATGTAATAGGAGAAGAGAATCTTATTCCTCCGCATCAATTTAGTTTCAGAGAAAACATTTCAATAATTGAACAAGAACAACACCCGCGCCGTTTATCAGGAGGGAATATTGAGCTCAAGTATATTTTATCCTTTCTCAATAACTCTGAATTCTGAACAAATTGCTGTTTTATGTAGAGCACGCAGAGTTAATGAAAAATCAAAGTACAAACTGACAAGGCATGATTTTTTTTATATTTTAATCTACGCAATCTAACGCCATTGCTTGCCAAATTGAGGACATACGGCTATAGGTCCGATTTACGCAGAACCACCTGCACATTGCATAGCTGCATGCCAGAATAGTACTGAATGAGTTGTGGACTCCGACATGGTTTCATTTCCATCATCGATCGTAATCGGATGATGAAAACTTTCTTTTGCATCCTGCCCCTATCGGGATTCGAACCCGGTACCCCCCGATCCAAACGTCGATGTTTTTATTTATTAACTTTAAAATTAAATACAATTTTGTATTTTGTTGATTGATTATATTGTCTTCAACATTATGAATGAAATATAATGTTAGTCAAGTGGCCGCCTCTGACCCTGGAGTAAAGCACATTTTTCGAAACATTTTTGTATACTTCTGGTGTTATTTCAGTTAATGTTGTTCTTTAGCATCGAGTTTGTGGTTGGTTTATTGGTGTACATCATTTCCTTGACGTACCCCCATATAGGAAGAAATCGGGAGAGGTCAAATAAGGGGATCGTGGGGGCCAACCGATATCACCACTTTTTGACATTATTCGGTTGGGAAAAATTTCTCGCAAAATTTGCATCGTGGACAAGCTATGTGTTATGGGGCACAGTTTTGTTCAAACCACCTATTCTGTAGGAGTATTTGATCCAATTCGGGCATAAGAAAGTTTTTTACGGCCCGACAGCGGTCCTC
The DNA here is from genome assembly GCA_932526605.1 of Nephrotoma flavescens. NCBI lineage: Eukaryota > Metazoa > Arthropoda > Insecta > Diptera > Tipulidae > Nephrotoma > Nephrotoma flavescens. The sequence continues at coordinate 175,758,399 of OW052221.1, read as the reverse complement.
AGTAACTGTTACATCATTGCTTCTAGCATTCTCAAAGATGATGCTGCCTGGTTTTCAATGCCCCAATAGCGGCTATTCTGTTTATTAACCAGCCAGTCAAGACGAAATGTGCTTCGTCGCTCATAATGATTTTTTGAGATGGTTTTGTGCCAAAAATAAAATGTTTTAATAATTTCAACACGTTGTTGCGGCGTTAGATGCTCCATAATGAATTGTTATCGACCACTGTCACTGCCACCACCACGAAGTCAAAAAGTGTACTTTTTAAAAAATCTATGTGTGTGTGTGCGTGCAGGCTAACTGCGAGTTCATACGACGGATAAAAATCTCGGATTTTACTATCCCATCGTTTTAACCAATTACATCACGTAAATTATACAACGGGCACGCCTCTTTTCATATAAAAAAGTTGAAAATATTGAAAAAAAAATCTGGGATAGAAATATCCGAGATTTTTATCCGTCGTATGAACTCGCAGTAAATGTCTGTGTCCTCTCCACAGCCCATAGACGGTTTGACCGATCGGAATGAAACTTCATTCATAGGAGAGCTTTCATACTATTTTTTTTCATTTTTAATAAATATTTTGAAAAGTATATTTTATTTCTTTGGGAGGTTCATTAAATTTATTCGAACCTCTATACAGAATATTGTTCTTTTCCAGCTGAAGTTAGAACGGCTACTGGTTGGATAGGAATGATCCACTTTCCTTAAACTAAAATTGTGTTGGTTTTATTAATCATTTTGTAAATGAATACAAACAATTCATGATTAATAATTAAAAATGCATTCAGTAGAATGGAACGTTATAATTTCTGGAATTAGATCAATAGGTACGGTTATTTGTGAACGGAACAATGAAATTTGACATGAATGAAATTTTTGAACTATTCTTTGATTTAATCCTAGGATAACTCCTAATGAAAAGGAACTTGTCCATTTCTTAGTCGATTAAGATCAAATTTTCACATGTTCCTGATGATGATATGAAATTAATGAATATGACAAATTCCTTCTACATATTTCATATAAAAACTTTAGTAGGTATGATATAAGAAAGGTATTTACCTTTATTTGAATTACAAACTATTTGAAGATTTAGTATGCATATAATAATCTACTTCACCTAAATTCTTTATAGAGCTTCAAAGTTCTAGTTAGTTACTGCAAGTGGTATGATCGTAGCGGATTACTCCATGTTGGAGTACATCTCATGCATGTATTTTCCAATAAATTAGGGTTTTTTTCGAAAAAATTCGATTCAAAGATATTAGTTTCAAGGTGTCGTGTTATTAACGTACGTCGCCACAATACAATTTTGAGCGTGTTTCCTTCTTTTATGGTCCTGCCCAATGTCAGCTAAATAATACATTTTTAAGGAAACACGTCGTTATGAAAAATGCGATTTTGTACTTATGTC